>CM074733.1:164391791-164860134 GCA_037367245.1 Phrynocephalus guinanensis
AAAAAAATTCTGATGCAGATTGTAAAGCTGTGGATGCTGGGCTCCCCTCGCCTTCTCTTTGTTTATTTTGTCCCCACCGCCCCTTTAAGAGACAGGAATCTGTACGGGGCTGCTCTGGACGGCAGACAGAGATAAGTGGAGGTGAGCCTGCATTCTTTTCTCCCTTTTTTGTCCCTCCCCTCACTGCAGACAGGAGCGATGAAGTGTGGAAGAGTGGGAATACAGGAAGAGGAACAAACCCCACGATCTCTGGTCCAAATTTAAGTTGTCAGTGGATTTTAGAGGTCGTGTAAAAGCATTTAAGTTTAAGATGGCACAGTGTTCCCCCGCCCTTTTGCGGTTCATATACTGTGGTCCCAGTATATTGCAGGACTGCAGTATATGAAATGCAGGGCACCCTGGGGTAAGCTGCTTAGGCCTGTTTCAGGCCTCCTGTACTTACCCCAGGCCTGGTGCTGCACTGAACAGGCTTCCAATTGCTTCCCGGGCCTGTCGGAAGCTCCAGAAGTGCTTTCCAGTGAACTGGAAGTGGCTTCCGGAAAACTGGAAGTGGCTTCCAGATTGCCATCAAGCAATTCTGGGGCCTCCAACAGGCCCAGGAAGGCCATCGGAGGCCCGTTTGGGGCAGCGCCAGGCCTCAGGTAAGTGTAGGGGGCCTCAGATACCCCCCCCCAGTCCCGACCTGACCCAGCATCCAGATATCACGGATTTTCAATTATTGCGAATCGGGTCGGTTCCCTAGCCCCATTAATAGGTGGGAAGTTACTGAATTTGACACCAGTGGAATTGAATAAAATACATTCTAATTTCTCTAAGCCTTGTTGGAAATGTGAGAAGGAAGTTGGTACTTTTTTCATTTGTGGTAGGAACGTAAAACAATACAAATTTTTTGGAAATGTATTTTTTAAAAAATAAGTGGTATACTAGAAAGGAATATAGCTCCCAATTCTGAAACTGCTTTGTTGTTAATATTTGTTGATAATAATTATGATTTTAAAAGTAGAGAGTTGATTACAAACTTATTGACAGCGGCTCAATTAATAATAGCTAGAAATTGGAAACCCAAACATGAACGACATTTAGATGAATGGTACAATGAAATATGAAATATTGTTTTAAATGATAAATTGACATGTACTTTAAAGATTAAAACAGGAGAGTTAAAAAGAGAGTTTTTTAAATGATATTTGATTTATATTTATTGAAACTGCTTTGTTGTTAACATTTGTTGATAGTAATTATGATTTTAAAAGTAGAGAGTTGATTACAAACTTATTGACAGCGGCTCGATTAATAATAGCTAGAAATTGGAAACCCAAACATGAACGACATTTAGATGAATGGTACAATGAAATATGAAATATTGTTTTAAATGATAAATTGACATGTACTTTAAAGATTAAAACAGGAGAGTTAAAAAGAGAACTTTTAAAATGATATTTGATTTAGATTTATTGAATATGTGCTTGTAAGAGATAAGGGAAAAGCTTCCACACAACAATCAGTTCTGTTCTGGAGGGGAGGATAATGAATGAAAATAAGAAAAATGGTCCCATTGGTGAAGGGGTGCACTGTTGTTGATGTTTTGTTTTCTTTGTAATTTGTGTTTTTGTAATTTTTCACTCCATGAAACTTTTGGGTGCTAGATTTCAAACAAATAAGAGAAAGTACTTCCTCACCCAGAGGATAACTGGTCTGTGGAACTCCCTGCCAGAAGAAGTGATGACAGCTGCCAGCCTTGACAGTTTTAAGAAAGGATTGGACAAGTTCATGGAGAACAAGGGTATCAATGGCTATTCTTATGGATGCCTAATGACAATCTTGGAGAGATAGGCAAGATATCTTTCAATACCATTTGCAGGGAATAAAGCAGGTGAAGACATCTGCTTGGGAATACCCTGAAGCAAATGGTGAGCCACTGCTATGTGAGGCAGAATGCTGAACTGGGTGGGCTGTGGCCTATTCCAGCAAGGCTGTTCTTATGTTCTTATAATTAAAAAATATTTTTAAAAAAATGGAATGGTACCTATTTATCTGCTTGCATTTTTAACATGCTTTTGAACTACTAGATGGGCAGGAGCTGGGACAAGCAATGGGAGCTCAGACCATCATGCGGATTTGAACTGCCAAACTTTTGATTGGCAACCCCAGCGACCCAGGAGTTTATCCCCCTGAGTCACCTGCATGCCCAGAATTAGAATAGCTGGACTAAAATCCTGAAACAAAACTAAACAGGAAGAAATCAGAAAATACTTTGAAGAATTTAACAAAGTAAATTTAAGATGCCAGCTTTATGCAGGGAGCCAGTATGATGTTTCAGAGAGAGGGACACACCAAGATTTAGGAGACCTGGGGTTCAAATCGATGCCTTGGCCCTAGGGACCTATGGGGGGGGCAATGATAAAGCCACACTGTAACAGTAGCTTACACATGGTGTTTCTATGCCTGCAACGTCACTATTCTCTCAGTTTGTCTGTGAAGATTCTCAGTCATCCAGGTGAGTTTATTTGGAAGTTGAGTCACGGCTACTGGACTTCTTTTTTGAGAGATAGAAACGTATCGACGTTTTGCTGCTCATGAAGCTGTTTGGATGAACAGCGAAACGTTTCTATCTCTCAAAAAAGAAGTCCAGTAGCCATGACTCAACGTCCAGATATTCTCTCAGTTGTTCGGGACATTTCTTTCTATATATCCCTATTGCAACAGTGCATTATTTGCCACAAGGCAGCGTGCAGCCCATGCATGCAGCGGAATTTCCTTACATGTGATACCTATGGAACCCCACTCCCCAGTTCTGGCCCTGTCTTTAGGGAGGGTGAGGCATCTGCTTCAGGTGACGGACTGATAGGGAAGAAAAGCAAAGTGTTGCTTGGTGTGTATAGCAAGTTGTGTGTAGGATGCACACCACATGCTCTGCATGAAATTTAGAAACTAATCTGAATCACTCACTGATAGGTAGGGGGAGTTTACCCTATCGCCAGCATGAAGGTAAGCTTCGACTGCCAGATACATGATGTTTTGGGAGATCAGCATTTTGTCCTTTGCCTCGGGCAGTAAACGATCTTTGGCCAATTCTACTACAGCCAATTCACCCAAGACCTGAACAGATTCATTTTGCGTTCACACAGTATACATTCCAACTCATCTTGGCACTTGCTGCAGCCAATCATCCCAACAGGAGTAGAGCAGCCCTAGAACAAGTGTGTTTCATTCCTTTAGCACCTGTCATATATGCCTTTTGGTTGTTCAGCTTTACTTTTGGATTGTGTCAGGAGTCATTTTCCTTACTGATCAAACAAAGCAAAAAGTTGCCAATTTCAAGTTACCGCGAGCTATTCACTACCTTTCAAATTTCCCAGCCAGCACTTGGCTTCAACTCCAATTCCTTTATTATCTAGAGTGCCTCTCTGATGTGAATTAAAATGTGCTTTCTTGCACTTATTTATTTACAGTGGTATCTTGTATAAAGGAATTAATTTGTTCCAAATGAAATTCTGTTAAGGAAATTTTCCTTCATATAAATTTCCCATAGGAATGCATTGAAAACAGAGTAATCCCTAATGGCGACCATTTTTATGTTGTACAGATTCGCCCCCTAGGTGATTCTGTTAAGCAAATTTCCCCTATCTCCGGATTTTTTAAAAAATGTTGTACAGATTTCATGTTATACAAACCGTTTGTTATACGAGGGTCCACTGTATTTGTTTTATTTTATTTTGAATATTTTTACCCCACTTTTCTCCTTAGAAAAGGACCCAAGGTGGCTTACAATAATGAGGGGCAATATACAGCCCGGAACATTTAAGACGTATTCAAGTTAAGAACAGGGAATTAAAAGAGGCATCTTAGAACATTAAAAGGTAACAGTAGAGCTACAAAGAGCCTGTGTAAAGAAAAGAAAATTGAATTATTAGGGGTGGAAAGTAACATGGAAAACACTGGAAAATCAGTCAATGCAGTCAGGTATGGTAATCCATCTAAAAGTCAAATACAGTTGTTGTTTTTGTTGTTCAGTCGTGTCCGACTCTTCGTGACCCCATGGACCAGAGCTCGCCAGGCCTTCCTATCTTCCACTGCCTCACAGAGTTTGGTCAAATCCATATTGGTTGTATCGATGACACCATCCAACCATCTCATTCTCTGCCATCCTATTTTCCTTTTACCTTCCATCTTTCCCAACATCAGGGACTTTTCCAGGGAGTCCTCTCTTCTCATGAGGTGGCCAAAGTACTGGAGCCTCAGCTTCAAAATCTGTCCTTCCAGTGAACACTCAGCGTTGATTTCTTTCAGGATGGATAGGTTTGATCTCCTTGCAGTCCAGGGGACTCTCAAGACTCTCCTCGAGCACCACAGCTCAAAAGCATCGATTCTCCAGTGATCAGCCTTCTTTATAGTCCAGCTTTATAGTCCAGCAAATACAGTGGACCCTCGTATAACAAATGGTTTGTATAACATAAAATCTGTACAACATAAGAAATTCCGGAAATAGGGGAATTTTGCTTAACAGAATTGCCTATGGGGCAAATCCGTACAGCATAAAAAGGGTCACAATTTTTCATTTTCAATGCATTCCTATGGGAAATTTGTATAAAGGAAAATTTGCTTAACGGAATTTCATTTGGAACGAATTAATTCCTTTATACAAGGTACCACTGTAATAGGTAGTCCCTCACTCGGGGAAAGCTTGTCTGAAGAGGAAGGTCTTTGCCTGCTTCCGGAAAGACAGCAGAGACGGGGCAGTGCTGGCCTCCAGCGGGAGGGAGTTCACTTATCTCCTGTGATTTACTACCTCTTCTTCTGTAACTAGGAGGCGGCATATGGAGGCAAAGACTAACCTGACAATTCTGGTCACCGCATCTCAAGAAAGACATAGTGGAACTGGAAAAGGTGCAGAAGAGAGCGACTAAAATGATTACAGGGCTGGAGCCACCTCCCTTATGAGGAAAGGCTAAAACATTTGGGGCTCTTTAGTCTGGGAAAAAGGCACCTGAGGGGGAATATGACTGAGACGTACAAAATAATGCAGGGCATGAGTCAAGTGGATAGAGGGACGCTCTTCTCCCTCTCACAAAATACCAGAACTAGGGGACATCCACTCAAATTGAGGGCTGGGAGAGTAAGAACAGACAAAAGAAAATATTTTTTTCACCCAGCGCATTGTTAGTCTGTGGAACTCCCTGCCACAGGAGGTGGTGATGGCATCTGGCCTGGATGCCTTCAAATGGGGATTGGACAGATTCCTGGAGGAAAAGTCCATCACAGGTTACAAACAATGAGGGAGATGTATCATCTCCAAGCTTAAAACCGGGATACCTCAAGGACCAGATGAAGGGGAGTGGTATCAAGGAGACAGATATCTAGTCTCGTGCGCTCCCAGATGCATCTGGTGGGGCCACTGTGAGATACAGGAAGCTGGAGTAGATGGGCCTTTGGCCTGATCCAGGATGGCTCTTCCTATGTTCTTATGTTCCTGTCAGCAAGGCCAAAAGGTTTGGACTGAGTATCAGCTGCACTCCATAATAATTGTGGAAGAAATATATTCTTCTTCTAATTGGCACATTTCGAATGATCTCAAGTACTGTATCCCATCATACAGATGCTTCCTCTCTCATGGGTCATGAACAAAGCATTTTTGCCTGCAGCTCTCTTGGGGAGAAATCCTACCAAATCTCACTGCCCCCCCCTTAATGATCATGGATTAGTATAAGGCAAGATGGAAAATATGCCCTCCGGCTCTTGCTCAAACTACCCAGATTTGTTGCTGTGTTTTAAAAGCAGACAGGACGAGTGGTCGTGCTTAAAGAAATTCTATTGTTTGTTTGCTCTCGTGAAATAAGATTTGGACCAAAGGATCCTGTAATACTGCACTTTTCATGTAATGTGCTTTAAAAACAACAACAACACAGACCACAGCACCCCAGGAATCCCTCCTTTGATCCACATTGGCTCATTACAGCAATTATTTTCACTGCTTATCCACAGTAAACCAAAAGGATTCTGTGGCTTTTCCCCCCTCGAGTAAAATTATGTCTTCTTGTACAAAAGGAAACCTGAGCTGCTTCCAAATTATCTAATGCTTGAAAAAAAAAGATGAACCCCAAAAACTCCCAGTAAGGAAAATATTAGAGTTTGGAGGCTTGTTTGCATTTTTCCTCTTTGTCCGAGAAAAGGAAAATAACTTGGAAGAAAAAATAATAATGCAGGGGAGTCTATTCTCTGTAGATAAAAAAAAGGCAGACCCTTCTGTTGTGTGTCTGGAAAAATGTTCCGATTACTGCTTCACGGCTTCCCTGCGCACGTGGTCTGGGTCAGCCTGCCTTTGAACAATATCACGAGGAACAGAATTTCGAACTGAAGTGGTTGAGTTTCAGGGCAGCGAGTATAAAAGAATGGATTGCTTAGAGTGGACATATTCTTTAGGTCAGTGCTCCCCAACCTTTTTATCACCGTGGACCGGTAAATGTTTGATAATTTTTCCCTGGCCCGCTTGTTTTGATTTAATAAGATAAAAAAGGTAAATGCCCCCCCGGCCGCTGACGCACATGCGTGCTAGTCGTTTCCCACTCTAGGGGGCGGTGCTCATCTCCGTACTCAAGCCGAAGAGCCAGTGTTGTGCGATGAGTCCTTGGCATTGCTGCAAGGAAACACTGTTTTTACTTCCTCGCGTTCCCCCCCCCCGGGGGCTACCCAGCCGCCGTGAGGTCTTGGGACCCTTCGCCCTTCCTTGACATGAGGCCTCCCTCCCTCCCTCCTTTCTTTCTTTCTTTCTTTCCCTTTTCTTTCTCCCTCCCTCCCTTCTTTCTTTCTTTCTTTCTTTCCCTTTTCTTTCTCCCTCCCTCCCCCTCTCCCTTCTTTCTTTTTTTTTTTTCTTCTCTCTCTCCCTTCCTCCCTCTTTCTTTCCTCCCACTCTCCTTCCTTCCTTCCTCTTTCTCTCCCTTCTTTCTTTCTTTCTCTCTCTCCCTCCCTCCCTCTCCCTTCTTTCTTTTTTCTTTATTTCTCTCACTCTCCCTCCCTCTCTTTCCTTCCTTCCTTCCCTCCCACTACCTCCTTCCTTCCTTCCTTCCCTTCTTTCTTTCCTTCCTTCCTCATTTTCTTTCTTTCTTTCTTTCACTTTCTTTCTTTCTTTCTCCCTCCCTCCTCCTCTCCTTCCTTCCCTCCCACTCTCCTTTCTTCTTCTTCTTTCTTTCCCCCTTTTCTTTTTTCTTTCTTCCTCTCTCCTCTCCTCTCCCTTCTTTCTTTCTTTATTTCCTTCCCTCCCTCCCTCCCTTTCTTTTTCTTCCTTTCTTCCTCATTTTCTTCCTTCCTTCCTTCCTCCCCCTTCTTTCGTTCTTCCTTTCTCTCTCTCCCTCACTCCTTCTCTCCCTTTCTTTTTCTTTCCCTCCCTCCTTCCTTTACTTACTTACTTTCTTCCTCCCTTCCTCCTTCTCCCTCCTTCTTTCTTTCTTTCTTTGTTCCTGCCTCTTCCTCTCCTTCCTTCCTTCCTTCCTTCCTTCCTTCCTTCCTTCCTTCCTTCCTTCCTTCCTTCCTTCCTTCTTTCTTTCTTTTTCTTTCTCTCTCTCTCTCCCTTCCTCCTTCTCCCCCTTTTTCTTTCTTTCTTTCTCTCTTTCCTTCCTCGTTTTCTTTCTTTCTTCCTCCCTTCCTCCTTCCCCTTTCTTTCTCTTTCTTTCTTTCTTTCCTTCTTTCTTTCTTTCTTTCTTTCTTTCTTTCTGCCCAGTCCTTCCCATCCATCAGCACCATCCAGCCTTTCCAGTCCACACACACACACACACACACACACACACACACACACACACACACACACACACACACACAAACAACGCCACCAGTTTACACAGGCAAAAGAGAGTAACCCAGACGCTTTCCAAGGAAACAGGACTGGAAAAGAAGGCGCTGCCCGGGTCGGAGCCTTTTCCACAGCGCAGGATTAAGAATGATTTTTATTTTATTTTATTTTAAAAAACGGCGGGGGGGGGGAGAGGGCAGAGGGAAGATCCAGACCGTTGTGGAAGCCTAGGACAGTACTCCCCAACCTTTTTGTCCCCACGGACCGGAAAATATTTGATGATTTTTCCGTGGCCCGGGGCTGGGGGTGGGGGGAGATGGGGGGTTTGGGGGGTCAGGGGAGGGTGTGGGGGGGCGGGGGATGGGGGGAGGGAGGAGGGGGTGCGGGGGGCTTGGCGTGTGTGCCTTGGGGGGGGCACGGGAGCGGCAGCGGTGGCACTCGCCGGCTGGGGGTGTCGGGCGTGCCGCTCCCCCCCCGCGCCACGGGCGGGGTGGGGGGGAGCCCGGGGCTCCTGGGCGGGCGGGCCTCCGCCTCCTCCTCCTGTCGGCCAGGGCGAAGCGCAGCGGCGGCGGCGGGGGCGAAGGCAAAGACGGCGAAGGCGCCCGGGGCAGCAGCCGCATGACCGCGCTCTCTGTCCCTCGGGCGGCCGAGAAGGAGGAGGAGGAGGAGGAGGAGGCGCCGGCTGGCCACGGGCTGCTGGGGGACTCGGGCCGCCCTCTCCGGCCGCGGGCTCGCAGGTCGTCGTGGCTGGGCGCCGCTGGAGGACGCGAGAGAGGGGAGGCGAAGGAGAAGAAGGCGGCGGGCAGGAGGCAGCGGGTGGAGAAGAGCCTGGCCGAGGGGGGGAGGAGGAGGAGGAGGCGGGTCGAGGGAGGGGCGGGTGGGGGGGAGGCGTGAGCGGGGGGGAGAGAGCGAGGGAGCCAAAGGGGACCGTTAGCCAGCCAGGCACATCCTCCTCCTCCACCTCCTCCGCCTGGACGCGGCCGAGCCTTCGCCCACCGCTGTGCAGTCCCCCCCCCGCACCCCCCGCACGCGCCTCAGAAGCTCCCCACACACACACACGCGCGCGCCCGCCCGCTTACTTCTGCCTCCCCCTCAGGAGAAAGGGCGGCCGGCGCTGAAGAGGGCTGATGATGAGGAGGAGGAGGCGCCCCCCGGGGGGGTGGAACGGGAGTCTGGAGGGGAGGGGGCGTGCGCGCGCGTGTGTGTGTGGAAGATGCTCTGCCTGCCCGGCTGCTTTCGGCCGCTCCGCCGCCCCCTCCCCTCTTATGAGGCGCCCCCTCCCTCTCCCCCTCCCCTCCTGGCCCGCGGCTCCTTTCCTTCCCCCCCCCCAACACCCACTTCGCCAAGTATCGTCCCGGGTCTCTCGCGAGAGGGAAGGAGGCGCCGGAGGACCCGAAGCCCAGCCAAGAAGGGGGAAGGGGGAGGGGGGCTCTCCTTTCTCTGAACCCCGTTTGGCCCGCTCGCCCCTCCTCGCCTCCTCCCAACCCAACCCCCCACCGTCCTGCTCTAAGAACCGGGCGCGCAAAGGCCACCAGGGAGCATGACGACGGGGACGAGGAGGAGGCCAGGGCGAAGCGCAGCGGCGGCGGCGGGGGCGAAGGCGGCGGAGGTGCCTGGGGCAGCAGCCCTCGGGCGCCGGGCGGCTCCTCCTGCGCTCCTCCAGCCTTCTTCTTCCATTGGCTGCCAGTGGGAGAGAAGAGGAGGAGGAGGAGGAGGACGCGCTGCCGCTGCCGTGGCTGCTGCTGCTGCTGCTGGTGGTGGTGGTGGAGGGTGAGGAGGAGGAGGGCGGCGGAGGAGGAGGATGCGCCGCCGCCGCCGCCGGCGGGCAGAGCAGGGAGGCAAAAGCGACGGCTCCTCCTGTGCTCCTCCAGCCTTCTTCTTCCATTGGCTGCCTGTGGGAGAGAAGAGGAGGAGGAGGAGGAGGAGGACACGCTGCCGCCGCCGTGGCTGCTGCTGCTGGTGGAGGGCGAGGAGGAGGAGGGCGGAGGCGGAGGAGGATGCGCCGCCGCCGCTGCCGGCGGGCAGAGCAGGGAGGCAAAGGCGGCGGCTCCTCCTGTGCTCCTCCAGCCTTCCTCCTCCACCGGCCGCCTGCGGGAGAGAAGAGGAGGAGGAGGAGGGCGGCGGAGGAAAAGGGGAGGAGCCTCCCCGGCCTCCCCAGGCAGCCCGGTGCCGACCGGTCCACGGACCGGCACCGGTCCACGGCCCGGGGGTTGGGGACCACCGCCCTAGGACAGGGCTGCCCAACTTTGAACAGGCTGAGGTCTACTTTTTCTGGCCCAAAGTGCCTGAGGGCTACTACATGAAAACTAATGTTAAAAATATTTTTAAAGTAAAATCAAAGGAGGCGATTTTGTTACTGCCTCAGAAACCATGGCACGCTGCCATTTTCGCTTCTGTACCACAAGCTAGCTGTTTGCCTTGGCTCCCAGGTCGTGTCCCCCCCCCACACACACACCATAGCCAAGCTAGCCCAGTTCTTCCTTCCTTCCTTCCCTCCTCTCCTTCCTTCCACCCTTTTCTTTCTTCCTCCTCTCCCGCCTCTTTCTTTTTCTCCATCCCTCTATTTCTTTCTTTCTTCCTACCTGCCTTCTCCATTCCTTCCTTCATTCCTTCCATTCTTTTTTCTTCCTTCCTCCCCACTCTTCTGTCCTTCCTCCTTTCCTTTTTCATTTTTCGTCCCTTCACCCATCATCATCTCACTTCTTTCTTTCTTTCTTTCTCTTTTCTTCTTCCTTCCCTGCTCCTCCGCTCCCTTCTTTCTTTCTTTCCCTTTTCTTTCTCCCTCCCTCCCTCCTTTCTTTCTCTTTCTTTCTTTCTTTCTTTCTTTCTTTCTTTCTTTCTTTCTTTCTTTCTTTCTTTCTTTCTTTCTTTCTTTCTTTCTTTCTTTCTTTCTTTCTTTCTTTCTTTCTTTCTTTCTTTCTTTCTTTCTTTCTCCCTCCGCTCCCTTCTTTCTTTCTTTCCCCTTTCTTTCTCCCTCCCTCCCTCCCTCCCTCCTTTCTTTCTTTCTTTCTTTCCCTTTTCTTTCTCCCTCCCCCCTCCCTCCATTCTTTCTTTCTTCTTTCCCTTTTCTTTCTCCCTCCCTCCCTCCCTCCCTCCTTACTTTCTTTCTTTCCCTTTTCTTTCTCCCTCCCTCCCTCCTTTCTTTCTTTCTTTCTTTCTTTCTTTCTTTCTTTCTTTCTTTTTCTTTCTTTTTCTTTCTTTCTTTCTTTCTCCCTCCCTCCCTCCCTTTTCTTTCTTTCTTTCTTTAACCTTTTCTTTCTCCCTCCCTCCCTCCCTCCTTACTTTCTTTCTTTCTTTCCCTTTTCTTCCCCCCCCTCCCTCCCTCCTTTCTTTCTTTCTTTCTTTCTTTCCCTTTTCTTTCTCCCTCCCTCCCTCCCTCCCTCCCTCCCTTCTTTCTTTCTTTTTTCTTTCTTTCTTTCTTTCTTTCTTTCTTTCTTTCTTTCTCCCTCCCTCCCTCCCTCCCTCTCTCCCTCCCTCCCTTTTCTTTCTTTCTTTCTTTAACCTTTTCTTTCTCCCTCCCTCCCTCCCTCCTTACTTTCTTTCTTTCCCTTTTCTTTCCCCCTCCCTCCCTCCTTTCTTTCTTTCTTTCTTTCCCTTTTCTTTCTCCCTCCCTCCCTCCCTCCCTCCTTACTTTTTCTTTCTTTCCCTTTTCATCCTCCCTCCCTCCTTTCTTTCTTTCTTTCCCTTTTCATCCTCCCTCCCTCCTTTCTTTCTTTCTTTCTTTCTTTCTTTCTTTCTTTCTTTCTTTCTTTCTTCCCTTTTCTTTCTCCCTCCCTCCCTCCTTTCTTTCTTTCTTTCCCTTTTCTTTCTCCCTCCCTCTCTCCTTTCTTTCTTTCTTTCTTTCCCTTTTCTTTCTCCCTCCCTCCCTCCCTCCTTACTTTCTTCCTTTATTTCTGGCGGGGCGGGGGCGATTGCGGGGGGGGGTCACGGCGGCGGCGGCGATGGTGGGGCGGGGGCGATTGCGGGGGGGCGCGGCGGCGGCGATGGTGGGGGTGATTGCGGGGGGGGTCGCGGCGGCGATGGTGGGGCGGGGGCGATTGTGGGGGGTCGCAGTGGCGGCGATGGCGGGGTGGGGCGATTGCAGGGGGGTCGCGGCGGCGGCGATGGCGGGGCGGGGGCGATGGCGGGGGGGTCGCGGGGGGAGTGGCGGCGATGGCGGGGCGGGGGCGATTGCGGGGGGTCGCAGCGGCGACAGCGGTGGCGATGGCGGGGCGGTGGCAATTGTGGGGGGTATGCTGTTGCTCCTGGGGGCCGTAGGTTGAGGACCCCTGGCGTAGCGCAAAGAGGTTCTCTTTCTGGCTTTGGAAGCCCCACCCCCTCCTTCCCTCCCTCCCTCGGCAGGGGCAGGGTCACTTTCCCCGCGGCGGCGAGGCTTCCCCTGGTTTCCTCAGGCGGCCCGGTGCCGATTGATCCACGGACCGGCACCGGTCCGCGGCCCAGGGGTTGGGGAACACTTCTTTAGTTGACTAAACTTACTAAGATTCTTAAACATGATGCCTTCCAGTACCCTTTTAGTCCATCCGTTCAGCTTTTGCTTAGAAAAGTAAGTCTAAATAGCCTTTATACAATTGGAGACATACGGTAGATGGGAAAACATGCCAATGGTTTTATAAGAAACTAGGCCTTACATTTGATTAGCTAAAGAGCGACACCATCCAGTTTTGAGTGCACAGACACACACATCAAAGACTGCAGATAAAGTTTGCAGTTGTGATACAGGGAAATCGCGCAGGGAAAGCAATCCATCCAATTGATTTCAATACATAGAAAGCATCATTGCATAGAAAACAGTGCCGGAAATCCTGTTATGCAGGTAGAAGGCAAACAGTGTTTCCAACTGAGAATCAAGAAGTTCCCACACATGTCATGCCAGATGTGCTACAGCTGCCCAAAAAATGAACACAGTCCTAGGCTGCATCAAGAGGGGGGATAGAATCAAGATCATGGGACGTGAGAGTACCTCTCTATACAGCCCTAGTGAGACTAATTCTGGTCACCACAATACAAACAAGACACAGAGGCCCCAGAAAAATTGGAGAGAAGAGCAACTAAGATGATAAGGGGACTGGAGGCTAAATCGTATGGAGAACGACTAAAAGAACCAGGCATGTTTAGCCTGATGAAGAGAAGACTGAGGGAAGACATGATAGCAGTCCTCCAATACCTGAAGGGTTGCCACAGGGAAGAGGGCATTGGTTTATTCTCAGTTGCACCTGAGCGTATGACAAGAACCAATGGGTGGAAACTCTAGAGAGGGAGAGTCAACCTGGAAATAAGGAGAAGTTTCTAGACAGTGAGAGCCGTTAAACAGTGGAACAGCTTGCCTCCCAATGTTCTGGGTGCCCCATCGCTGGAGGTTTTCAAGATAAGATAAGATACCTATCTGGGGGGGGGTATATGGTGGGGTGTGAGCTATCAAGCCATGGTTCCACCTCCTCAATCAGATAAACATGTCACAAGGAAAATAGCAGGTATGCAAGATTCAAGTCAAAAAGTTCCAATCCCAGACAAAAACAATTACCAAATGTATGTGTTATAAGTATCAATAATTTACAAACAATTTGAGAAATCCACTTACAATAAGAGCAAGACAAGAGTGCTATTTTAGCAACGGATTAAAGTGACTAGCCCTTGGGCTCCCAGCCAAGACTACATTACCAGGCAGCAGGCCACTTATCACCCTCTCTCATAATATCCATCTTGTTTGTAAAGTATATCCAGCAAGAGGAGAAAAGGCAGGGCAGGTTTTGTTTACTGGACTAAATAGCCAAATCTGCTGATCAGGGCATGGCAGCTTAGTTCTTAAAACTAATTAGTTTCAGTTAAATGTTATAAATTGGGAAATTAACTCAGTGGTACAATGCTTAAAAATGAGAACATACAATGTGTTAAAACAATGTAATTACTAACATGTAGATATTGGTTTAATGGACTCTCTGTAGAGGATAAGAACATAAGAACAGCCTTGCTGGAACAGGCCACAGCCCATCCAGTCCAGCATTCTGTCTCACACAGCGGCTCACCATTTGCTTCAGGGTATTCCCAAGCAGATGTCTTCACCTGCTTAACTATTCCCTGCAAATGGCATTGAGAGAGATCCTGCCTATCTCTCCAACCCTAAGGTTTTCCTTAGGCATCCATCAAGATAACCATTGATACCCTTGTTCGCCATGAACGTGTCCAATCCTTTCTTAAAGCTACCAAGGCTAAGCGACTAAGCATACATGTCACTTATCAAAAGGGTTCTCAAAGAACACTTGTACTGTGCTGATTTTTATAAGCAACCTAACCTGGGGAGTATCAATGAAGTGTAACTATAAAATCCAGATATCTCAGTTAAAACAGGTAAGTGGGTTCATTATTTATCTAAGTGTCTGGGAGGATAAAAATATTAGGCGCCCCAACTATTGAGAGAAGAACAGGCCAGTTTTCACCAAGGACAATCTTGCGCTGAGCAGATATTCACACTCTGGATCTGGAACATTGTGGAGCAATGCATTGAGTTTCAAATGCCACTGCTTATCAGCTCCATTGACTTTAAGGAAGCCTTCAATAGCGTCCAGAGATGGCTCACGTGGAAGATTGTGCAGTCTTATGGAATACTTGAACAAAGCATTAGTATTATTCAGAATTTGCATTTGAACTCGAGCTGCTGTATTAAAACAGAGAGGGGATTCACCTATTTCTTTAAAATCAAAACCGGTGTGAGGCAGGGATACATTCTTTCCCCATTTCTATTTCTCTTGGCTATGGATTACACACTAGGTGTTGTTTTTAGGATCTCTACTCCAGGCATGATACCATAGTCTTTCGAGACTGAAGGATGCCAATGAGTGGATTACATCTTGAGAAGGGCAATGGGCAAGCCCACTATAGGGCTTCCATGGAAGGAAGATTCCCACCTCACAGATCTTCTTGACTTCACAGATGACAATGAGCTATTCTCAGGTACAAAACCAGACCTGCAAACCATGACAGCTAGCCTGCAAATGGAGGCAGAAATAAGTGAGACTGTGCATACATGTAGAAAGGGCAGAGACCATGAGTGTTCAGCAACAAACAAAGATAAATACAGTGGACCCTTGTATAACAAACAGTTTGTATAACATAAAATCTGTACAACATAAAAAATTCCGGAGATAGGGGAAATTTGCTTAACATAATCTCCTATAGGGCAAATCCGTACAACATAAAAATGGGATTACTCCATTTTAATGCATTCCTATGGGAAATTTGTACAAAGGAAAATTTGTTTAACATAATTTCATTTAAAATGAATTAATTCCTTTATACAAGGTACCACTGTATTACAATTGGACAGAAACCCAATGAGGAGGTCAGTGAGTTCACCTATGTTGGTAGCATCGTATCCAACGCTGGAGACACTGCAAAATGTATTAGATGCAGGATTGGCAAAGCATCTGGTATGTTCCAATGCTTGTGTCAAATTTGGCCTTCACCGTCAATCTCTGTTGTGCTAAAGAGCCACCTGTACATCAGCATTGTTATTCCGACAGCAAAGTATGCTAGTTAAACATGGAAAATGATAAAGAGAATAACCCAGTAGCTGAAGGTATTCTACCAGAGATGTTTGCGTAAGACACTGGGCATCTCCTACAGGGACCTTGTTACAAATGAGCATGTACTGCAGTGAAGCAGCATCTGAAAATTAGATAAAATTGTGACCTTAGTGGGCACATTTTTGATTCCTTCTACACTGGATCCCTAAGACTCCAAGGCACTGAACACCACCCTAAATGAAAAAAAAAAGCGGGGGGGGGGGGGGGGGAGACCGCAGAAGACCTGGTGAGCAACTTTCTGCGAAGATCTAAATGTGGTGAATGTCCCATGGAAAAATGCAGAAATTAGAGATGGGCACGACTTAGCGGTATTCCCGTTTCCGTTTCCGTTACTCGTATCCGTTACTCTACGGAAACGGAAACGGGAATTACTCCACCAGAATTCAAGCTCGAACCGACGAACGAACAATTTGGTCTGATTTGTCGTGCTCGTTACTTGGATCGCGGCGATCGCGCAATGCCAAGCAGCACAGAAAAAAAGTTTTTAAAAGTTAAAAAAACAACAACGATTCCCGGCCCTAAAAGTAGGCGAAAATTGTCTGAGGGCACCTACCAGGCCAGAAGGGTGTTTTATTTGGGGGGGGGGGTTCCCCGCCCCCTCTCCTTGGCTATTGCTACTGCTGCGCTGCTGGTACCAGGCTGGGAGGGCGCATCCATTTGCCATGCAGTGCGGGGGATCCAAAATGGCGACCGCAATTTTTTTTTTTTGAAATCGTTGCCCAAAACCCCACCAAAGCACTACAAAAACATGTGAAAATTAGCTATTTTAAATGCTTGAATTTTTACAGTAGCAGCAGTGGGTTTTTCTTGCAAAAAAAGTGTCTCCGTTGATTTTATTTTATTTTATTTTATTTTTTTACACCTGCGCATTCGCAATGATGGGCTCGCCCATGGGAGTGGACCATGCAAAGTTTTGGAGCCATTCCACCAATCGCATGGCCAGGTTTTGCTGACTGTACCAGGCTGGGAGGGCGCATCCATTTGCCATGCGGTGGGGGGGGATCCAAAATGGCGACCGCAATATTTTTTTTGAAATCGTTGCCCAAAACCCCACCAAAGCACCACAGAAACATGCGAAAATTAGCTATTTTAAATGCTTGAATTTTTACAGTAGCAGCAGTGGGTTTTTCTTGCAAAAAAAGTCTCCGTTGATTTTATTTTATTTTATTTTATTTTATTTTTTTACACCTGCACATTTGCAATGATGGGAGTGGACCATGCAAATTTTCCACCAATCACATGGCCACTTGGCCAGGTTGACCACAGAGACTTCTGGGATGTGCCAATCGGGCATAAACAGCCCACTAATCGTAGCCCAAACCCGAACCCTAAGCCTAACCCATATGCCAGTACACTGTCCTTCTAAGTGGGTCAGAGAGGCACCCAGAGGTGCACCCCAATACTCACCCTAACCTCACCCATAACTAGCCTAACCCTAGCCCTTGCGCTAACCCGTCTTAACCCTAAGCCAGATCTACTTGCATTGCACTACATGCAAGTACGTGAGACACAGCGGGTGCAAAGAGTCTGCCAGTCCGTCACTTGTGGCTCTGGCTGACTCCTGCAGCTCCCTCCAGGAGCCCGCTACCCCCCCAAACCAGTACTAACGACAACGAAAAAACAAAAAAATGAACCGACTAATTTTTGCGAAATTTTGCGAAAAACGGAAACGAGTCGAAACGGACTGCCTCCGACACACGACAACTCGAAAACGTCATTTTCCCTAGTCGTGCCCATCTCTAGCAGAAATGGAAGCTGCAGGCCTGACCCCCTGGAAAGCACTTGTTGCCTGATGTGCCAAGCAGTGTTGGAGGAACTAAGTCTAAGACGTCTAAAGGAGCCCCAAGGTTGGGAATCACTATTCTACAAGTTATTCCCAGTATACTTTTTAAACAGAGCTGTATAAGAAGTCTTGTCTGAGAGTATAAGGTTTATTAAAAGCTGCCCCAGAGAGCTCCTGACCTATCTGATCCCTGGCTGCGACTGGGGTAGCAATCTTTGGGCGCTTTTACACAACCCCTAAAATCCGAGGCAAAGGGCTCCAGGATCCGGAGCTTAAAAATGTTTTCCCACCAGCTCCGGACTTTTAAAAAAAATTAAGTACGACCAAGTGTACCTAAGCGCATCCCAGTGCACTTTTCAAGTACCTGGCCTCCAGGAGGTAAAATATCTTCCGATGTGGATTGTAAAGCTGTGAATGACGGGCTCCCTCGCCTTCTGTTTGTTTTTTTGTCCCCGCCGCCCCTTTAAGAGACAGGAATCCCTACGGGGCTGCTCGGGGCTGCTTTGACCGGCAGACGGAGGTGAGTCTGCATTTTTTCTCCCTTTTTTTCTACCTTCCTTCACGCAGACAGGAACAATGGAGTGCAGAGGGGTGGGAACACAAGAAGAGCGACAAACCGCCACGATCTCTGGTCCACATTTAAGTTGCCACTGGATTTTAGAGGTCGTGTAAAAGCGCCCTTTGTTGTTGTTGAAAGATAATGTTTAAATGTTTAATGTTATTCGAGAAGAAACCAACAGCCTCTGTGTAAGATGAAGCTGGGATGATTTGTGGGTCCCCTCTTCTAAAAAGTCTCTGTACAGAGAAAGGTTCAAACCTACTGGTAAAAGCCAAGTTGAAATGCCCACCCCACTGCCCACTTCTAACAGAACCGCAATCACTACAAGAATTATTAGGCTGCTTGGTTTTTCTTAGTCTGAAAGCTTCCGTTACTTCCCCATGCAGCTGTTTTCAATTAAAATGAAAAGAACAAAACAAAACAACCCTCTGAAAATAAAACTATGGCTTTATAGCTATTACTCCCATCCAGGTAGCTCGCGAAAATACTCTGCTATGTAAACCAAAGTCTTAGTTTCCCATTCCCCGCATCTTCCCCCTCGTGTGATAGTGCCCTAATTAGTTTTATTCATGGCATAGTTCTGTGCTTCGGTGAAACCATAATTCTAGGAACTGGATTCCTCAAGGACTTATACTTCTCTCCTAGCCTTGATCTCTACATTCTAGAATATTTCATTGGCTAACAATAAAAAAGTCAGTTTTTAGACATGCATCCATTCTCCAAAAAAGCATGATAACAAATGTGAGCAAGGCAATATCTAGTTCAAATCTCACCTGAGCCATGACCTTACAAGGGAAACTTAATCACGCAGCATTCTTCCAGCAATGTACTATATATCGGTAATATGAAGATAGAATCTGAGGGGGACTGTAAGGATTATGAAGACAATCCTTGTGATTCTCAAAAAAGGGGAGATATCAGGCAATGCTATAGATGAAATGCACATATTAAGAGAAAGACATACAAAATGCACATGGATTTTTGTGTGCTTTTTATACTTTTCTGAAAACTGAGACTAGATAGCTTTTAAAACTGGACATTTCTGTGCATTCGGGACAAAATGAACTTTAGAAATGTAAGAAACTGAAGCCTATAAAATATTTTCCAGTTTGTGCCGAAACTTGCAGTCAGAAAATGCAAGGCCATTGCCAAATCTTTTACTCTGCCTCTGTACCAATTGTGCATCAATTCCCACCTGTCTGCAGGCTTCTACTGCAGGTGTACTTTGGCTGACAAAGTTAATCCATTATCCGGGGGACATTTTGTATTCCGTAAAATTCGTAAACCAGAAAAGCATGGGAGTGCAATGCATCTTGGGTACTTTTTTGTCAATGACTTATGTAAACCAAGATATTGCATGAAAAAAAATCATAAACAGAGATGTTTACAGCTCCGGATTTCCTTCCGTGAACCAAAAAAATTACAAAAACGGAGGTGTTCGTCAACTGAGGTATGCCTATATTTCTGTTCTGGGTGTGCTGAGGAAACATTTCATTCTGTGATGTCGTGTGTGCATGACTGGACCAAAACTTTTTCTGGGAAAGATGTGGTGAGATGCTCCTGCCACTGTTGTCAATTAGCTGTTTCCCTGTTTTTGTTTGTTTGTTCTCTCCCTCCCACCTCTGAGGCTGGAGAGTTGATGCATTGGAAGACTTGTGTCATTTTTGGCCTCTACGCTTCACTTATTTGCGGATCCTTCCACCAGGTGGTGCTCCTTCCCCTGAGCCCCTTCTCATTCCCCTCTTGGGGACCTTTGGGGATGATCTGCAAGGAGAGCAAAACTCGACTGCAAGTTTCTGGGTTGCAAGAGGCACAAACACAGGAGAGAAACCCGTAGCCATCAAATAAATGTTGCTGAAACATCAACAGAATGATATTTATTTATTTATTTATTTAAAAAGGAAATGCTGTTGGTCCCCCAGGGATATAAACAATGCAAAAGGAAATATCACATCGGATGTAGGGAAATCTTACTGTAATTCAAGAACACACCTGGACACACATCCTGGAATATATGCCACCTGACGACGAAGACCATGAAGGAGGAAAAATAAGGGATGCAAAGTCTAGGGAAAAGAGGGGAACATTTTGCTGGTGTGACTGTGACAAGAGAGGAACTAAAACGGTTAAAGTTAACCCTTCTAATTACATATTACCCAAAGATAATCTAGGCCAGTGTTGGCGAACCTACAGCACGGGTTCCAAAGGTGGCCCTCAGAGCCCTTTCTGTGGGCACCCGACATCGCCCCTTCACAGCCACCTGGATTCAGGTTAAATGGCTGTCTTGGCACTTTGTGAAAAATTAGTGAGTTTTAATTTGCATTTTGGGCACTCGGTCTCTAAAGTGTTCGCCACCACTGACCCAGGCCTCTGCAGCTTGTGACTTCCTGTGTACTAGGGCGGCCATCCCGTTATAGTATGCCACTCCAAAGCGAGGCTGCAGCTCTCGTCAGCTCTCACCACTGGCTGTGGTGGCTCCAGGTGGAAAGTGGTGCAGCCCAACAACATCTGGAGTGGCACACGTTTTCCTCTCCACCTCTTGAACTCAATACACCCCTTGGAATGCCAGCTGCAGGAACAGATGTGATTGCCAGAGAGATGGGCTTAGGTTGTAACGCTCCCGTCTCGCAAAAAAGAAAAAAGAGCTCCTACCCAGCTGTACAGAGTCAAACAAGTTCACTCCTGGAGAGGAAAAGAGAAAAAGTGACCTCTGAGCATGTGTAAGACCGCGGTCATACCTGGGTTTCCTTCGTATTTAAATTTCCTGCGTATTTTTTTGGGAGCTGTCATGTGGTTTTTAATGAGCAGTTGGTGTCCTCTCCTCTGCATCATACCTTTCTATTCTGGTTCTGTCCTAACCTGTGTACTATGCTTTTTGTCCTGCTTTCCGGCTCCAGTTTTCAAGACTCCATCTTGAAAAAGGGGAGAAACTGAATTTACTGCATATTTTCAGTGTCCTGTCCTTGCAACAGAAGCAAACAATTAAGCATTTTTGAGTGACGTTTCCAAATCCAGCCCCTGGCGGTGGTTTAGGAAACTTCGCTGAAACTGCTGTTCGAGGGGCGTGGTCAGCCGGGAGCAAAATTTGCTTCTCTTCCTGGTTAGCATGCTATCTTTTATTGCATAGTTCGCCAATGGGAAACTATGCAGAAAACGCAGGTATGACCGCGGTCGAAGCCCCTGCCTTTGTCTCATAGCCTCATGCAGTCTAACCTTTCAAGGAGGCCATTATGCTCTCCATTCAGTTACAATCATTCCCTAGGTGTCCTGCCACTGATGCAGCCAAGTTATTTTTAAAGCTACTTCCTCCCTGCTCTAAATTAATCCATTAGATTACAAGTGTCTTCAGCAGAGTAATAAAATGGAGGGTAATAGGAAGAATGATGAATGGCAGCGAAATGGCTCAGTTTCAATGGGCAGAAATGTGTCGCCCTCTTTAAGCAACCTATTTACTTACCATTACATTATTCTCTTCTGTCTCACTCCCTTTCTGATTCTGCACAAGGTTCTCAAGATTCATTCTCTCTTCATTCACACTTAAGTGCTCCATATGAAGTTCTGAGTTGAAACATTTGCAGCAAGAGGTTGGAAGGAGCCATTGAGGCCTCTGCATCTGCTCTATTCACTCAAATAGAGGCCAGATGTTCACGTCTATTTGTGATATTGTGGCAAAGGCATCGGGGGGGGTTGAGGTTGAATTAACATCTTTCCGTAGCATACAGTCCTTTTGAATGGATCCATAGACCCAGATGGCAAGAGAGGAGACCACTTGAGCAATCAAATAGTCTTCAGATCATGATAATGTTCAGACATTATTATAGAGTCAAATACTGAAAAGAAAATATCTGCCTAGCAGAAGGGAAAAACTGAGGGAAAGACTCCTGACGATCACTTTACCAGCCTATCAATATGCGTTTGTGTATATCAGGCATGTCCAAACTTCGGCCCTCCTGACGTTTTGGACCACAACTCCCAGAATTCTAAACTTAGATTGCCAATGACAAAGGACTGTGGGAGTTGCGGTCCAAAACATCTGGGGGGCTGACGTTTGGACATGCCTGGTGTATATATATATATATATATATATATATATATATATATATATATATATATATATATATATATATATACAGAAGCATTATCTGTGATCCAGGGGACTTGTAAAGAAGCACAAAGGAAACGTGAGGTTCTACCTCGAAAAAGCACAAAAAGAGGAAGAAAAGCAAAAGGCCGGTGCAAGCAGAGGGTGCACACGAGCATGTGACATCTCCCTGTCACTTGGATGTTTAAGCCAGTAGCTGCCTGGGACGGGCACGGCTCCAAAGAGGGGGGTCCTCGTCCCTCATCTGCCTTCAGTTGAGCAGGATCACGTGTTTCTTGTCTGGATTAAAGTCTGCTTGCCCTCATCCGGCCCATTACTGTCACCAGAAGCTGATTTAGAACCAAGACACCTTCCTTGGAATTGGATGGGAAGTAGAGGTAGAGTTAGGCGCCATCAGCATCCTGTTGACACCAAACCCCTAAACTCCAGACAACCTCTCCTAGCAGTTTCCTGTTGATGTTACAAAGTATGGACAACAAGGCAGAATCCTGAGGCACATCAAAGGCCCAATGGCCAGGGCATAGAAAAGGAGTCCCTCAAGGACCTCCTTTGGAATTCTGCTTTCCAAGAAGGGTCAGAGCCACAGTAAAACAGTGCCTCCAAGTCCCTTCCTAGGGAGCCAGCCGAGAAGAATGCCTTGGCTGATGGTACTGAAAGGCACTGAAAGGTCCATAAGAACCAACAAGGACACAATCCGCCTGTCCAGTTCCTGGTGCAGGTCATCCATCAAGACAACCAAAAACTATCTCCATTCCATAGCCAGACTTGGAACCAGATTGAAAAGGGTCTAGACATCCTCCAGGGATTCTTGGAGCTGAGAAACTTCCACACACTCCAATACTTTGCCCAGAAATTGTATATTTGAGATGAGCCGATAGTTGACCACTAAGGTGGGATCTGGAGGGTTTATTTCCTTCCATTGCTGCCTTGTTTAAGCAGGGATCCTACCTTGCTGCAAGGCAGCTCTTGGCCCTTGGCCATTCCCTCTCTGGCAGCTTTTGTAAACCAAGAAGGGAAAGGGTCCAGGACACATGTGCTAGCCTTCACCTCCCCCAGATTCCTGTCCAGATCATCAGGCTGCACCAACTGAACTGTATCCAATATAACAGGGTAAGCAAGAGCCAGAGTGGCGTCCACAAGACTGTGCCAATTACCACATCCTAGTCAGTGTATAGAACTAAGCAACTTTGCCTGTGAAGTGTTGTGAACATATCTCACAGTGGGCTGCCGAGTATTGAGCATCTTGTTCTTGTAGTGGGGCATGTATTAAGTCCTTGACTACTTGAAATAACTCAGCTGGTTGACTATGCAGACAAAAATGGCAGCAAAGAAGCCTTTCTTCTTCACTGCAGCCAATGCCATGGAAATGCCCTTCAAATGAGCTCTTGCATACGTTTGGCTAGATTAACTCTGAGTTCTCCAACATCTTTCTAGTCTCCATCCCACTCATTTCATCACCAGGGAATGTTTGTGGCTCTGCTCCATGGGAGGGGGATATTTAGGAGCAATTGTACCCACAGGCCTGGCCACTTCCCCATTCCAGAAATCAGCAAGGGCCACAACAGAATCCCCGGGCGGTTTACAATATGGGTACAAACAAAAGAAACAATAAGAACAATAACAATAATAATAATACACTAAAGTAGACATCATAATAAAACATAATTATAAGACTACGAAAGAATAATAATGATGATGATGATGATGATGATGATGATGATGATGATGATGATGATGATGATGATGATGATGATGATGATGGCAGGGCAAAGAGGGGGGGGAATTAACTGTCACCAAATGCCTCACAAAAAAGCAATAGGAAATTCCCCAAGACCAGTCAGAAAACCAGTTGGATCCATCAGTCTCCTGGGATGGACCACCCTAATGGGTTTTAGCATGGACAATGGATTCCTCCAGTTCTATAAGCCTAGATGACTCCAGCATCACCTTCAGTACTGACTCTGCCAGCTCAGGCAGGGAGACTGTTGAGCAGTGGGAGTAGAGGCTACGCCAACAGAATCCCTATTCCGCCCCAGCCACCCACTTCTAGGTATATACACTCTAACCCAGAGAACTGTGGGACAAGGCACCTGGTGGTGGTGGTGGTGGTGGGGAGAATCACCATAGATGAAGGCAACTTCATCTTCTTTCCCCCACAGGTCTGGCCTGCTGCCACCCAGAGAATCTACCCAGACAGAGCTGAGACAGATTAAACCCCCCCCCCAATGCTTTCTCCAGTGGGGTCTCTGTAACACAGGCTAGATCAATATGTTCATCCATGATCCAGTCCTGGGTGGTGGATGCTTTCCCTTTCACTGTAGCAGCAGGCTTTTAAACTCAGGGATACTATTGCCAAGGCTATCGCAGCTGTCCAAATTGGGAGACATTTTGGGAAGTAACCAGGATCTTATGTCTTGCCCCTCTTCTATTGTAGCACAGCTGTTTTCACTTGCTCTTCTAACTGGCGGTGGCTCTGTAGTCCTTTCCCACCATCAGCAACCTGACCTTTCAAACTGGAGATGCCAGAGAATGAAAATCAGGGCCTTCTGCATACAAAACATGTGTTCCCGCACTGCTCTACAGTCCATCTGGCAGCGAGCTCTGGGGGGGGGGGGAAACAAGCCGCATACAGCAGGAAATTAAAAAAAAAAAAAAAAGGACGAAGTACAGACTGTGTTCTTAGAAAGCAAGCTGCACCACTCTACGCCTGATGATTTTTGCACTGTGGCACCGTTGCTTAACACTGTGACAATGCAGTATTACAGGTCAGCTCAATTTCAAGGAAAGAACACTCACGCCGATGATTTGGAGAACATGCTCTTCCAGGGTGACAATAATTAAATTGGGAGGAGGTCACACTCTAGTGAATTCTAGCTGTATCTCTTTTCTTGAATTTTCTGGCCGTGGGATAGCAGCCTTATTATACACATGACCAGCTTCTTTCTAAAATGATTTTTGCAGCTCGTATGTTTAAAAATGCAGCAGTTAGGAATGACAGAGCACGTAGGAATGGAGAAAGATGGTTCTCAGAGTTAGGTTCAGTATGCATTAAAAGATAAAACCAAATAGCCCCCTGTCACCGTTGTTCATGTTAGCTGTTCTCTCAATTCCTGCACTCCTGTTCTTCAAATCTATTAACTTAAGATTCTAGGAATACTAATAGGAATAGGAATAGGAATGCAATTTATTGTCATTGTATAAATACAACGAGATTAAAAGTGCCATCCAGTCAGTCATTCACACAACCCAGCATAAAAATCCAAGACGTAAAATCTACAATTTAAAAACAAACCATCCATACACATACTCCAACATTCACATGCCAAAACATCACTTACACTCATTTAAAACTGACATAAAAACCAAACACACCCACATCCCTACACTCTTTCACCTAGCAACATTCCTACACAATCCATAAAAACTACAATTTAAAAAACAACAACAGCCATACACCCATACGATATATATGTAACACATTCAACACCAATATTACCCGTCAACTTAATTTTTAACAGAATTTAGCATGGATAATGCTATTGGGTAAAAACTATTTTTGAATCTTTCCGTCCTTGTTCTAATAGATCTATACCTTCTGCCTGATGGTAGTGGTACAAACAGAGAGTGACCAGGATGAGAAATATCTCCTACAATATTCTGAGCTTTCTTAAGACAGCGGAAGCTGTGTAATTCCTCCAATGTGAGGAGTGGGCATCCGATGATCTTCTGTGCCATATTGATAACCCGCTGGAGTGATTTCCTCTGAGCCACCGTGCAACTGGCATACCACACACATATGCAGTATGTCAGTACACTTTCTATTACACAATGATAAAAAAGACACCAATAGTCTCTGAGTGATGTTATTCTTTCTGAGCACTCTCAGAAAGTACAGTCTCTGTTGGGCCTTTTTCAGCAGCTCAGAGGTGTTTACACTCCAGGTTAAATTCTCCTCAATATGGACTCCCAACAAACGGAAGTCGGTCACCCTTTCTACACAGTCCCCACTGATGAATAGTGGTTGAAGATCTGTTTTCTTCTTCCTGTAGTCTATTATGAGCTCCTTAGTTTTTAATGTGTTCAGAAGCAAGTTATTCTCTCTGCACCACTCAATCAACCGCTCCACCTCATCCCTATAAGCAGACTCATCTCCTGCTGAGATAAGCCCCACTACTGTGGTGTCATCCGCAAACTTAACTATAATGTTGTTATGATAGGCGGGAATGCAATCGTATGTATAAAGAGTAAAGAGCAGTGGACTCAGCACACAGCCCTGTGGAGAGCCAGTACTAAGACTCAGATCTGTAGATGTACATTGACCTACTCTAACCCTCTGACTACGTCCGGACAAAAAACTATTTATCCACATACATATAGAATGTGGAAATCCCAAATCCCCTAATTTAACCACCAGTCTGTGAGGGAGGATGGTATTAAATGCTGAGCTGAAGTCCACGAAAAGCAGTCTTGCATAGCTTCCCCGCTGTTCCAGATGTGACAGTGCAGCATGAAGGACTGTAGCTACAGCATCCTCTGCAGATTTATTTGCTCGATATGCAAACTGGTGGGGATCAAAACTCTGGGGGAGAAGTGATGTGATGTAATTCCGGACCAGTTTTTCAAAACATTCAAAACAATAATGCAAGATTCTCCCTTAAACATATCTAATTATTGCTTTAGGAAAGGCAACACATAACCCATGGTTTCTACTAACCTCCCCATGTTTTATTTAAAAAAAATCAGAGGGGATATACATTGTTTTTATTGCCAAGCAAAAACCATTTGCACTCAAGAGTAGGAGTTGAGTGAAGGCTTGGAAGCACAGCTGTGTTCCAAATGGAACTGGGAAGTCAGACATTAGAGCTAATCACTGCCATTGTCCTGAAAGAGCAAAATTGATGTTAATTGAACATCTCTCTTGTCTTGCCATGGGTAGAAGGAAGATACTGTGTGCTAGAAACACACCCTATGTTAATACCCGGCTGCACGGTTCTACAGCACTACCAAAAAGGTCCAGTAAACCACTTCTGAGTACTTGATACCTAGGAAAACCAGGCAAAAGAGTTCCCCTAAGAAGGAATTTAGTCCCAATCATTTGAGAAATTTAAATATAACGGTATATGGTTGCTGGGGGGAAATCCATTTTCACTCTACTCTTACTCTCAGCACTGTAATGACCTCCCCTAAGCTTAAAGGGGCAAGGACACTTGAGGGGGTGGCAGATGAGGCCATCAAAATGCCTGCCCTTGGGCATCTTGGTTCCACTGCACTATTGTCCAGCAGGTGGGTGTTACATGGCATGATGCTGCAGTCCCAGTCCGGAGACCTTCAGCAAAGGTCTGCAGAAACAAATGCATCTCAATGACAATTCAATTGCTACTGACTCTTGTAACTGCAATGGGATAAAGACCCTTCGCTGCTCGATTTATTGCAGTCCTTGTTACTGTGTGACATAAACTGAAAGCCAGTGTCATAACTACTGTGATCCCTGCTAGGAAGGAAGAACAACGGTAACATTTGCATAGAGTGATTTACCTTTGTTGGAAAATGCAGCATAATAATACTCTGTCCTCTGACTCTGGGAAATTAACGGGCAAAAAGACCTTTCCTTGACTTTCCATTGTCATATTAATGCCAACTATTGGGAAAATACTGGCAAAGGTCTTTAAAACATCCCCTCCCAATCTTCTCCTAGCAGCATGTGGTAAGAATAGATTTTCAGCCCCAGGGACAATACTTTGTGTGTCGTAAGCTAGCAAGCAGCAGGCAGCAGGCACACTCAGACGCTGAAACAGCAGTAATGGCCACAATTGTACTAGCTAGAACTACTAACTGCAAACAGTATACAGTGGTACCTCATCTTACAAAATTAATCTGTTCCGAATGCATTTTCGGTAGTCGAAATTTTGTAAGTCGAAATGTCCCCATAGGAATGCACTGAAAATTGATCCATCTGTTCTGGAGGTTGGGAGGTGAGGCAAAAAGGGGGAACAGATTACAATGGACCCTCGTATAACGAATGGTTTGTATAACATAAAATCTGTACAACATAAAAATTCCGGAGAGAGGGGAAATTTGCTTAACAGAATCGCCTATGGGGAGAATCCGTACAACATAAAAATGGGATTACTCCATTGTCAATGCATTCCTATGGGAAATTTGTAGAAAGGAAAATTTGCTTAACATAATTTCATTTGGAACTAATTAATTCCTTTATACAAGGTACCACTGTAATTGGTTTTCAATGCATTCCTATGGGAAACCTGCCCAGACCCAACAAAACAGGGGAAAAGCTTCCCCTGCTTTCTTTGCTGGGTTGGGGAGAAAGCCCCACAATCAACTGGCAGCTGAAGGCTGCTCCTCCCAGCCCAACAGCCAGCTGATTTTGGCAGCTCCTAAAATCACCTGGCTGTTGAGGAGCACCCTTTGGCTGCCAGTTGATTGCGGGGCTTTCCCCCCAACCCAGCAAAGCAGGGGAAGCATTTCTCCTCCTTTGCTGGGTTGAGGCAGGCTTTTGTGTGTGTGTGTGTGTGTGTGTGTGTGTGTGTTTAGGTTACCCCACCTTCTGTTGAGAAAGGGGAAAGGCGGGGGGGGGGGCTTTGTGCCTACCACCCTGTTGCCTTTCCCCTTTTGTGCACAACAGAAGGTGGGGTAACCCAAACAGTCTTCCACTGTGGCAGCAGACACTCGAGAAGACCTGTAGCTATTTTCCTCTGTGGATCTCCATACTTCTAGTACATAGCAAAAAGGAATCTTGCCAGAAAATCAAAAGTCTGCATCATCTCAATAGGAAATGCATGCATAAATAGATGTGTTTTTCCACTTTAACACTTGTTTCACAATGTGCATGGAACATATTAAGCGAAGTGATAGCATTAGAATCGAGAACATCACTATTCCAATATATCAGAATATTGCCTTAATTCTTAAAAGTTCCAGAAACAACACATGTCCATGCAGTTTTCTGATCTAGAACAAATTCCCCAGTATGTTAAAGTTCTGAAGAATGATCCAATGGCATGCCACTTGTAAACAAGACATACTTCAATACCAATAGCACTATTTATTTATTTATTTTAGAGTATTTTTACCCCGCCTTTCTCCTTGGAAAAGGACCCAAGGCAGCTTACAGTAATGAGGGATAATATACAGTCCAGTACAATTAAGACATGTTCAAGTATTTGAGAACAAGGAATTGAGGGACATCTTACAGTATTAATAGACAACATTACATTAAAGCAACACAGTTATAAGTAGTGATTGAACCCATAGATTCATATAAAATGCACATGGTAGTCCATCCTTCAGGGAAAGCTTGCCTGAAGAGAAAGGTCTTTGCCTGTTTCTGGAAGGACAACAGAGATGAGGCAGTCCTGCCCTCTAGTGGGAGGGAGTTACAGAGACTGGGTGCAGCAGTCGAGAAGGCCCTTTTACTATGATCTTTTGGTTCATTGCTGATACAGTAATCCACTGTAAAGATCAACATTCTGAAATCCTGACCCATCAAGGAAAGCCTTGGTTTCTCTTCGGAGGCAAGAAGGGTCCTATAGAGGAGTGGCAGATTCCATGCTTCTCCTGAAAACGTTCCATGTTCAATGCCCAGCATGTTTAGGATAGAAACCTTGCTGTGAAGCCTCTGCTAGTCATAGAAATGTCTGACCACTTCCTACAGACAGGAAAACATATTTCATTTTTTTTTAAAAAAACTTAGGTTGTTCAACTCCTTATGTTCCATGAGGTCCAACCCATACAGATGAAGGAATTTTTATCCAATTGAAAGATGGAGGAATATGATTACTGTTTTCCTCCCCATAGATTTGCCCTTAGAAATGCCTGTTGGAGCGCATTAGAATCGGGTCACTTGGTGCAACATTTTCAGCCATTCTTTGCTGTCTTGAAAAGCATCAGGAAGAGAAATACTCTGCTGCTAATGAGGTGGCTGCGGCTGCTTCACACTACGTTTACAGGGTCTGGAGTGTGGCAGAGATGATACTAAACTACCCTAGAGACAAACCAAGCCCAGTAAATGAGGAGGTGAGGAGGGAAGAAATGGGAGAGGGTGGAAGACACGAAGTGTGAAAGGGCTTTGGATGGGATTCCTCTCTACAGCATCTAGAGGCAGCCGCATTGCAGGCAAGCATGCTCGCCCACATGAATTATTTCTACAGCCAAACACAGATGTTTCTTTCTGGTTCCTCTTGAAGCTTCCTTTATACAGTATCCTTACGGACATAGATGGGATCACACAAAGGAATAATTAAGGGAAGTCTGAAGTCTGGCTCTTCCTGAGTCCGCCTTTCCTTTCCGTCTTTTCAATGATGAAAGGAACCTTTTGCAGTTTTGACTTGGGTCAATCATTCCTTCTACTCATAGGGTCAATTCCCCTGTGAGGACATTTCTTCAAGTTTCAGTATGTTTTAGGGAAGTCGGTGCAGCTCAGCATTTCCCTTCGCCACCAGCTCCCTGGGAGGCACTTCTTTTTATTTATTTATTTATTTATTTATTTATTTATTTATTTTTATACCGCCTGTCCTCCCGAAGGAACTCCGGGTGGTGAACAACAAACAAATAGTACAACAATCAAGAAGAGGGATAAAAGAATCTTTTTTTAAAAAAAGAAAAAAATCGACAAAATTGTTGACAAATCATCGGCAGGATGGTGACACAGAGGGCGGGGAAAACATTTTTTTTTAAAAAAAAAAATAAAGGTCGCCAAATGCCTCTCAAAAAAAAGCAAGGTTTTGAGTGCTTTTTAAAAGGTGGGCAGGGACTGTGCAAGGCGCAACTCACTCGGAAGATGGTTCCAAAGTGAGGGGCCAGCCACAGAGAAGGTGCGGTTGTGAGTTACCAATTTCCAAGCCTCCCTGGGCGTGGCCACTCGGAGTGAGAGCGCCTGTGATATTCAAGTGGGCCAGGCCTCTCTGTTGACCTTTGGGTGATACGCTCCGTCAGGTATTCAGGTCCCAGGCTGTGGAGTCTTGGGACCTGAATACCTTTTTGCCTGGGGGGGGGGGGTCTTTGTGGAAGGTGCCTGCAGGGAAGAGAGTGGGGAACAGCCACAAAGGGGAGAGCTGGGGAGAGCGCGCACTCCCCAGGAGCTGAGCAGTGACCTGAGATCAACCCCTGCCTAAAACAAGTCCAGAAGGAAAGAGGCTCTCGGGGGAAGGGGCATCCTTGGTGGACAGACCTCACCGTCATCACAGGGCAGCTCTGAGGTGAGGCAGCAGCTCCAAGGCCAGTAAGCCCTGTGCCCACCATCTCATTGGTTTAGAGACACGTGTTGTACCATCCTGGGGAGCAGCTGCCCTAACTGGGCAAGGAACAGACTTTGGGGGGGGGGGGCTTTCCCAGGACTTCAGAAGGGCTCCCCTGAAGCAGGTAAGTGGGTCATTGGGCACAATCCCTGAGTGTCTGGGATGCAGGTGCTGATTCCTGGTCATAGGACCATGTGACTGACTCTTGGGTGGGCAGCAGTGCCTAAAGAGCAGGGAAGATCTCATCACAATATTGTGATGGGGTTCCTGCATGGCAGGGGGTTGGACTAGATGGCCCTTGAGGTCTCTTCCAACTCTATGATTCCATGATTCTATGAAGCGGCCTCTCTCTGAGGATGTTGGTGCCCCAGGACAGTTGGGAGGGCAGTGGGGAATGGAGGGGATTACTAGCTCCACCCCACCACACATACTCATTTCATTGTGAGGAAGGCATATGTGCTAGGTAGCTCAACACTTGCCTTGCAACCCACATGATGTAACTGAGAGCTACAGACATCTCCTGTGATGGTTCCTTGCAATGTACTCAGAGGAGACCTCCAAATAAGGCCCAGAGTGTCGACATTTTGAAGCAGAGATACAGGAGGAAGAAGAGTTGAAAAACACCCAATGGCAAGCACTTCCAAACTTCAGCCCTCCAAATGTTTTGGACTGCAACCCCCACAGTCCTTTGCCATTGGCAATCTAAACTTAGAGTTCTGGGAGTTGTGGTCCAAAACATCAGGAGGGCCGGTTTGGCCATGCCTGCCCAATGAGATTAGCAGAAGCTTCATTGCCGCCTATCGGGCATCATGCTATGGCTGGAAAGGACGCCTGGATGTTCCTCCGTCCCTGCTTTATAGGACTGCTCTGCACAAACAGATCTATATTGCTAGTTTGCTGGAAGGGCTGAATCATTCCTTTGTGAATTGCAACCCCAGGGGAAAATATTTGGGTCGTCCATCCCCCCATTCCCCGAACTTCCTCCTAAGAAGAGGAAAGTTTAGCATCACTTAAAGTCTCACCAACAGAAAATATTTTATCGATTCCACCAAACCCTTTACCACTGTCAACTCTTCAGGACCTGCTTAGAGGCATTCCCCCCCCCCCCCCGAACTTCCCTTCCCCACTGCAAGGAGCCTTTTAGGTACCTTGGAAATAGAACAAGCATCAAGTGATGCAACGGTTGCCATGGAGAAGCTGTGAAGTTTGCTTTATTCTGAGTTGAATGGCAGAGAATTGCAAAACATAGCAGCTGTACAACTTGCTAGGAAATAAGCAACTGCCAATCAGCATGTACAATAATTGGAGACTTAAAAAAAACTGGGGTGGAAAAAAAGCCCTCTATGCACCCCATATTTTGAGACATACTCCTTTCCATTCTTTTGTAAATAAGCAGCAGCCTGGAAAGAGAAATGTCTACAATACCCACCGGAGCACGATTCATGCCTTACCAACTCTAGTTACCCAAATCATATTCACACAATATGAATGGCCTTTATATTATATCATAAAATGGCCTTTATATTGATGGGGGTATGTGACCCATAGTTTGACATACTCTGGGTATGGAGCTCCTGGTTCTCTATGTATGTATTTTAAACTGAATTTCCTACCATGTTTATCTCTTGCCCCCCCCAATGCCACAAGCCATCACATTTCACTCATCTATATCTGGGGTAAGAATCCTCTAGAGCAGTGGTTCTCAACCTGTGGGTCCCCAGATGTTCCTGGACTGCAACTCCCAGAAATCCTGGCCAGCTCAGCTAGTGATGAAGACTTCTGGGAGTTATAGTCCAGGAACATCTAGGGAACCACAGGTTGAGAACCACTGCTCTAGAGTTTAAGGGTCATACAGTATCCTTCCATCCTATGAGCCTGGTGTGTGTTTGTGTTCACCCTGAACATCCATCTTTTCCTCACCCACCAATTTTGTTTTTTTAAAAATAAAAAGGAAAAAGGAAAAAGACCCCTTGAGCCTTCCAGTGGCCAGTTCTTTTTTTTTAATTAAGAAGTATAGACTTGGGATCCTAGATGCCCCACAGTGCTGAGGAAAGGTACAAGGGGTCGTTACACATCCCGCTCCTAATCTATATTTACAAAAATACTTATATGGTGTGGAGGGATTGGCATTTGCCAGTAAGCCTCACGTCCTGTTGAGTTCCTCCAGGAGGTGGCTATGGGTATTATTTTAGGCATAAGAACATCAAAAGAGCCATGCTGGATCAGGCCAAAGGCCCATCTAGTCCAGCTTCCTGTATCTCTCAGTGGCCCCACCAAAAGCGTCTGGGAGCGCACAAGACTAGATATCTGTCTCCTGATATCACTCCCCCTGCATCTGGCCCTTGAAGTACCCCGGTTTAAAGATTGGAGATTACACATCTCTATCATGGTTTGTAACCTGTGATAGACTTTTCTTCCAGGAGAAACAACCGAGAAAACATAACTGGTAAGGGTGTGTGGAGGTACTGTACTGTACATGTGGAAAATAAGTTGATGTCAAACATAACCTACCAATATAAAAAGAAATACATGGAAACAACCGTGTTCAGCATCTTTCTGTTACATCCCACTGTCTAAAGAAGTTCAGACAACAGGATCCTGATTAATTGTAGTCACCATTTCCCCTCCATCTGCTGACCAAAGTTAAAGGACGTATATTTTCTCTTCACTTTGGGGGGTGACCAAGAGGAGGCATAGCATGACATTTACATCCCAATAAGTATGTTATTAACAGGCTGGCCAGGATTAGAGAACAGATTTAAAAGTCAATATTAGAACCCAGTTCTTTGCTAATCACTTGACAAATTACAGTAATTTGAAGACTGCGTGGCAGAGGTAAGATTTAAAGAGGGTAGTCGCATACCATCTAATGTTCAACAGTGAAATCTATCACTACATCTTAGGAATTGCTTCACTATATTATTTTAATTACAGATCAGCACTGCAGTCCCGTAGACTATCTATCAAATGTGATATATAACCAAGCAGTGTACTCCTGCAAGGAACTCTTGTTGTCATTCTTTATCTTTTGGAAGTTGCAATTAATGCACAGAAATGCAGCACTGTCTCAGCTTTATTTTCTCTAACCTTAAAGAGATCGAAGGAAGGGTGACCAACTGTGGCAATGGAAGAAGACAAGATTTGCTGCCATTACCACACAGCTGTATAATGTTCATTGGACTGGTGGTTGTTGTTGTTGGTTTTTTTTTAAAGGTACACCCCCCATGCTACCTTCAGCACTTCTGAACCTCAGGAAAATAAGGGAGAGGCACATGAGAATCTCCAGTTTGGTGGCCGCAAGTATCTAGGGCAGTGATGGCGAACCTTTTAGAGACCGAGTGCCCAAACTGCAATTCAAAACTCACTAATTTTTCACAAAGCGCCAACACAGCAATTAAACCTGAATACAGGTGGCTGTTAAGGGGCGATGTCGGGTGCCCACAGAAACGGCTCCAAGTGCCACCTTTGGAACCCGTGCCATAGGTTCGCCAGCTCTGATCTAGGGAATGTAGCTGACCATTATACCCATTTCCAGCATGATTCTCTATGAACTTATTTTAGGACCTTGTCTTTTCATATTCAAAAGTGACCAAAGAAAGCCCTCCATGGCTCTAAAACAGAGATCGAGAACCAAGACTGGCCTCTCCCACACCCCAGTTGCCAGTGCAGGGCTGGAGTGATAGTGCAGTGTGTCTAAAAATGCGAGATGTGGGACGTTGTCCATCTAAGTCAAAAAGCTGCCACTGAATGGCCTTTGCCAAACAAGGGAGAGCAGAGGACAGTCAAGCTCTGTTTGATGACAACAGAGAAAGCATAGAACAGGGTAGGGAGTGTCAGGCCTAGAAACTCTACCTGAACACAAATGCCCATGTCATTCTGGCTACCTTCCCTACAAGATGACTCATTCATGGTTTCTGAGCTTTTCTTGGTTCTTAGTTTCCTTTTTCTCCAGTAGAGGTACTAAGACCTTGACATCTCCATCTTGTTCTCCACTTGGAGACTTTCTACACTTCAAGCAAAGATGAGCAATCACCTAAGTGTGCTCTGATCAGCTCCCTACTGCATTTCATTTATTTAACTTTATTTAAAATATTCCGATCCCGCCTCTCTTCTCAAAAGGACGCAAGCCCTATGCCAAACTTTTTGCAAGGAGGGCCAGAAATGGTGAAATGAAAATGTGTGGGGACCGACCATTCAGCTGCATTTGGCCCCCAGGCTGGACTTTTCACAAGCTTCTAGGACAGCGTTGGCGAACCTTTGGCACTCCTGATGTTTTGGACCACAACTCCCATAATTCCAAGCCTGTGCTACCACTGACAAAGGACTGTGGGAGTTGTGGTCCAAAAAATCTGGAGTGCCAAAGGCCTGCCACCACTGCTCTAGGACATGCAAGGAGGCGGGGAGGACACTGCAGCAATGGAGCCGGGGGCAGGTAGGCTGGGCTGGTGGCTGGAGGGGACAGATGTACGCAGGGAGGCCAGGCAAACCATAAAACTGCAAGTTGACATCTCCATCCGGTATGGGGAGGGGCCAGCTGGTGGGGATGCATGACAGGCTGAGCTGGCGGGGAGAAGAGGCTGTGGGCCGCTCAAAATTTTATAAGGGGCTGCATTTGGCCCCCAGGCCTGACTTTGGACATGCCTGGCCTACGCCCTGTTACACAACAGTCTCACAACCCGTTCCAGCGGGCACCCTGCTGGAATGAGGGCAGCACTTCCACATTTGTATTTCTGCTCTGCAATCGGTGAAAAGGATATGGGCCCATATCTTCAGAACCATCGGTCTGTTTGCAACATTATTATTGAACAGCTTCTTTCCACTTTGTAGCAGCACAAAGGGGCAGCTCCCAGGTACACAGCGCTTTTCTAGAAGTGGAAGATAAACTGACAAGATTAACAAAAGAAATAAAATATAATGGGGATTGCATTGACATTTCAGCTTTTGTTAGAGAGAGGCATTTCCGCAGAACACAGAGCTATCACGCAAACAATTAGCTGATGCTTTTTAATGAGCTCTTGACTACTGCCATGTTCTTTTTCATTCTGTTTGTTTCTTAGAGTGGCTGCTATGTCCCTTATTTGCGTAAAAAAGGTCTTTGTGGCAGGAATGATCTTTTTATGTTCTCTTTTTTACAGTATACACTGTGACTGTAATGCTTGATCCCGAAGGCAAGAAAAGAAATAAATACGATAATGAATAAATAGCAAGACTACAATCTTTGCTTCAGAGAACAAGAGAAGTACATTTCTGATGTCTGATGACACTGTTTACGTCTTGGGGGGGGGGAGGAAATTCCCATTGGGGGGAAAAAAAGACAATTATGACAATGTTATATAAAAAACGCTGGTGTCAGGCAGTCATTTCAGACAGACAGCCCAGAGATGGTAGATACTGTGAAATACCCACTTCTGGAAATGATATACCCATTATATGTATCAAAGGTCAGTAAGGATTCTGACATGGACCATCAAGACCAGTGCTCCCCAACCTTTTTGTCCCCGCGGCCCGGGAAATTTTTGATAATTTTTCTGTGGCCCGAAGCTGGGGGTGGGGGGGGGGTGGGGAGGGGGGGGGAGAATGCGAAAGGGGGGTCCGGCGGGGAGGCAAAAGGGGGGGGTGAAAGCAAAGGATGGGAGGGAAGGAGGAGGGGGAGGCACGAGGGCGGCGGCGGCGGCACTCACCGGCCTGGGGCGGCGGGCGTGCCACTCCCCCCCACACACACGGGCGGGGTGGGGTGGGGGAACCCGGGGCTCCTGGGCAGGCGGGCCCCCACCTCCTCCTCCGGCGCCGGGAGCCACGCGTGGGTCTCGCTGCTGGTGCCCCGCTTGCTCCTGCTGCCGCCGCCACCGTGGACCTCCTCCTCCGCCGGGGAAAGCAAGCGGGGCGCCAGCAGTGAGACCCACGCGCGGCTCCTGGCCCCGGGGCCCTGCGCGCGGCACCCGCCCGGCCGCGCCGGGAAGCGCCCTCGCGGCAACGACGAGCCGCCGCCTCCTCCTCCTGCTCTGGTTCCTCCTCCTCCTCCTCCTCCTCCCGCCGCCGCCGCCGGAGGTGCAGCAGCAGCCACCCCCCCGCAATTGCCCCCCGCCGCCGCCGCTACCCCCCGCAATCGCCCCCCGCCCCCGCCGCAATCGCCCCCATCCCGCCGCCGCCGCCACCCCTCCGCAATCGCCCCCCGCCCCCGCCGCAACCGCCCCCATCCCGCCGCCGCCGCCACCCCTCCGCAATCGCCCCCCCGCCCCCGCCGCAACCGCCCCCATCCCCCCGCCGACGCCACCCCTCCGCAATCGCCCCCCCGCCCCCGCCGCAATCGCCCCCATCCCGCCGCCGCCACCCCTCCGCAATCGCCCCCCGCCACCGCCGCAATCGCCCCCCCCGCCGCCGCCGCAATCGCCCCATCCCGCCGCCGCCGCCGCCGCCGCCCCCCCGCCGCCGCAATTGCCCCCCCGCCGCCGCCGCAATCGCCCCCGTCCCGCCGCCGCCGCCACCCCTCCACAATTGCCCCCCCGCCGCCGCCGCCGCCACCCCTCCGCAATTGCCCTCGCTGCTGCTGCTGCTGCTCCTTCGGCGGCGGCGGCGGGAGGAGGAGGAGGAGGAACCAGAGCAGGAGCAGGAGGAGGAGGAGGAGGAGGAGGCTCGTCGGTGCCGCGAGGGCGCTTCCCGGCGCGGCCAGGCGGGTGCCGCGCGCGGGGCGCCGGGGCCGGGAGGGGAGGAGGGAGGCAAAGGCAAAGGCGGCGGCGGCGGCTCCTCCTGCACTCCTCCAGCCTTCCTCCTCCACCGGCTGCCCGCGGGAGAGAAGAGGAGGAGGAGGAGGGCGGCGGAGGAAAAGGGGAGGAGCCTCCCCGGCCTCCCCAGGCGGCCCGGTGCCGACCGGTCCGCGGACCGGGGGTTGGGGACCACCGATCAAGACCATTTATTTTAAAAGTGCTCATTTGTAGGATATCTCATTTTAAAAAAAAAAAACGTTTTGTTTTATGTAAACCGCCCAGAGTTCCCTCTGGGAAAATCAGTGTGGTATACAAATATAAAAATAAATAAATAAATAAATAAATAAAAATATAGGCTGTGCCAATCCTAAAGACGTCATCAAGCCAAAGCTGTACTTGGAGGAGAAGCTATAGCACAAAACTTTCTCCAAAACTTGGATATTTTTTTGTCTGGACCCCAACTCTTAATTCCCCCACCCCAACTACATGGCTGTCTTGTTCTGGGGAACATCATCCAAAGAATTATCCCAGCTGCTTCTTTTTGGATGTTGATGGATCCAAAATGGAGGCAACAAGTGGGATACATCAAGGCTCAGTTCTGGGCCTAGTGCTCTTCAACATTTGTATTAATGACATGGACAGGGGGGGGGGGGTCCATGGAATGCTCATCAATTTGTGGGTGACACAAAATTGGGTAGAATGGCTATTAACCTGGAAGACAGAAACAAAATTCAAAAGAGTTATTAATAATAATGAGTAATAACTCTTTTGAATTTTGTTTCTGTCTTCCAGGTTAATAGCCATTCTACCGAATTTTGTGTCACCAACAAATTGATGAGCATTCCATGGACCCCCTTGTCCATGTCATTAATTAATTAATTAATTAATTAATTAATTAATTAATTAATTAATTACTAGAAGTAATTAACAGTCTCTACATGGGGCTTCCCTTGACCCTTGTTCAGCGATTGCAGCAGGTGCAGAATGCGGCAGCCAGATTGGTGGTAGGTGTGGGCAGGTTTGACTGCATCACCCCAATTCTGGTTTGCTTGCCCTGGTTCAAGGTTCAAGGTGTGGGTTTTGGTTCACAAAACCCTCCATGGCTTGGGACTTGAATATCTGGCAGAGCGCATCCTCAAAAGGTCAGTGATGGCCTGGGCCACTAGAGCCTCTATAACACTCTCGCTCTGGGTGGCCACCTCCAGGGAGGCCACTCGTAATTGAGCCTTCTTAGTAGCCAGCCCAGTCATCTGGAACAAGCTGCCCAGTGAGATTTACCAACTTCCATCTTTAGCAGCCTTTTTAAAAAGCTGTAAAAACATGTCTCTTCAAAAGCCCTTTGTACACGACCCCTAAACTCCGCAGCAAATGGCTGCCAGCTCCGGAGCTTACAATTGTTTCCCCACCAGCTCCGGAGTTTGCAGGATATTAAGTGCGACCACGCCCACCTAAGCGCGTCCCAGTGCACTTTTCTTGTACCTGCTCTAGAAGGGTGAAAATCCCCAGGTCCAGATTTAATCTGGTGAGTGCGGGGCTCTCCTCGCTTCTGTTTTTTTTTTTTTGACTCCTGCCCCTTTAAGAGAAGGGGCAGGAGGCAAAAAAAAAAAGAAGAAGAAGAGAAGGAATCAGGACGACGGGGCTTCGACCGGCTTTGGAGGTGAGCCTGCATTTTTTCCTCTTTCTTCCTCCCTCCCCTCACGCAGACAGGATCAAGGAAGTGCAGAGGGGTGGGGACGCAGGAAGAGCAACGAACCCCCAAGATCCCTGGTCCGAATTTAAGTGGCCAGCAGATCTTAGGGGTCGTGTGAAAAGGCCCAAAGACACATTTGGCAATTGCTAATGTCTTTCTTGTGCTCCCCCGTGTTTCATGTTGTTTTGTCTTTATTGGTCTTGTCTCTTGCTGGATTATTTGTGATTTGTTGCTGTTGTCACTACTTTTATTTCTTGATTATTTGTTGTTGTTGTTGTTTCTTTTTCTCTTTTCTTGTTGTTTGATTCTTGGGTTGGCTTAATTGTACATTTGTCATTCTATGTAAACTGCCCAGAGTTCCCACTGGGAAAATTGGGCAGTATAGAAATATAAAAAAATAAAAAATAAATAAGTATAGTCTGTAAATCTTGCAAGGTACTAATTCCCTTCTATTCCACACTGTTTACGCCTCATCGAGAGTACTATGAACAGTTCTGCCCATCACACTTCAAGAAGGGTGCTGATCAATTGGAACAAGCTCGGGGGGGGCATCAAGGATGATTAGGGGGTTGGAAACCAAGTCTAATGAGGAAAGACTGAAAGAACTGGGCAGGTACAGCCTGGAAAAAATAAACCTGAGGGGAGATAATACACACCGTGTATTATAAGTACAGTGGTACCTCTACTTATGAGTGGCTCTACTTACGAGCAATTCAACTAAAGAGCGGAAAACTGTTGGCGTTTTAACTGCTGCCTTACAAATTTTAGATGCGGTCTGCTCTACTTACAATTTTATTTATTTATTTATTTATTTATTTATTTATTTATTTATTTATTTATTTATTTAGATTTTTAAAGAGACACGGCTGCTTATAAGTTGTTCGACTTATGAGCATGCATTTGGAACGGATTAAACTTGTAAGTAGAGGCACCGAAGTACAGTGGACCCTCGTATAACAAACGGTTTGTATAACATAAAATCTGTACCACATAAAAAATTCCAGAGATAGAGGAAATTTGGGGGAGAATCTGTACAACATAAAAATGGTCGCGATTAGGGATTACTCTGTTTTCGATGCATTCCTATGGGAAATTTGTATAAAGGAAAATTTGCTTAACAGAATTTCATTTGGAACGCATTAATTCCTTTATACAAGGTACCACTGTAATAAGAATTAACTGTTTCTTCCTTTTGAAAGGCCGTCCTCCACCTCAGCCTCTACAGCCTGGATTCTTTACAAATAAAAAAAAAGTGTAGGTGGGGATAACCATTATCTCTCAAGAAAAGGAAGACTGGTTTTTTCAATGCATCTTTTAAAATCTGGAGACATTTGACTCCCCTATTTGCATCGTGGGGTCAGGGGGAAACAAAAGAGTTTTACTTGCATCAAATCACAATCCGAAAACCCTTTCTCCAAACCTCCCCGAATTTGGCACAAGGCTGCCTCCATGTTCATATATTTTTTTTTGTTTCTTCGACTTAGAGCCACACCTGGGTGAGAATCGATTTGCTCTACCAATACTTCTGCTGCTGCTGTTATTGTTACTGTTACTGCTAGTCCCATCCTGAACCATCTGTAGTCTCTGTTTCTTAACAGGAGGACGACATTCTCTCAAGAGCCACAGAGCAGCCTCTCACACACTTGCAGCAACCCATGTGCCAGCCTCTCCATTTCCGTCTCATTGTCACTTGATATGCCGCCTCCTGCCTTCTTCAGCAGTCGGCAGCACTCAAGCAAGCTGCTGCCACAGCCAAAAATCCCTGCAATTCTTACTTGGCCAGAATTCTCTATTTAAAATCATCAGCAGGTGTGAGGTAGCTTCCCCACCCCCTTTCAGGCATAGCTGAGCTGCTGCTGTTCCTTAAAGAGATGACAGGCCCACCCAAAACAAAACTGTTTCACTGAGATAGAATTCTATGTATCCTCTTAGTTCATGATCAGTAAACATATTTTTTTCAGATCATGTTAAGTGGCAATTAATATTGAAACACCGATAAACCAGAAGGGAATGCACAACAGCCTATTTGGGACAAAGGGTGAAAAACCACAACCCAGAGATCTAATCGTTCATTTAAAATTTTTATTTACTCATTTACACTCTGCTTTTCCTTATTTCTAGGTGATGAGAATAACCCGACTTCCTTCTTTTATCCATATAATTATCTAAGCTTGGCAGCAAATGACTGGACATTTTTCTGAAATGCACAAAAATTTCATTGGAAAACCCACTAGTTCATACATACTGTACGTATCAATCCTTTCTCGTTGGATGCCCTTCGGCCTTCGGTCTGTTGGAGTACAGTTCCCATTATCTTCTGCAATGGGAACTGTAGTCCAAAGCCTCTGGCGAGATTCATGGGATAGTATAGTTATACTATTTCTCCTTTAGATGAAGTTTTGAATGCTGTGGAGTTTTCTATAGATTTGATTAACTCACATACAAGATGAAAAGAAATATGCTATAGACAGGTAACCTAAACTTGTGGTAGGGATTCAGTACATTTAGGGTGAGACTTGTGAAGAAATCTAAGATTGAAAAATGTACTCAGCTCTGAATATGGAACTTTAAAAAAGAATATACATATTTGAAGTCCAATGCAAAAGGGTACAACTGACAGTCATATACACCTATCTCTGGACCTTGGAGGACTAATCATAAGATCCCACCACACCCCAAATATTTCTTTAAAACAGGTGGCATTTTTAAAATCTGAACAGCCCCATTGCACTCTCTAATTCCCACCCTCAATAATAATAAAATGTTGTTATTGATGATGATGGTGAGGGTGGTGGTGGTAGTGATGGTAGTGGCGACAACAATGCCACAGAAGAAGAAGAAGAAGAAGAAGAAGAAGAAGAAGAAGAAGAAGAAGAAGAAGAAGAAGAATTAACCCTTATTTAACATGTAATTAACCCTTATTTAACATGTTTGCCCTGATGCAGTATATTTAAAGTGCCCCATGGATTTTCCCATTGCCAGGCTAACTTAGGTATGTGGCTGCAGAGCCAGAAGTTGGACATTTAATCCACCACTGTGTTTCCTGGGAGAAGAGCCAACCTACGGGGTCTTGGGCAAGCTGCAGAAGAAAAGGAAGGGGTACCCACTTCAGAGGACATATTTCCTAGAAAAACCTTTAAAATGTCACGATAACTCAGAATCAACTGGTGGTGGCAGTGGTTTGTTTGTTGTCGTAATCATCAGACCAAGTTGTCATTTTTATATATTTCTCTTAATCAGTTATTTTAGTGTTCTGACACTTGAAACATACTGCATTTCTAGTATTCTACAGATTAAGAGAAAAATGAAAACTGAAGATAAAAATGAGAACTGAAGGAGGAGGAGGAGGAGGAGGAGGAGGAGGAGGAGGAAGAAGAAGAAGAAGAAGAAGAAGAAGAAGAAGGAGGAGGAGGAGGAGGAGGAGGAGGAGGAGGAGGAGGTAGAGGGTGTGGAGAGAATGAGGTTCTGTCCTTCCATCAAAACAAGCATTGTTGAGCAAATAGAGGTGGCTCCTTCCCCACAGAACCAGTACAGAAAAGGAACAGATCAGGAACAGGGGAACTTTGTCCCCCATCTCATCCCCCCACCACCAGAATTTTGGATTTCAACTTTCATAATGCCTTACCATTTGTCAGGCATGGAGGGAGTTGAAGTCCACATGCTTACCTTAGGTCAAAGCGAGGAAAGGTTTGTTCTGAATTCTTCCCAGGGGACCACTTTTCTTCACAGAGACATATGCCCTAGTGCAGTGGTGGTGAACCTTCCACACACCAGATGTTTTGGACCACAACTCCCACAGTTCTTTGTCATTGGCAATACAGGCTTGGAATTCTGGGAGTGGTGGCCCAAAGCATCTGGAGCGCCCAAGGTTCACCACCACTGCCCTAGTAAGATTTCTTTTTTAATTTGGCAGACAAATAATCCCATGAAAGGGATATGTAAAAAAAAATATGAAATCTGAGTCCTTCAAGGAAGGAAGGTGTATTGAAAACCATCAAGGTCTCTGTGTACGTCTAGATAAGCCTGGATATCGCCACAAAGCAGGTAGGCTTTGGACCAATTCCAGAAATGCTTCTGTTCATAAAAAGCATAAATATGACCCAGATTCTAGCATGGAAGAATATCTTTCTTATCTTAAAAGAGCTTGGAAAAGTTACTTTTTATCATCTACAGCTCCCAGAATCCCCCATAGCTCGGAGACTCATGCATTAAGAAAGAGAAGAGGGAATGTCTCACCAGCAAGGATACAGCAGGACACCAAAGTATATAAAACTATATTTCCTAGTTTATATATAATGATAATAGCAATTGTATAGTGTCAAGTCCACCAGTTGCAAAATTAGAAATTGTTTTTTCTAAGGTAAAAAGTACAGTACAATACATTGCACCTGACTGGCAGAGACTGCAACTTGGTGACCTTCATGACTGCACCGTCTGCTGCGCAAGCGTTATGGATGACATCCTGGTGTCCTTCCTTATGGTCCTATATCTTGAACTCAGATTTGGACTGGCTTGTTCTTCAAAGACAGGGCTACAGAATACTGTCCTTTATAAAATAGGTCTTGTAATCTCCGAGTCAGTATGGCCACTGTAGTCCTTTCATATGTCTTCAAAGCCCTAATAAATCACTGTTAACATTTTCTTTCTCTGGCAGGGCACTAGTTATAATGCTCTGATCAGCAAAACAAAATGCCAACTTAAAATCAAAGCTTCGCAGCCACTTAAGTAAATCCTACTCTCAAGCCACCCACTTATTGGCTAACACATTACAGTATTTGCTAAAATCTACTCTACAGAGCTTATTGAGATAACTCTCCATAGTATTTAGGTCATGTAGACTTTGATTGATAAAATTACTGAGTAAGGCCATTAAAACACAATGTTTTAGGCTTGACTCCTGTACACATTTACCCGGGAGTGGATCTAATGGAGCATAGTAAGACTTCCAAGTCTCAAGATATAGGAATCTGAAGCTGTTGAAAACAATGCCTACAAGACATTGTTCTGTGTTCTAAGGACTCCATTCATCTATGATAAAAGTGTCAACTGAATGGAGAGGAAATGGAGAGGAGTGCAGAAGCCTCAAATCACTCTGCACCCGGACAAAAGGTATGGAGATCACAGCTGATCCATCTAATAAGCTTTCCCCCCCCCCAGGTCGGAATAATAGGTGAGACAGAGAGCTGGGTTGCCACTGCGGGCCATGCTTTATTAGAACTTGACAACATTCATTAAAACAAGCGGGGGCTGCGATCGTGCGGGGAACCCTTGGCCCTGGGGTCACTAGTTGGACCCCATCCAAAGTCATTATCAAATGTGGATGAGCCCCCCCGGTCCCCAGGGGGTTCTGTCCAGGTGTTGCTCCCCCCAGGCCCACCAAGCTAACCTTCCCAACAGGGGCAGGGCGCCGCCCGCTGGCGGTCCCTGCTCTATTTGGGTTTCAAATGCCCCTTCACTCCAGGCACTGTGATCTCAGGGTCGGCAGTGCCTGGGGGTCAGAGGCCTGTTGGCCAGCATTTGGGGCTCACCTAATGCCAAGTTCCCCGCACTACCCGCCAGCGTGGCCAATGCCGCGCCACCAAAGCTAGTATGGGATAGGTGAAAAATCCGCGCCCCCCTATGAGCCAATTGTGGAAGGCAAGGCAAAAAATTCCTATCCGGCCCCAAAAGGCAACCACATCATGCCACACTAGCCTGTACAAGTGCAGTGGGCGGGTGGGTGTGTTGCTGCCCAGATGAAAAAGAGGCCGAGCGAGGGCGGGGGTGCTATAAAAAGGGGGGCGCAGAACCCCATCCCTGCCTCAGCCTCACAATACCAGAATCTTGGTCTCGCCCATCCTCCGGGGGTGGGCAATGAAGCCCCGGGCTGGACGTGCCGTTGCTGGGGCGACCCTTAGGAGACATTTCAGCATGTATCCTGTTGCATTATTTGTGCATTTCTGATTAAAAACAAAATTCCAGCAGATGGCACGGCCGAGAAAGGACTAGGAAGCACCTTAATTGCGTGATCTATCCTCTCAAAACCCATACAGCCACTCACACAATGACTGTAACAAGTTATAATGTAGATAACTGCAGTTTGAGCCCTCGCTAGTACAGTACCTCAGTGGCTAGAGCAGTGATGGCAAACCTTTTAGAGACCGAGTGCCCAAACTGCAATTTAAAACCCACTAATCTTTTTACAAAGTGCCAATACAGTAATTTAACCTGTATACTGGTGGCTATGAAGGGGCAATGTTGGGTGCCCACAGAAAGGGCTCCGAGTGCCACCTTTGGCACCCGTGCCATAGGTTCGCCATCACTGGGCTAGAATGTCCAGGGTTAATCTCGGGTCTCTTTGAGGGGTTTAGCTGTAATGAGCCTTCACCTTTGGTGCCAGCAGCGCAGTCTACTCTGCTCATTTATGACCTTTTATTTCAACTTTCCTCAATTCAAACATCAAGCCTTCTTTTTTTAATTCTTAAAATTGGGAATGGGATAGAAAGGATCAGTTTTATTGTTGCTCTACCTGGCAGCGATGTCAGAATCAAACACCTCTAATTCAGTCTGCTTTTTCATATTTGTCCCTAATGCTAAGCATCCTCATTACCAGGGAAGTTATTTTAGTCTCTCCCACCCATCTCTTTTAATACATATTAGAAGAAGAATGTTCAATCAAACGCATTATCATTCACTGCAGCTTGGCACCAGGCTACAGTACTGCAGCACTCATGCCCTTCCTAAAACGGAAAAATAACAATAAAAGAGCAATAAACAAAAACAAAATAACCCCTGCAAAAAAACCCAAGCAGTATACTTAATGACATTGTTCTATGTAATTAACCCTTATTGAACATGTTTGCCCTGATGCAGTATATTTAAAGTGCCCCATGGATTTTCCCATTGCCAGGCTAACTTAGGTATGTGGCTGCAGAGCCAGAAGTTGGACATTTAATCCACCACTGTGTTTCCTGGGAGAAGAGCCAACCTACGGGGTCTTGGGCAAGCTGCAGAAGAAAAGGAAGGGGTACCCACTTCAGAGGACATATTTCCTAGAAAAACCTTTAAAATGTCACGATAACTCAGAATCAACTGGTGGTGGCAGTGGTTTGTTTGTTGTCGTAATCATCAGACCAAGTTGTCATTTTTATATATTTCTCTTAATCAGTTATTTTAGTGTTCTGACACCTGAAACATACTGCATTTCTAGTATTCTACAGATTAAGAGAAAAATGAGAACTGAAGATAAAAATGAGAACTGAAGGAGGAGGAGGAGGAGGAGGAGGAAGAAGAAGAAGAAGAAGAAGAAGAAGAAGAAGAAGAAGAAGAAGAAGAAGAAGAAGAAGAAGAAGAAGAAGAAGAAGGTGTCCTCAAGTTGATGCTGGCTTATGTCTAGGTCAAATGTGACTAGCACTGAAGCACAGATAAGGAAAGTTCCACTCCTCTGCCTCCGTTTAAACCATAGGATATTCTTTTACTGAATTCCATGGCTTAGAGAAATGCCCTCCCTGGATAACCTAGTATAGTTGGGTTTTTTTTTTTTTTTTTTTTTTAAAAAAATTTTTAACGCCATCCCTCAGAATATTCAGCCTAACGCACGCGCCAGGGTTAGATTCTTAGATTCTTTTTTAATCTACATTTTAATATTGCATATGTTACTGTTGTTTAGTTTGTGTTGTCGTCCGACTGATCGTGTTCAGTCTATGTAAACCGCCCAGAGTTCCATTTTGGAAGATGGGCGGTATAGAAGCCTAATAATAAATAAATAAATAAATAAATAAATAAATAAATAAATAAACCCAAATCACTGCTATGCTGTGGGCTGCAAAACAACATGGTGGCTCATCAGAAAGGCTGGGACAATCAGCAGGACTTTTTTTTTTTGCTATTACTATGTCTTCCAGGGCTTTATAGTGAAAACATTCTAGCCCATTGTGCACAATGCTCTGCCAAAGGTCCTGATCATTTCTGTGGACTTTCTGCCACAGCTTGCTGTGCCTGCTGTGTTCATCTGATCCTACCAGATGTGAGATCCTACCCTTACAGGCTGACACCGTAGCCTTCCGCTTAACAGTCTGATTCCTCTGCAAGCTTAGCTCCTGCCCGCAAAAAAGAACACGACCAGAAACAATTCAGAGCTACATTCAGGGAACAGAGATGTCAACCCAGGAGATCCACAGTAGCTCTTACAAAGTGTAGAACTTTTATTAAAAGAATTCTGCATAAAGGTTTCTCATCTTTATGTCAATCAGTCGCTGTACAAGAGCCACACAACTTGTATTGAAATGGACACATACTCTGAGTTGCTGAAATAGGAGGAGCTACAGATGCCAATTGTTAGAAGGTAAGCAAACAGTTCAATCTTACTGACTGTTCAAGGCAATCAGAATAGTTAGTTCCAGAGATGGACAAAAACCGGTTTGTCCACACCCCCCCCGCCTCCTCCTCCGATCTAGCCACTAACTTTCCCTAGTTTGCTAGCTTCCGGCAGCTTCTCAACTGCGTTTCTCCACTCCCAGCTGCAGCTCACTCTTCTCCCTCCCACCCTGTCATCTAAGTGGATGATCAGCCAAAAGGTGCAGGACAGGGAAGCCTGAGCTGTAGCCGGGAGTGGAAGAGGAGTTGAGAAGTTTGGCAAACTGGGCCATGTGAGTGGCTGTTTGAGCTAAAGGAGGTGGGGAAGGGAGCAGCAGCACCCGCTCTGCTGCCTTTAAAAACTGGGAAGGACCGGATCATGCCTATCTCTATCCCTTTCTGCTCTCCTGACCCTCCATCCCACCCCATGAAAGAAGGACGCCTCCCCTCCTGGTGGCTCTACTAGACAAAACAGGTTCTCTGCCACTTTAAAGTTTGAGGGAGGGCACTCTAAACAAACTGCTTTGGTAAAACAACCAAGGTCATCCAATATCCATTACACCATTCTGAGTGAGAAGTTGGGGATTTTTTAATGTTACAAGACAAACAAACACATGCATGGACCCGCCTACCCGTCCACTCAGAGGAATATAGCAACTGAGCCCCCAGCAGAGTTTCCCTTATTTGTACTGAATTTTGACACTGACTAGATGCCCTAAGCACATCTGATCTTGCTTGATTTCGGAAGCTAAGCAGGGTCGGCCCTGGTTAGTACTTGGATGGGTGACCACCAGGGAATACCAGGTGCTGTAGGCACCTGGAGTAGGAACTGGCAAGCCACTCCAGTACTCCTGCCAAGAAAACTCCATGTGCATAGGGTCACAAAGAGTTGGTCACAACTGTAACGACTAGAGATGGGCACGAAACAGAAAAATGGCGTTTCGGTTTTTCATTTGTCGTTGAGAGGTCTGTTTCGGTTCGTTTCCGTTTGCCGGGAATTTTTTGAAAAATTTCGTTACCGTTTTTCGTTTTTTCATTTGTCGTTTCTACCTGCTTTTTGCACGATTTTTAAAGCATTTCCGTGCGTAGGCATCCTCCAACGCCCCAGACCAGAGGGAAAACACTAAAAAAATGGATGCTGGCAGAGACAGTATAGACTAGGTATGCAGGGAGGCTGCAAAGGGAGCGGCGGGCGTTGCCCAGGGTGCAAGGCAGCTGCAGAGTGACTGCACTGCGGGGCAGGGGAGGGTACTCACCAAGAGATACGCAGCACGCACACACACAGGGAGGCTGCAGGACTGAAGCTAGAGTCGCAGAGACAGCAATCCCACCCTAACTCCCACCAGAGATTGCAAGGAGGACGGGGGCTGCCAGAGCTTTTTATGCCCTCTGTGGCTGCCAGACCTGCCCGCCCAGTGTGCAACCTGGGCATGCTATCGGTTGAACATGATCCCATTACATGGCTTGTCTCCATTTTGTGGCTGGTGGTGACATCCATTTTAAAGGGAAAAGAAAAATACATCACAATGGGATAAGACAAAAACAAACGTTTTAAGGACCCCAACCCCCCGGTAGGTATTATCAGACAATATAAATAATTATCGCTGTGTTTTTACGGATGTCCAGGGCGTTTTTTAACATTTAAAACAGGTCATTTCATTGCGCATTGCCATTAACGGAAACAAAACGTAACGACCACAATTTTCGTGGTTCTGTTCGTTTCATTACATTTTCATCACAATTTTCGTGTGTTGTTTCGTTACATAATGGAAACGACAAACGGTAACGGAAACGAAAAAATGTTCGTTCTGTGCCCATCTCTAGTAATGACATAACGCACACACACATGACTAGTCCATTGCTCTCTGGCAGGGATCTTAGCCATGGGAAGAGGTAATGGTTAGCCAACCTCTCTCCCTTTCTCTCTCTCCTTCCTTGCCTCTCTTGGGAAGGGAACGAGCGGAAGAAAGAGAGAGGAAGGAGAGTAACTCTCTTTCCTTTTGAGGTTCATTTTTGTCCTTTCAACAAGACATCTACCTCTTCTGCCAGCCATACATATGGCAACATCAGTGAACCGAGATTTCACAGATCTTCCTTCTTGGAACACATTTCCCAATTCTGAAATACATAAAGATTCTAAAGGGGGGGAACCCTCACATCTGAAAAGTCAGTTTCTATGGAGACTGAAATAAAACTGAACAGTCCAATGTGAGGTAGTATGTTTATATCTATAGTTTTTAAATTCAACCTGATGTCTCTGAAATTATTAGGAGTGCTTCTTAATGACTCAGACAGAGTTCTTAATACAGTGGACCCTCATATAACAAACGGTTTGTATAACATAAAACCTGTACAACATAAAAATTCCAGAGATAGGGGAAATTTGCTTAATAGAATCACTTATGGGGCGAATTGGTACAACATAAAAATGGTCGCGATCAGGGATTACTCTGTTTTCAATGCATTCCTATTGGAAATTTGTATAAAGGAAAATTTGATTAATATAATTTCATTTGGAATGAATTAATTCCTTTACACAAGGTACCACTGTATTCTAAAGTGCCTCTTTATTATGGGGGACTTGCTGTTTTCTACATCATGGTCCTCCCCTCGAAACCCAGGTTGCTAAGGCATAGCTTCTGGAGACTTCAGCGGAACTTATATCCTAATAAAGTATGCTCTGTCTAGGATTGGTACTCAGGTTACATAAGAATGAGTGACAGACTATTCCCATTGTTTTATGCCAATCACATGCTATCTTTGCAGCCGTCGTCTTTATTTTTGGAGCAGAGGAAATCAGGAGCACTTGATGCCTGTTGTCTAATATTATATCTGTGTGCCAGCATACGGGTGGGGAGGTGGGGGAGAGGAATGACTCTTGAATCTCTGAGAGTCATTCCCAGAAATTCAGTACTCCAGTTAAGAATGGGAGACAGGATGGAAGTCCTGGAGGCAGTGAATAACAATTGCTGCAGAACCTACTTATCCTTGTCGCTGACAGTAGCCAATAAAGGAGGGGGGGGGAATCCATCAGAAAGAATGGCACAGAGACTACAGCAATAGCAGAAGGCAGCTTCCCAGAAGAGTGCAGAATATGGAAGGAAGTTTGTTTTTGTTTTAAGAGGTAACATACTTTTCTGTAAAAAGGCATTGTTTTCCAAACATGAATTAGTATTTGTTTTTTTTTAAAAAAAAAACTCCTAATCCTCCACATGCTTGGCCTACGGAATCATACAAGCAAGTCTTGGGGGGGGGGACACATCCTGTATTGCAGCAAATTAATGTGAAGGAATCCACGCTGATGGAGCCACACTTTGTCAGTAAAAGTCAAATCCACGAAGGGAAGTTCTTCTACTTGCATTATTCATACATACAAGATACACTTTAAAGAGGCTTAAGAGTTCAGTCCCATACATATATACACAGAAGAATGTTCCATTGATAGAAGTCAGTCTTCCTTTCGGTGAAGGGCCTGAAGGATGGGATTGTGCTTTTATGGACTTTCCAAATCATCACATTCCGGGGGTTGGTTTTATAATACATAAATATAATCACACATTTATGCTGAATGACCCTGAAGCCTCTGAAGGCAACAGGACTCTGCTTGCTCCCCCCGCCCCACTTGGCATGGGAGGAAATCAATGTTCCTTGGATTGCTGTTGATTTGGTTCTAGTAGCAACCAAGAGAAGAAATGACTTGATCATCAGGCAGAGGGAGACAACTGGCAACAGTTCAAGGTGTTGGGAAAGTGATAGCAGCAGGCCTCAGAGCTGTTCTCACACCTGGGGCATTTCCCACTCTTAGGAGATGCACATGAGTGTGCCACATAGCTTATAAGACCCTTGTGACACAGTGGTTCAACTGCTGTACTGCAGCTATAACTGTGCATATGACCTGGGGTTCAATACAAGTTAGGTGGCTCAAGGTTCACTCAGCCTTCCATCCTTCTGAGGTTGGTAAAATGAGTACCTAGCTTGCTGGAGGGGGTGGGGGCAATGTGTAGCCATAATTAAATTGTAAACCACCCAAAGAGTGCTTAAAGCGCTATGGGGCGGTATATAAGCAGAACACATTGCACTTTGCTTTATCCACTGGTTAACCACCCACTGGCCTCAATTGGGGTGAAGGACACTATCCTAATGCCATGGGTAATTTAAAAAAAAATTAATTGACAATCCACTTAAGATAATACAAACCATCCAAGCTTGTTATACAAACAATACTCAATAAGACACCAAAATAAACATTCTTAAACTATCCAACAGTCCAGTCCATATTCTGATTTATCCAATTTAGATTTTTGTATAACATCTGCGGTTAGTAGACGTTGCCATATATTCAGAAATTTATTGTGTTTTAGTTCTTCCCTGTATAGTTTAAACCTACTAGTCAGTTTTTCCATAACTGCAACTTCCCATACTCGGTTTACAAATTTTGTGAGTGAAAGATCCTAAGCATGTTTCCAATCACGAGTAATTTCCATTCTAGCCACACCTATAAGAATTGCTATTACAGTAACCCCCTGCCGATCGTGGGGGTTAGGGACCCACCCCACCTGCGATGCATGAAAATCCGTGATATGCAGAAGCGGGGTGGCTGGGGGTGGGGAAGGGCAATCGCGCACCTGTCCAGGAAGTCTTGGCGCGGCATGCACAGGCGGTGTTGCGGGATCTGACCTGCGCCGCCTGAGACTTCTCGGAGGGGCCGAAGGTGGTAGGGAGCGACTCAATCGCTCCTCTCCACCCCTCCGCGCAGCTCAGAGGCTTTTTGGAGGGGCCCAGGGAGGCAGCAGGGAGCGACCCGATTGCTACCTGCCGCCCGTCCGTGCGGCTCCAAGGCCTTTCGGAGGGGGCCGGGGGTGGTGGGGAGTGACCTGATTGCTCCCCGCTGCCCCTCTGCATGGCTCTTAGGCCTTTCGGAGGGGCCGGGGGCGGTGGGGAGCGACCCGATTGCTCCCCGCCACCGCCCCGCGCGGCTCCGAGGCCTTTCGGAGGGGCCCTGATGCGATTGCTCCCCGCCGCCCCTCCGTGCAGCTCCGAGGCCTTTCGGAGGGGCCAGAGGGTGGCGGCGAGCAACCCAATCGTTCCCCGCCGCCCCCCGCATGGCTCCAAGGTGCAGGTACTGCCAACCCCCAATATAGCGGGACCGCAGTACCTGAACTGCGAAATGGCGGGGGTGACTGTAATTCTTTATTAGCTAGTTTTTCATTTCCCCCAGTAAATAATGAGAATAATAACAACATTTCATTTGGAACTATTTTCTATTTAGTTAATTTCTCTATCCAGTTAATTACCTTATTCCTGTCTCTATATTTCAGTATATGTCTCTCTATTTGGGCATGCCAACCACATATCCTCTAAAGAACCTTTGCACCCATAATTATGCCAACATGTGTCAGAGATCCTTCTGTTAATTTTATGCAATTTTGTGGGAAAGAAGTACCATCTATGTACTATCTTTAAAACTGTTTCCTTAGCTTTTGCTGAGATTGATTTATAATGGTGCCTGGTCCAAATCCTTGCCCATACTGTCAATATATGTAAAAGTTGATAAAATATATGTTATGTATATTTAACAGATAGTAGAAAGAGAGTTGTAAAATGGAGGCAGTTAGATTCTGCAGACTCATGATGTTAATTCACAAGTGTAAGAGATAAGTAATCACAGGCATGTTACGTGATGAAGCACAGGTGAAAGAATTTATAGCATCATGATTGTATCAGATTGCATCAGATTGTAATTAGTGATGACTCACATCTGATGGGTACTGAACTGTATAAAAGCACTAGCTTTCCATTTGTTAGGTGGGTCTGTTATGGTGAGAACAGAACCCCACACTCTGTTTGTCTGTTGTAAATATTGCTTGGTTGTTATGCTGTATATATTTTTTGATGTATATATGAATATATGAGTTTTTACTCTACCCATTGTCATTGTCTCTTCCGTTAACCTAACTCTGCAATACTTTATATCAATACTGACATTTTATCTGCACGCTACTGCTGCACTGCTCTGTGTCAAGCACAAGTAAATATTATATTTGTTGCTTAATTGCTGATACATACTTCATTTGGTATAGTACTGTTTAAGTTTGTTTCCCAGACAATTTTAGACCCTAAACCTCTGGTAAATTCTTTGTCTATAATACATTTATATATTATTGATGTTAATCCTTTATTTATATTCTTATCTTTTTCAACACAACATTGTTCAGACTCTGTTAATAGACTAATGGGGCCTTGAGTTTGGTAGTAATTTCACTGCAAAATTTCTTATCTGTTTTAATTGTTGCCAATTATTTTGAAATAAGAACAAGAATTTGGGTAATATATGTGCTTTCACTACTGCAATTCTCCATAACAGAGATAAGTTTAATTTTTCCAACTCTTCATTATTTTTCCTTCACAAATGTGAACACTTTTTAAAAAATCCATAAATTAATTTGTTTGCATTTTTGTTAACCAAATTCCAAAACATTTAAAAGTCGAGTAACATAGGTCTAAATTTGACCTCCTTTGGATTTCCTTTTGCTCTGTGATAGAAAAGTTAAGACAGAAAAGTTTAGAGTTTTGATCATTTTTAAACCTCTGTAGACTCTATATTGCTGTAATAATTGTTTAAGTACATCTCTACTTTTTAGTGGATCTTCCAAGTACAAAAGCATATCATCCGCGTATAGATTTATTTTATGATTTCTATTCTTAAATTCTAATCCCTTAATATTTTCATTCCCTCTAATATGTGCAGCTAATGGTTCCATTACTAATGCAAAAATTAATGGAGATAATGGGTCACCTTGTCTAGTTCCTCTGTGTATTTTGAAATTTTCAGATTCTGATCCATTGATCAGTACTGTTGCTCTCATTTCTACACATAATTTTCTTAACACATTAACAATTTTCCCCATGTTCATTTCCTGCATGTGTTCATTTCCTTCATGTGTAGCCAGCATAATTAAATTGTAAACTGCCCAGAGAGTGCTTAAAGAACACATTGCACTTTGCTTTATCCACCGGTTAACCGCCCACTGGCCTCAGTTGGGGTGAAGGACACTATCCTGATGCCATGGGTAAAATAAGATCCATCTATCAGCCTGATTGGTTTCATTAAGTGGAATGAAAAGGGTGCTGCTAGGAATGAACAAATCTACCAGCCTCGCTTTTGCTCCTGCCATTTGTCCTCCCAGATTTGAGTGCATCCTGATGAAAAATGGATTGAAATGAAATTCCCATCCAGCCAAAATGCTATCTTGTACTTCGCCTTGTGCTTCAAAATGTCATTGGGTAGCTTTGTCTCATTAGAATCAGTACACATGTGTCAGGGAGGATATATGTGCCAGGGAGGACATGCAAATGTGTGCACCCGTGTGCAGACGTGTGCGGCATGCATGCACACACACTCAGACATGTGCATATATATGTGTGTATATGCAAGCATGCAGTGCATAGCCTTCATAGTTCTGGATGTAACCCTGAGGGTCAAAACGTCGTGCATTCTGATTTATGCAGTGCATGCTAATTGGTTGTTTCCTTTTGCTACATACATTTCACCTCCTCCTCCTTAATGTTTGTTAAGGGGATGTTGAACATTCTGAGCATTCAGAATGCCAAGAGAAAATGTAAAGAAAAAAAAGAGATCAGTCTCATACCCTCTCATGACTTCACAGGTATAGTGGTACTTCTTAAGACAAATGTCTTGTAAGACAAAAAAAAACTTGTAGGAAGAAAACAATTTCCAGAAATAGGCATGCTTTGCATTACAAAAAATTCCCTATGGAATGCTTCTCAAGAAAATAAAAACATTTTACATGTACCCAGGAAAAAAAACCTTGGTTATTTTTGCCTTTATTCTAGCCTTCGGAACAGATTAATCTGTCCCCACTGCATTCCTATGGGAAACTGCATTTTGTAAGCCAAATTTTCATAAAACAAAGCGACCTATAGCCTCCGGAATGGATTAATCCATTTTCAGTGCATTCCTATGGGAAACTGTCTTTCGTAAGACAACATTTCTTAAAACAAATTGACCCGTAGAACAAATTAAATCCGTTTTAAGAGATACCACTGTATTCCGTGTTGCTACAATAATAGGATTTCTCTGTGAAATGTTGAGTAGGTTAGATTATTTCACCTAGCAACTCCGTTCCGGCACCATTCTGTCATTGGTAATGATCCCGTTGATCTAATGTTAATACTTTTTTATTCTTTGGGCTATGCAACTACGTAGAATGTGTTACAGTAATCCAGCCAGAATGCACAGTATCTAAGACATGTGTCACCATGGACAGATCAGACCAATCCAGGAATGGGCACAAGTGGCACACTAGTCTTAACAGTGAAAAGGCACTCCTGGCCTGGCCACTGCTGAAACCTGATCCTCTAGATTCAGAGATGCATCCACAAGCACCACCAAACTGCATGCCTCTGTTTTCAGGGAGAGTGTAGCCACATCCAGCACTGGCTGCATCCCTATTTGTGTTCTGCCCTTCAACTGATCAGGAGCACCTCTATCTTGTCTGGATTAAGCTTCATTTTATTCATCCAGCTCCCAGAATCCCCCAGGCCAGTAAGGTTAAAGACAGGCAAATGCGAAGATACAGCACAAACATGATTTTGTTAGTGGGGAAATGCCCAACAGTGTATATAAATGCAGACCTTAGGAAAGATATGTAAAACATGCATAGAAAATTCCATGCAGAGAGGACGGCAATGATAATTTCCTGATATGAAACATGGACAAGAAGACAGTGCGTGCAAAATTAAAATAAAAATTACTTTCACCAAAGGAAGGCTGAGATATTTTCATGTTACCAAACATAAGCCACAGTGCATTTAAGAGTAAACATTTCAGCTAAAGCTCTTGCATGAAATGCCTGTGAACTATGGTTCCTATAGAAACAGGAGACACGTTTTAGCTAACATTGCTAGTTTCCATTCTAGGCACTCCATTGTTATCACAGTATGCACAACAATGATTCTATCCCCGTCAAGAAAAACATATTATGGCATAACTGGTACTGGAGAGGACAGAGTAAAATTTTATGATGGCTAATTGAGATGTTCCTCCTTCATCTTATTTCCATCCAACTGGTATGTCTGTGAAGATTCTCAGACATCCAAGTGAGTTTATCTACTGAGTCATGGCAACTTCTTTTCTTGAGATTGAAACGTTTCATCCAACTGGTATTATGTTCTCCCTGTGTGATCTCTTTGTTTTAGCATTTTTGTCTATGGCCCAAGCCACTGAAAAGTGACAGGTTGCAGCCCACATCATGATGTATACCTCTGACACATACTCTTCAGCCACTAACACAGGGCTGTCCAAACTTTGGCCCTCCAGATGTTTTGGGCCACAACTCCCAAAATTCCAAGCCTGTATTGCCTATGACAAAGAACTATGGGAGTTGTGGTCCAAAACATCTGGAGGACCAGAGTTTGGACACCACTGCACTAACAAATGCCATGGGTCAACTGACATTCCTTGTTCCTGTGCACCCTGTGTATTGGTTGTGTCCCCTTTGGCTGATGCATTGCACATTATGAGAAAACAGCAAAGGCCATTAAATGTGACTTTGCCTCTAGCAAAGAGTGGGTTGGGAGTTAAACCTGGATCCTGCATGTCTTCATTCAAATCATGACCACAAACCAACACTTGCTCAGTCATTTTGGCACAATCTTCATCCATGGAGAGAGCTCCTAAAATGATTGCTCCCTCTCTAGTATTATCAAGCAGAGAGGGAGTGAGATTGTGCTTTGTTTTCTCACAGCACCTCCTACATTCATCCAGTCTCCCTTCTAACAGAGCATACAATCAGATTATGTTGAAGGAGCCTGTACTGGGAGCAGAGTGAGGTCAATAGGAGACAGAGGCCCTTTCCCCATTGTATATGCATTCATTCTCACAAGCAAGTTTATGACTAGGACAGTTACTTTATGTCCACTCTTGTCCCGGGAGGAAGTTTGTTGCGTGTTAATGTTGTTCGCAGTCATGTGGTCTTCTTGCGGTTCTGTCCCTGTTCCTGTGTACGCATGAGCATGATTGATGATACCAGCATGACTGTTTCCCCACATCCTCGTTCTGTGATGAGATGTGAAATTCCATGCCTTTGTTCTCCGTTTTTTTTTCCGGCCTGACCTTCCGTTTTTCGATGTTTCGATTCTTCAAAGCCTTGCCTTCAATGAGTTATGGAGCTAAGCTTGAGGAATTTGTCTTTTAATCTCTCTGCATTGTGTTGCTGACTCCATAGGGAATGTACTGGTGAATGGCACTTCACACTCCTGCCACTAGATGAAGAATGGCACGTTGTGTGACGAGCCTTACCTTACGGGCACTCATATCGGAATGAGAAGTGAGATGAGGAGATTCCCGAGGCCAGGGAGGGGAATCTCTCATCCCGCTTAGATCGCAGTTCAGGGGGCATGGTCGGGACGAACTCCCCTTGTCCCTCAATGGATGTGCGGTTAGATTTCTTCATACCAGTCGCCAGCAGGACCGCGAACAGCGATGAGATGGACGTGAAGTATCAGCCTAGGAGAACTCCTGATTTCAGTGAAGCAAGCCATTTACCATAAATGCAGAAGCATGTTATCCTTATGTTGTTTCTTTTGCTTTGCAAAAATGGCTACAGCATTCCTCCCAAGAAGGTGGCCTTCTGACAAATGGAAAGAAGCAAACCCAGAAGATGGATCATTCTACAGAATGGATTGTGATGTGGAGAACCAGCATCATGTGCTGGTGGGAGGTCCAGGTTCTACTTTCCACTGAGCCAAGAAACTCAGGGATGTTCCTCAAGATATGGTCACTCTCTCAGTCTGCTTTGTCTCATGGGATTGTGGGTATGAGCCTAAAGTGCGGAAGAGAAGAGGGATGCCAGCTGGCTTAAGCTCACCAAAGGAATTCTATATGTTTTTTTAAAATGGCTTCATTCTTTACACGTGCAGTATAACCATGCTACACCTCTGCTTTCTAGCTTTATAGAGAGAACATGGATTTTTCCACCACCCCCTTCCATACTCATACAAAAAATTGCTCTGCTTGCTTTCTATGAGAGGCCTGGGTAGACACAGAACTTTAGAAGTCAGCTCTGAAGTGCAAATATTCATCATGGCAGTACCCACAGAGACACCGCCAAAGGAAGTCCAAACATTCAGAGTGCCAGGTTGATCCGCTACACCAAACCAATGGCAGAAATCTTGCATACCCACAAGGAGCATGACTAAATGCCTTGTATCCAGCTCACAAGTTATGGAGGAGCAAATACTTATTCCCTCTGAGCCCTACCGCACTTAGGTTTTGAATCGCCTTTTGCTTAAAGTCAAATCGCCTTAAAAATCACCTACCACATTTCCAATCACTTTTTCTGTGGAGCCCCCTTGGCCACGCCCCTTTTTGGCCGCTGTGTCAGTTTTTCTTGCAACAGCCAACAGGGGTGGTGTTTTTTAAAACCGATTTCTAGACCGCTTTTTGAAGCGATTTGTCTGAAATTGCGGACACCACACACTGTTTTTTTCCGGGTTTCCCCCTCTGTATGCCTTATCCTGCCGTCTGAAAAGTGGAAAATTAGCTACATTACTTAGAATGGAAGAACAACGGCATGACGTTACCCTAAAAATAAATTTCTGTAATAGAAGCAGATGATGGGGAAATGACGGACAAAATCAGAACAAAAAGTGGTTTAGCAAAGTGCAGACGGGGAAACCGGTTCCTGAGAAAACGCCAGGTGCGGAATTCTGAATTGCTTCAGCGACCACGTGATCGGGGGAGGGCAGAAGGTGATTCAAAACAAAAAGCGGTTGCTGTTTGAAGTACGGTAGTGGCCAGTCTATGAGCCCTAGTAAGCAGATGCATGGAATTGCTATATTGCAATTCCATTTAGTGTAGTGTTAGTGTATGTTGTTCATACAAAAAAAGAAGAAAATGTGTGGTGGATTAAAAAACAAACATACTGTTGGGGGTGGGGCAGCTCTGAGATGGCACAGACAGCTGCAAAATATCCCTAGGAGGTAGTCTAAATCCAGTTCTATCCTGTGAGTCCCTCCTTTACTTTCTCCAAAACACTTTTTCCAAAATACAAAAAAATCTAATAGATGAGATTTTCCTTTCACTCTCTTGCACTCCTTGGAGGAGTCATGGAGACTGGGCATCTACATGTTTATCCCTTGTCTTCTCACAGTTTAAAGAGTTTCTTCCCCCCCCCCCACTTCTTTATCCTCACGGCATAGCTTGGCAGAAGATTGTGCTTTCCTGAAATTGAGCTGCTATCTCGAGTGGTCACATTCCACCACATTGGCTATATTGACACAATGCTGCAAAAGGGCACACACAGCAGTCTTATCTCTGCAAACTTCTCTGACAGACTGACACTGTAAATGCGAGAAACGTACATTTCCATGCAACCCTCTTGCATTTAAGTGATCCCAAAGGGATTGTGCATTTTAAAAGGATCTTCCCTCCCTGCCATGCTCTCTCTCCCTCCCACTCCCCCCAACAAATACAGAGATAACCCTTGTTATTATGTGAATATTGAGGCTGCTATTGAAATGGCACTGGAGCTAGTTAGCCAAAGGACAATGTAGGAGGAAAGCATTAATTAAATGGGAACAAAGAGAGAGAGAAAGCCTAAAACACTGCTGGCTAGTCTTTATTGCAAATTCCCAGCCTGTTTTAAATGAAAAAAAATTAAAGGATGGTTCTCCCTTTGGAACTTTACGGACTACTGAGTCAGCCTCTGTAAGATGAGATCAGCCTTCCCGAGCCTACTCTCTCATATACACACCCATGCTGCTTTACAAAAGAGCTGAGGATGATGGGAGTTTTAGTTCCGCCCATCTAAAGAGCCCCAGTTTTGGTAGGCTTTGGAGCTAAAACACAGGTACTGTACCAGCTACTCTTTGGCGGATAACATGTTGTGTGCTGTGTTTCAACCACTGTGTTAAAGGGGATGTCAATTTTTTTATTATTAGGCTCACACTGTATCAATATAATTGATTCATTGAAAAGATGGACTAAAGGAGCAAATACATTTTAAAGAGGGGAATTGCTACCTTTCTATAGAGGTTTGAAAAATGTGCAGATGTCCAAGCATGTATCATGTGCCGCAATGCAGTAAATAAGAATTGTAAACATTTGCTCTTGCTGTGTATATTTATGTGGCGATCTGAAATATACTGATGGGGTTTTATGCATGGCATGCCTCTGAAGAACAGCCTCTTCTCAAAATGTGTCAGGACCAGAAATGAGAGATTTTTGGCTTTTGGATGACAAGTTGAAAATCCTATATAGCAAGCCAGAACTGTAGTTCCAAACAACAACAATGTAAACACTTGAAAGCTATAGTTCCATGGGTCAGCCCTTCTCGGTTCTGCTCTGGACCATGAATTTCCAGTAGCCTTTTGCAAGTGCCATACGACATGCTTCCTCCTCCCCAACCTCTCTTTTTTTAAACCAATCTTTGAGTCAGTTAGAAAGCTCCTCCCATACAAAACTGAAATTAAAAATGAACTACTGTATGTAAGGCAGCAAATGACCATAGCAGTGCTCCTAGAGTCAGCCATTTCACTGCAACAACAAATACTGTGATGTCTAGGATGGTTTTAACCAGTTTAGCCTGGTGGTCCAGTTGTTCCCCTACCTGGACTATGACAATGGGTTCCCAATGATATTGCTATATGTGCTGGAGGCCTCAAAAATTGACCACTACATCTCTCTCTTTCGCTCTCTCTCTCTCTCTCTCTCTCTCTCTCTCTCTCCCTCTCCCCATGGGAATGACCTTGAAAGTGATTCAAAACCTTCAACAAGTGCAGAATGTGGCAGCAGGGCTGGTTTCTGGCATGCATAAGTTTGGTCACATAGCTCTAGTAGTAGCTCAACTGCATTGGCTTCCTACTCCCTTCCCAGCTGGGTTCTAGACTTTTGTTATACTCTATGAATCCCCAATCAGTTTGGGACCTTGCTATTTGTTGGCGTGTCTTTCCTTCAATACTTTGGCCTGTATCACTTGCTATTCTCAGGCGCTATTTTTGCAGGTGGACACACTAAGGGAGGCAAAGAAGACCATGACTAGAAACAGAGCCTTCTAGTTTGTGGCCCCATTTTTATGAAATGGGCTCCTGCTAGAGCTGGGCCAGCCCCCTCCCACCCAGTCTTCAAGAGGATGCTGAAGACATTGCTCTTTAGAGAAGCATTCAAGGCCATCCTCTTTCAATTCAATCTATAACTGAGTCACCTGATCCCAACAACATCTCTAGCAGCTGCAACCAGAGAGAGCAGTAGACCAGGCTCTCATCCCCTCCCCCCCTCTTTCCACAGGTAATTACTGGGGCCATAAAGTTGGAAGGACAGTCAAAGGCTGCTCCTCTGGCACATGCCTTGTGCACGCACTACTTTAGCATTGCAATTGGCACCACAGATATTGCTCAAATTCCAGAATAAAACAACATGTAAGGCAATGTAGGAAAACCTATTGTTACTGTTTTGGGTAATGGAAGATATAGCCATCATAACCTTTCTCAGCATTACAGAAGAAGGAAGGACTACAATGTAGTCCCCCTACTTGAGGGGGAACTTGAAATGAGGAGACAAATTATGAAGGTGTCTAAGAAGGACAAAATAGTAATCATTAGGGGACTTCAATTATCCCCACATTGACTGGGCCAATGCAAGCTCAGGGCAAGAAAGAGAAACCTGGTTTCTCGACATGCTGAATGACTGTGCCTTAGAGCAACTTGTCATGGAGCCCACTGAGGACAGGCAACTCTGGATCTAATACTGTGTGATATTCCAGGACTTGTTTGTGGATATGAATGTCACTGAGCCTCTGGGGAACAGTGACCATGCTGCAATCTCCTTTGCCATGCATGTTGGAGGAAGAGTGTCAAGCAAATCAGACACAAAAACCCTTGATTTCTGAAGGGCGGACTTCCCTCAGATGAGGAAACTTGTTAGAAAGGAATTGAAAGGGAAGTTAAAAGAATCCAATCTCTCCAGAGTGCATGAGGCTTCTTTAAAACAACGGTAGTAGAGGCCCAGCAGAAGTACATGCCACAAAGAAAGAAGAGCTCATCTAAGTCTAGGAAGGTGCATGCATAGTTAACGAGTGGAGTTAAAGCACAAGGAGAGTTCTTTCCATAAATGGAAATCCCCGGCAAATGAGGAAAATAAAAAGGAACACAAATTCTGGCAAAAGAAATGTAAGAAGATGATAAGAGAGGCAAAGAAAGACTGAGGAACGTATGGCTAATAATATAAAGGGAAATAATAAAAACTTCTTTCAATATGTTAGAAGTAGAAAACCTGCCAGAGAACTGGTTAAGATCCAGGAAACAAAGAGTAGGTGTCAACGGGAAATTTTCATAATGGAGAGAGGTGAAAAGCGGTGTGCCCCAGGGATCTGTCCTGGGTCCGGTGCTTTTCAATCTGTTCATAAATGACCTGGGGACAGGGATAAGAAGTGAGGTGGCCAAGTTTGCGGATAACACGAATCTTTTCCATGTGGTAAAAACCAGAGAAGATTGTGAAGAGCTCCAGAAGGATCTCTCCAAACTGGGGGAATGCGCTGCCAAATGGCAAATACGTTTCAATCTAGCCAAATGTAAAGTAATGCATATTGGGCCAAAAAAATCCAAACTTTATCTGTCAACTCATGGGCTCTAAGCTATCCGTGATGGATCAGGAAAGAGATCTTGGGCCGTCACTTCACGAAGAACTTCTCTTCGCAGCGTGATTACCTTCGCTATGAATTCGCAGTGGTCAAAGTGGTAGCCACGTGGTCTCCATTCGCCCCCACCTCTTTCCGTGTCCTCAAAAGGGGCGAAAATTTTAGGGCCGACATTATAACACCATTGTACAACGTGCTCCCTTCGCATTCTGGAGAAGCTTACTTGTACGTCAGTTTCTGGTTTCTTTTATCTTTTTTAAGAAAAATTGGAACTGGCGTATCGATGCATCAATACCCGGCTGTCATTTGATTCAGAGGACTTGTGGGGGCCATCGTGTTTCCCTTTTGAGCAGAGCTGCTAAAAGTTTTTTGGGGGGGGGCGGGGTCTGTGAAGATTCTCAGTCATCGCCCTGTGTGCCCCGTTTATCTGGGTGGTTGCGCGCGGGGGTGTCTTGCGACTTCGGCACCGAGACCCCATCCCCCCTCCCTCTGCGCATCCCTTCAGCCATCCCTTGCCAGCGCAGGGGCTGCTGCTCACGTCACCCGGGGACGCTTAGGCCCTTTGACCTCTAGTCCCCTGCCCCTTTACCTCAAGGCAAGATCAAAAGAATTAAACGAAATATCTAGGCATCGCATTTCGGAGAAAAAGTAAGAAAAAATAAATCCTTATACTTTTGAGGTGAATTTGGCTTACGGTGCGGGATGCGAATCAAGAAAGGGTCGTTAATGGTCGTTAGGGGAATCTATCGCCCCGCTTGGAAAGGCTTTTAGGGGATTTGTCGGGGTGGCGTGCATCCAAAAGGACAGCTTGATAAAAGCAGATTAAACTATCACGGGAGGCCACGCAGCCTCTGTTCGTGAAGGAGGGTGTTTTCAATGGACAGCTCCATGAAGGTGGCCTCCAATGTGTGGCAGTCTTTAAAGAAGGCCACCTCTCTTCTTTGATTATCTAAAAATATGTGTAAATAAAACCTCATCTTTGAAAGATAACACCATTGTACAAAATGGATAGTGTACCACACCTGGAGTTGTGTACAGTTCTGGTCACCGCATCCCATGAAGAAATTTGGAACTGAACAGCGCAACGAGATCTCTCAAAAATGAGAAGGGCTGGGGTAGCCTTATGAGGAAAGGCTAAAAGATTTGGGACTCTTTAGTCTGGAAAAAGGCACCTGAGGGGGGATATGATTGAGACGTGCAAAATAATGCAGGACATTAATACCAGAACTAGGGGACATACACTCAAATTGAGGGTTGGCAGAGTGAGAACAAGCAAAAGAAAATATTTTTATATAGTGTGTTGTTTGTCTGTGGAACTCCCTGCCACAGGATGTGGTGATGACGTCTGGATGCCTTCAAATGGGGATTGGGCAGATTCTTGGAGGAGAAGTCCATTACAGGTTACAAACCATGATAGAGATGTGTAATCTCCAGTCTTAAAAACCAGGGTACTTCTAGAACCAGATGCAGGGGAGGGGTATGAAGAGACAGATATCTAGTCTCGTGCACTCCTGAATACATTTGGTGGGGCCACTGTGAGACAAAGGAAGCTGGAATAGATGGGGCTTTGGCCTGATCCAGCATGGCTCTTCTTATGTTTTTATGTTCTTACAGAGTATTGATAACTCCCAAGGTACATTCATGTTTGAATTGCTCTGAAAAATGTAGTGACAGGATCCCTGGACTGAAAACTTTGCTAGTAAATGCAAACTCATTGAATGGGAAATCAACAATCATTCAGGACCTAATCCTGCAAGAATGTGCTGATCTCACTTGTATCACAGAGACTTGGCTGGATGAGGCTGGGGATGTCAACCTCATTCAACTCTGTCCTCCAGGTTTCTCTGCGGAACAACAGGCCAGACCAGGGGGGCAGGGTGGTGGAGTGGCAATATCTACCGCAAATCCATCCCTCTTGCTAGATGCCACGTTCCCCAATTTCCTGGTTTTGAATGTATGTAGTACGAGCCAGGGACAAAATAGGAATTCTCTTGATGTATCGCTCTCCCGTGACACAACAACTTCTCTATCTCAGCTTACTGAATTGATAACAGGGCTGATGTTGGAGTCCCCTCAGCTCATTGTGCTGGAAGACATTAACATCCATGTTAAAGCAGCTCTGTCAGGGGTGTCCGTGTCAACAATTGGCCTAGACCAAATGGTATCTACTTCAACCCATCCTGCAGGCCACACCTTAGATCTGGTCTTCTGCCCTGATCTGGACAGTGGGGACATTGAGGTAAAGGAACTTTCTGTAGTCCCATTGTCCTGGACAGACCACTATATGGTGTGCTTTAGGCTCGCTGTAACTCACAACCTCACGCACAGGGTGTGTGTGTCCAGACAAAATCAATACATCCCAGAAGGTTGATGAATCCAGATGATTATTAACTTGGGGAGTTCCCCACCTCTCTGTTGGGTGATTCAATTGAATCCTTAGTTGAACTCTGGAATGGGGAAATGAGCAAATGAGCAAAGCCATTGACTGCGTATTTTCCTTCCTCAAAATGGACCCAAATTGGCTGCTTGGTTTACTGGAGAGTAGGCAAAATTAAAATGGGTAGAGCTGAAAGGCGTTGGCCGAAAACCCAGATTGAAACAGATAAAGAAACAGTGAAAGGCCTTTGGAAGGCTTACTCCAAGTCAATGGAGGCAGCAAAGAAAGCATTTTTCTCTGCTACCATTGATTTGGCATAGAATCGCCTGGGGCAGCTTTTCAGAATAGTCAAAAGTCTACTACACACTGACCCAAAGGCGGATAACATAGACCACTCTGCATCCTACTGTGAAGAATTTGCACAACATTTTACAGGCAAAACTGAACAGATCCGAGCTACCTTGGATGCAGCTATTGAGCCTGTAAATACCCCCCCACCCTCCTTGTCCTGTATTAATGATGACTTTCAGCTCCTAGAGCCAGATGACATGGACAAGACCCTTGGGGAGGTGAGGGTGACCACATGTGTGTTGGATCCTTGCCCCTCATGGATCATAAAAACTTCCAAAGAAGGTATGGTAGACCTGTTAGGAAGAGTAGTAAATGCTTCCTTACAACAGAGCAGGATTCTGGCATGCTTAAAGGAGGAAATAGTAAAACCGCTATTAAAAAAAGCCCTCCTTGGACCCAATGGTACTGAACAATTACTGACCGGTATCAAATATCCCATTCTTAGAGAAAGTCCTAGAGCAGGTTGTGGCCTCGCAGCTCCAGAGGTTTTTGGATGAAATAAACTACCTGGATCCATTTCAACCTGGATTCAGGTCAGGCTATGGGACTGAGACAGCACTGGTTGCATTGGTAGATGACTTACGCAGGGAAATGGATAGGGGATCTGTGTCCCTTTTGGTTTTGCTAAACCTCTCAGCTGGTTTTGACACTATAGTCCATGGCATCCTCCTGACTCGTCTCTCTGAAATGGTGGGAATTGGGAGTATTGCATTCAAGTGGCTCCAGTCCTTCCTGCAGGATAGAATGCAGAAAGTGGTCTTAGGTGATTCATGTTTGACACCACAACCACTGACCTGTGGAGTTCCCCAGGGTTTTGTTCTGTCTCCTAAGTTATTTAACATCTATATGAAGCCACTGGAGGAGATTATCAGATCTTTTGGGGTTAGGTGCCACCAGTATGCCAATGATACCCAGCTCTGCCTCTCATCACCTCCAGACTCTAAGGGAGCTACTATCTCAACTTTACATGAGTGTTTAGCTGCAGTAATGAACTGGATGAAGATGAACAAAATGAAACTAAACCCAGACAACACAGAGGTGCTCCTGGTCAGTCGAAAGGGAGAACAAGGGATAGGGATACAACATGTACTGGTTGGGGTCACTCTATAATTCAAAAAGTCAGGTATGCAGCTTGGGGGTGCTCTTGGACTCATCCTTGAGCTTGGATGCCCAGGTCACGGCTGTGTCCAGGAGGGCATTTGCACAATTAAGGCTAGTACGCAAGTTATGCCCCTTTCTTGAGAAACCAGCTCTGGCCACAGTGACATATGCCCTAGTGACGTCCCGGATAGACTACTGTAATGTGCTCTATGGGGGACTACCGATGAAAAGTCTTAGGAAACTTAAGTGGGTCCAAAATGCAGCAGCCAGACTGCTGGCTAGGGTGGGTTACAGAGATCACATTAGACCTCTATTAAAACAGCTCTACTGGCTGCCAATCGGCTATCGGGCACAATTCAAAGTGTCTTAATTGTACTGGAATTTATATTATCCCTCGTTACTGTAAGCCGCCTTGGGTCCTTTTCCAAGGAGAAAGGCAGGGTGAAAATACTCTAAAATAAATACAATAAATTTAGAATTGCTAGCTTGTTATGCTAGCTTTATTTATATAGCCCCGTTTCTTTTTTCTTCTTCTTTAGCTTATTAACCTTCGGTATGTGGGTGGGTTTTCTGTTCCTTGCTCTGATTATAAAACACCTAGAGCAGTGCCTGGCACTGTCAGGCAGGATATACACATTTGAAATAAATCAAATGAATTAATAATAAAAACCCTAATTTAACCAGTCAAGAGGTATTGCATAAAGATGTCCCACCTCGGATAATTAAGTGTCAACTTCCCATTCCCCTCCTGTGTATTTGCACATCGGAATATTTTGTACTGATGAAAACGGTGGGAGCAAGCTATCAGTGGTCTAATTAAAGCCCCAAGAAATTCATACTGGCTTATTGTTTCTGAATGCACGTAGCGCCCACACAGAGTGCAGATGCCTCATTTTACACTGAACACAGTATTGCTGTAGTCATGTGTGACATAATGGCTGGAAGGTGCAACGGCTGGTAAGACTTTGAATCAAAGCCTTATTCATTGGCTAAACTTTCTCAGTGACTGACCCATCTTTTGACCTCCTAGTCCAGGCCAGCACAGCAGGTAGATTGCGGGCTACTGGTAGCCCGTGAAGGGTCAAAAAGTAGCCCGCCAGGGGATTTCCATAATCAGGCCTGTGGAACTTCCTGATTGGCCCAATTCCATTGGTGGCTGCTTTTAAAAAATTAATTTTTGGCCTGATTGGCCCTTGGGGTGTTGTGTGTGCTGCGTGGATAGCCGAGTGCCCAATAGCTCCCGTTGGCAGCTGTTTATTAAAAAATTAATTAATTTTCAGCCCAGAGGGCTGCAAGGCATGTGTGTTTTGGTTGGTGGTGCTTGGCTGATCCATCTCCCGTTTTTTCTCCTTTTTTGTGGCATATGTGTGGTGGTGGAGGGGGGGAGTGCTGGTTGGTTGGGCCAGCTCCTGATTCTTTCCTTCCCTCCCCTCTCGTGGCTCCTTCATGTAGTAGCCCTCAGGCACTTTGGGCCAGAAAAAGTAGACCTCAGCCTGTTCAAAGTTGGACAGCCCTCTCCTAGCCTAAAAAAAAAAAATGGGGTTGCCTAACAGCATCTGTGCCATAAAGGGTTGTTATGGAATAATATACGAGGGGGGCTAAGGTTGCTGCATCATCAGGTCTGAGTTGGGTTGTGGGGCGGGCGGGCGTTGGGGGGGGGAGAGTGCCCACTGCAGAGGCTAAACAAGGGCAGCCTATGTAGGTCCCTCCAGCAAGTAGAACCAGGCTGACTCTTCACTCTCCTCAAGGCAGACTGGGTAGTGAACAATTAGCCATGTTTGATTGTGCTCGCTACCGGAAAGTGACACATGCAAGCATCCAAAAATTACACTCCCATCTCCCAATCTGTCAGGATAAGCCTGTGACAATTTAACAAATGGGATACATTTGTAGTTTAAATGTGCCTTATTATAATAAAAGTGAAATGATGGCATATGGTCTTAAATCTTTTAACAAGCGGTCTAACCATTTCAGACTGGAAATATCACTCCTGCCCCCCCCCCCAATTCTTCATAAGCAAATCCTCACATTTTACAGACCCGGTCTATGCACCAGCGATGTCCAGCAGCTGGTGTTCCTAGTGCTCTGTGCACAGACCAAATGTGGGCAGCTGTGCAGTTTCTCCAATAAAAAACCACCCATCTGGCTCATGGACAGGGTTTTTCTACAAGCATTGTCTGAATATCTGCCTTGATTCTCAATATTGAATTACCTGTTATTGTTTCAAAAGGAGACACATTTGGAAAGTTTCACTGTTTAATTAATCCTCACCTCAAATGCACTTGATGGTAGATGATGATGATGATGGTGGTGGTGGTGGTGGTGGTGGTGGTGGTGGTTGTGGTGGTGCAAAGCACAGATCTTGACATGACTGCTGAGAGCTGTCACATCCATGCCTGAGGTATATAACTTCTAATACATGTTAGTGGCTTGGAAGAACTCCTGGATATAAATGTCTCATTTGGTTTTTGATTACAGTGATCCCCCGCCTATCGCGGGGGTTAGGGACCTGACCTGACCCACAATAACTGAAAATCCCTGATATGCGAATGCAGGTCGAATCAGGCCTGGGGGGGGCTAGCTGGGTCTCTTGTACTTACCCCCAGCCTGTCCCTACCCCAAATGGGCTTGTGAGCCTTCCCGGGCCTTCTGGAGGCCCCAAAACTGCCTCCCTGTGAACTGGAAGAGACTTCTGTTAAACTGGAAATCATTTCTGAGGCCTCTGACAGGCCTAGAAAGGCTCTTGGAGGCCTCAGAAATGATTTTCAGCTATCCGAAAGTCACTTCCAGTTCGCAGGGAGGCCCTTTTGGGGCCTCCAGAAGGCCCAGGAAGGCCCTCACAGGCCTGTTTGGGGCAGCTCCAGTCCTGGGGTAAGTATGGGAGGCTTGAAACAGGACTTTCACCCCCTTACCCTAGGGGGCCTTTTTTCATATACTGCGGTCCCGCGATATAGCGGGACTGCAGTATATGAACCGCAAAAGGGCGGGGGACCACTGTATTCAAGTGAAAGCCTCCGCTAGGATACTAAACAGCAGTTCTTCTTTGGGAGGTACTGCATACGTGAGCCAACTTAAAAAAAAAAAGACCTATAGGGGAAATCACACAGACCTATATTGTATAGGACACTGGTGGTGCAATAGGAGCTTCATGTTACAGTGGTTAAACTGCAGCACTGCAGCCAAAACTATGCTCCCAACCCAGGTTCAGTCCCACACAGACAGCTTGAGTTTTGCTCAGCCTTCCATCCTTCCAAATCATGTATCCAGTTTGCTGGGGGAAGGGACAATATGTAGCCTACATAATTACTGTATATACTCGAGTATAAGCCTAGTTTTTCAGCCCTAATTTTGGGCTGAAAAGGGGGTCCTCGGCTTATATGCGCGTCAATACTTTTAGCCACTGAGGCAAGTTTGGGTCAGTGGCTAAAAGTCATTTTAAACATTGTGCGCCACTTCTCCTGAACCCCCCCCCATGTTTAAAATGGCTTTTTAAAAGGTCATTTTAAAATAATGTTTAAAATGACTTTTAGCCACCAACTCAAGCACTTGCCTCGGTGGCTAAAAGTCATTTTAAACAACACAAACACACAAAGGAGGCGTTGCCAGGCCCTGCTGCATTTCCCACCCTAAGCTTATACTTTAGTCAATGAATTTTCCCAGTTTTGGGGGTTTAAATTAGGGCCCCCGGCTTATACTCGGGTCGACTTATACTCGAGTATATACGTAAATTAAAAACTACTCTGACAGTGCTTTAAATACTTTGGGGTGTTTTTTTAAAGCAGAACACTTTGTTTTTATATACTGTACTGGTTTTACCATAACAATCTTTTGGTTACACTGGCTTGTAGGTACCAAAGCATTCCAGGATCAACGGAGCCAACATTATCCCCGTAAATGATTAATTCCATAATGAAAGCTGACGATTATTGATAAGTATTTAAAAACTCATCTGGGTATGAATAGTTTATTGCGATAACCGCAAGTAGAGATGGGCACGAAAAAAAAAATGGTGTTTCGTTTGTCGTTTGTTGTTTAGGGGGTCCGTTTCGGTTTGTTTCCGTTTTTCGCGAATTTTTGCAAAAAATTCGTTTTTGTTTTTGTTTGTTTCGTTACCGTTTCATTACCATTTATTTCAATTTTTTGTGATTTTTTTTAGCTTTTAAAGCAGTTCAATGTATTGCCGTAACGAAAACGAAACGGACGACAAAATTTCTGGTGTTTCTGCTTGTTTCGTTTCATTTTAGAGATAAAATTCGTTTGTCATTTCATTGCGTAATGAAACGAAAAAAATGGAAACGGAAACGAAAAATTGTTCGTTTCATGCCCATCTCTAACTGCAAGTAATTTCACTTTGTCTATTCTCTAGCTCTATCTATCTATATTGCTGCTAGGTTCCATATTTCAAGAATAGTAAGTTAAAAATTCATGGAAGTTGGGAGGAAAATTGTAGGCACATATTCTTGAAATCCATAGGTCATGCCATAATGTAAACTGCATGGCACATAACTTTGGTGTACATAAAAATAGAACTTAAGTCGTAGCCAAGCACTATTAAGTCTAAAATATAAATACAAAATATATTCCCTTGGAAGAAAAGCCCTCAGGCTGAAAAACAGCCCTCTGGAAATTGCACACCTCACTACTAACTTCTGGGCTGATCACAGAGAAAGTAGACTGCCACATTTATTTCAGCTATTGAGTAAATGCATCCATGACACACACACACCCTTCTCATTCACAGGAAGAAGCAGACAGTGACCATTCCAAAAGCTAACCTTTTCCAAATGGGGCTTTGGACTCCCAGTTGAGAAAGGGGTGCTATGTAAGAGAAGCATAGAGTGGGAACTTCTCACTCCATCCCATAGAAATGCGGATCTGCAAGACCATGAATGGTTCCAAACGAGCAAGGGAAAAATCTCTCTTTGTATAAAATTGCTTTGCAGATGAGCTCGTGGGCAGTATCCAACGGCAGATTTGTACTCGAGAATGATCATCTGCAACAATCTGTACTTTAATTTCTCATTACATGGGCAAAGTATTCTTGATGGCTTCGTTTTATGTGTTTTATGATTTCTTGGACACGTTGTGAGAATGGACGATGGCCAGATCCCAAAAGATCTTCTGTATGGAGAACTAGCGCAGGGAAAGCACTCCCAGAGGGGGGGGCACAGCTGTGGTATAAGGATATCTGTAAGAGGGACCTGAAGGCCTTGGGAATGGACCTCAACAGAGGGGAAACCCTGACCTCCGATCGCACTGTCTGGAGGCAAAAGATACAGCATGGTCTGACTCTACATAAATTCGAAGAGGGATTTGTCCAACAGGCAGAGGAAAAGAGGTTTATAAATTGTTTTATTTCCTCTTGACTCCAAGATCCAATTTCATATGCTAGCCATGTGACATTAAACAAGCATACAAAAACCGCAGGACATTTTCTTTTAACAGAATAGGCAAGAGGTCACATGCCTCCCCGTGGGATTTCAAATTCGTGGTCTCCCTTGTTCGCCCTTTGACTGACGGTTGACTCTGTCCTTCTGTTTTAAGGGCTTCCCTGCTTTCCTGGTCCTCTCACCCCAATTCATTCCCTCCGCCTCTCTTTCCTCACTTGCATACTCTTGCTGCTTTGATCTGCAATGAGAGTTTCGGTTATTATCACTCCGTACGGGCACTGCCAGTCCTATGCTTGCTTGCCACACAGATATTCCACCCCGCCCCCTGCTCCCGACCCCCTTCATCTAATGCTGAACAGGATAAGGGCAAAATTCCAAGGCTTTCCACTCAAAGCTCCTTCTCCGTGTCAGACATTGTAAGAGATTTGCACAGAGCCTGGAGCGTACAGACCCACCTTTGATTCCTCACTTGCTTCCTCTGCATAGACCGAAGGCCCTGCCTCTTTATCCCTTTCAGCACATCCACAACCTGTCATTCTGTTCCTGTTTAAATCATCAGCAGTGACATGATACCATCTCACTCCCAAATTTACCATAACCCCCTTTTGGCAGTACATCCTTCCTGTCATGTCTGCTAAAATCTTCACTCGAATCACGCAGTCCCTTTCCTTTAATCTCCATATTGGTTCTTTGCACTCCATGACAACTTAAATATCTAAGTTTTGACATTCAAGGCTTCTACCCAGAAATATCTCTTATTCTTTCTTGTCCTTTTTGAGATATCCTCCAAGCAGCTGCCATCAGATGAGAGTGAGCGGGCTACAGCTTGGCCTCTTTTGTTGCCGATCCAGTTATAGGGCAAACGTTTGACCCAGGTGGCGTATTCTATTTGTGGAGGTTCCCCACACCATTTAATATTCTGCCCATTCACTAATATGAATCGCAAAAGACAGCAGCTCACCAAACCTTATTCTTGAACCTGATGGGGATATAGTGGAGAAGCGGAGGAGATCACATTCGTTGCTAGCAAAGTTGCTCCTGTTGTCGGTAACACAATTACATGGAGGATATGAACAATTTGTTGGTTCTTGTCTATTTGTTCCTTTGGCTTAACTTTTCTTCTGAATTCCTCCATTTTACATGAGCTCCTACATTCGACTGTTGTTAGGAGCATTGTTATTGCTTGCATTTTGTGTGTTGAATAGCTACCCTTAGTTTGGTTGATCACATTAAAGGTACTGTACAAATTACAGGTAGTATGCACACACCCCATGCTGCATACACAGTGATGTTTCTTAGATAAACAAATTATAGCAGAGACCCTATGTTACCTGGAGCTCTCCTTGTAGCATATATAGGGTAGCTGCTGATAAACAGTAGCTCATGAACCACATGCAGCCCTGGAGGTCCAAATACAGCCACTCCAGTCCCCTAGGACCCTATCCCCACATCATCAGCATCCTGATAGCCTCAAAACAACAAGAAAAAGCATCATAGCCTCAAAAGAAGAAGAAGAATTATGTTTGAATCCATTGATCTTGGATGTATTTCACTAGCCAGGGAGCAGATATTCCTATACAGCAGGGGTCCTCAAACTTTTTAAACAGGGGGCTGGTTCACTATCCCTCAGACACTTTTGGAGGCTGGGCTATAGTTTGAAAAAAAAAAAGGAACACATTTCTATGCACACTGCGCATATTTTTTCTGCAGTGTACAAAAAAACAGAAAAAAGAAGTAATTAATTAATTAATTAATTAATTAATTAATTAATTAATTAATTAATTAATTAATTAATTAATTAATTAATTAATTTTTATACCGCTCTTCTTCCAAAGGAACTCCAGGTGGTTAACAACACAATCAAGCATAAGGTAAAAATACAACAATATAACAAAACAAAACAAAACCAAGGAGATATATAAAATGAATGGACTGTACTATTAGTAATAAACAAAAATAAAAATGCAATATTTAAAATGAAGAACATTTGTAATCAATATAAACAAATAATTTTAACCTTGAGGTTAAGCCATATCACTGAAACGGGTTTAAGCCCTGGGCTCACAAGAGAATTTTTCTCTTAAAAAGAGGAAAGAAAACACTTTGTGCGCCGGGGGTGCCAAGGGGTTTGAGCGTGGTTCCAAGCGCTGTGACTGCGATACACGTTTTATCACTCCATTTCCCAGAGAATCGGGAACCTTGGGGAGGCCCAGTCCTCCTCAGAGAGCCCGCCTCATCACTCAGTTTCGCCCTTGCACCGCATCCTTCTCGTGTCACCCGCCCCTTCGCTTTGCACATGTGCAAGGAACTTGAGGCAAAATCAGCGCAGGGGCCTGTCCAGGTTCAGGTAAGCAGAAAACACCGGCACCGGGTGTGTGTTGGGGTATTTTGAAAGCATGGCAGGAAAGAACTGCTCGCCACTCGGGCAGGGCATAGACAGATGCCTGAGGAGCAATTGTGGCACCAGTCCCAGAACTTCTCTCTCTCTCTCTCTCTCTCTCTCTCTCTCTCTCTCTCTCTCTCTCTCCAGGCGGGGTGCTCAAATGGCATGTGGGAGATAGTGAGAAGGTGGGAGGTGAGCAGCCAGAACTGTCCTTGGCAGTGCCACCGGGGAGGCTCTGTAATGTTAGATACCGGACTTGTTTTTGTTTTTAAAATGCCCCTCTCCAACCTAGCACTAGGTCTGTGGGGCGAAGGGGTGCACTGTGCAGCAGCAGGAAGGGAAGCACCCATGGTCAGTGGTGATGGAACCTCACTTAGGCCACCCTGCCCACCAGGGCAGAAAGCCCAGAGCCCTGTGCCCCCAGGAGGGTGAGATGACCCAGCGGCAGTGGCGAGCGGCCACCCACATGGGTGGCCCGGGGACACTGGGGGAGAAGGGGGACGGGGCGGGACATCACTGTGGGCTTCCTTTTGCCTGTAGTGGCTCTTGGCCCCTGTGTGCTGACTTGGGGGCAGCACATGTAGTCCACCGGTCCACTTTGCTCTAGTTGAAGGCTGGGAGGTGTCCTTATGAAGGCAAAAGAGTGCTCCCCCACCTCTCAGCGCTCCTCCGGGAAGGCCCCACAGCCCACTCTTCTTCTGGAATCTGGCGCGGGGGGCAATTGGGGGGTTCTGCAATGCCCAGCAGGCCAGATTAAGCCTGCAGGCCATAGTTTGAGGACCCCTGCTATACAGTATTCAGTAACCTAGGATGTAATTTGACTATTGTGCTATAAATGCTTACATTTTCATTTACTACACAGAATTCATTAAAAATTACTTGGGTAAGTAATTTTCCAGGTATTTGTTTGTTTGTTTGTTTAAAATATTTTACCTCACTTTTCTCCTTAAAAAGGTGGTTACATCAGTAGAAGGTAACGTCCAAAAGCTAAAAGCAGTAAGTATACATATATCACAAAAGAATCAAACAAATGCCATAGTGAAATGGTGAACAAAATCCAAAGCCAGGACCACAACTGGGGTGTGTGTGTGTGCAAATGGAGCATGCTCCCTAGGCAATGTGGCGGGGGGGGGGAGGGAGGATGCCAGAAATGACAAAATAGCATTGCCACTTTGCACTATTCTGAGGGAGGGGAGCACAACATCCATGTTTGCCCTGTGTGATACACACTCTAGTTGTGGGCACAACAATCCATTTAAAACCCTGCTCAGACAGGTTTAGGGCCCCAGCTATGTGTTAATACTGCCCAGCCTGAAGAGAAAGGTCTTTGCCTGCATGCAGAAGTACTGCAAAGATGAAGTCAGGCTGGACTCCAGTGGGAGGGAGTTACGGAGCATGGGAGTAGCAAAAGAGAAGCCCCTCTTCCATGTTCCCACCAGGCACATTTGTGAAGGTGATGAGACTGAGAGAGAAAAGGGCTTTCCCTGATGATCTTAACATCTTGGCAGGCACATAAAGGAAAGCACAGCACTTTCTACATAATATGACAATAGTGCAGAAAAGAGAACCACACATACATGCATGGAAAATGCACGTACCATAGTAAAATACTGAGGACAAAATACTACACACACACACACACACACACACACACACACACACACACCATAACTGCAACTTTACCTGAAAATTCATGCCCTGTTAAAGAATCCAAACCTGAAATTAAAAGTAGAATAAATATATATACTACATCTACTTTTAAATTTAGATAAATCCAAACAAAATGTTCATATCTGCCACAGGAATCATCAAGACACAAACAGTATAAAAATCTGAACTGCAGTAATGCACAGTAAGTTGTGTATGTATGAGAAGCATTCATTCTTTCATTTTGAACATTTCATTTATACTCCTCTTTTATCCCCAATAATCTGACCCAAAATAGCTTACAAAATATTTGAAAGACACATTAGCATAATTATAAACACAATAAATTATGTTTTTAAATTCATATATTACATTTTTGAAAGTATTTAATAAAAAAGATAAACATGAAATTATAGTTTAAAAAGGAAGGAATAATACCACCATAGCTCATTATGAAATCTTATTGCAGCTGAAAATATATTAGAATATAATGTCATTTATTTATTTGCATAATTAACATATCAGTGTTCTCCCAATGGCAGCTCAGAAAAAAGTGGAAAAGCAGAACAAAACAGGTACAGGAAAAATATAGGAAATTGTAATACTACAACCAAACAAACAAATTATACTAAAACATAAGAGAATTAAAATCAATTTTAAAATGCATAAAAGTAAAGCAAAACAAAACACAGCACTCCCCCATTAAAAGTCTATGCCTGTTAACTTCCATAGAACTGCAAAGGAGTGTGACAATCCTTATGCTTATCCTTACCTTAATTCATTTTCCTAGGAATACCTTGATGTTCTTCTGTACCATCAACTGGGAATCAACTTAAAACAACCCTATTAGAGCTCCCAGGATATATAAGTGCTTTTACTAGCCCCACTTTTCCAGTGAGCTTCCATGACTGAGCAGGGATTTCGACCCAGGTCTGCGCTATATTGGGTATCTGTGGTGCAGCAGACACCAGCTTTGGGTATCAGAACATTTATGCAGGATATAACTATTCACATTTTATAAACAGAGAAATGACACACAGAATAATTTTCCTGTGGCTACACAAATGCTGAATTTGAACACTCTGTTCTTCTAGGTGCAAGTCCTGACTGCAGTTGCCTCATGGGTGGCCCCTTCCACACAGTGACTCTCTCTCGCTCTGAAAGACTGCTTCCATAAAAAACTCTGTTCCTCTTTCCCTCTCTTTAGCTGCTATCCCACGGCCGGAAAATCTGTATCAAAGTAAAATGCAGATTTTCCCCCGGAACAGTCACGTAGTTGAAAACGCTGTTCCTGTTTCCCCCACGGGTACAGTTTAAAGAACCGCATCTTTTGTGTTCCCACAAGCGGGAACCACAACACAGCAGAACGAAAAGGTTTTGATGTGGATTTTCGAAGTCCCCATGGACCAGTTAAAAATCTGCATCTGAACTGAGACAAGCTTTGTACCACCTCGAAACTAGGTACTTGCAAAACTTGCTGGGTCACGCTTAAGTGGGCGTGGTCACATTTTCCCCCCTTTAAAGTCCACTAGTCATGGGGACACAATTTGATTAACCACATCTTCAAGCAGTCTGAAGCGTTTTTTAGTGGCCATGGGATTGCGGCCTTTGTCTCTCTACCCATCTCTCTCTCTCTCTCTCTCTCTCTCTCTCTCTCTCTCTCCCTCCCTCCCTCTCTCTCTCAGGCATTATCATTTCCATATCTTTAAACAAAGGAAAAGAGCCTTCCACTCCACAGCCTGAAGAATTGACCACACCTGTTATTCTACCCACCCACCCCAAATATACATATATCTCCCCCCCTTTAACCTCTTGCGTTCTCTAGTGGCCCACATGTTTAAATAATGAAAAATGGTATGTGTAGTGGTGTGAGTGGGGTGGGTGGGATGGAGGAATTTGGAGAGAAGGCCCAAATGTTGCAAGATTGTCCTCCTTTCTGAGGGGGGAAAATGCAAAGTTTGGGGAGGTGGGGTGGGATCCAGGGTTGCCGGAATGATCTATTCTTGGCTCCCTGGAACACAACCTGCCCTTTCATTTTCCCAACTCAGGGCTTTGTTCTATTTAGAAAGGTCAGTGAAAATGCTACATATTTCGGCAGCCCAGGAGCTCTGTGAGATAATTTTTCTTCTGCCCCGTCAATGACTGCAGATTGTCCATAGAACCGTCAACAAGTGGGGAATCAATTGTACAGTTTGTGGCACTCCAGGAGATATCAGAGAGCTGTCAATTTGGTCAAATGTTAAATGATGCCTTGAGAGACCAATTTGTTGCTGTTTTTGTACCACAATTGCAGGCCGAGGAAAAGTTTCTGGCTTTCTGAACCTTAACACTTAGGCCGTGGTCATACCTGCGTTTTCTCCATAGTTTCCCTTGGCTAACTGCGCATTAAAAAATTGTGTCCTAACCGCTAAGAGAAGTAAATTCTGGTCCTGGCTGACCATGCCCCTTGAACAGCAGTTTCAGCGGAGTTTCAATAACCACCGCCGTGGGCTGGATTTAGAAACTTCGCTCGAAAATGCTTACTTATTTGCTTCTGTAACCATGACAGGACACAGAAAATACGCAGTAAAACCAGTTGTTCCCCTTTTTTGACAGCTTCCCGTGGAAAAATGTGAAGAGACAGAAGCAGAATAGGCAAATACGATGCAGAAAAGAGGACACTAACTGCACATTAAAAACCATGTGACCGCCTGAAAAAAAATATGCATTAAATTTATATATGCAGAGAATGCTGGTGTGACCACAGCCTTAGAAAGGTAAAATGGCAGCTTGGAAGGAATGGATAAAGACATTTGTACAGTATTATGATTTTTGATTTGTGTCTTTCTGACTGATAGTACTGTAAACCTTAAACATATTTTTTTCTCCTTTGACGGGCAGGCTTAAATATCTTAAATGAATAAACAGGATGTTTTCATTGAGCAAAAGGCCCAGGAAAGACAACTATACAAGTAAATGCTATGCTCAAGCTGTACAGAATTCTATACAAGAATTTGCAGGCAGTAACAAAACAGAGGAGGTTTAGGAGCAGAGCCTGGTCACCTGCAGGAAATCCCTGGGGAAATTTCTGTCACGGCATCATCAGAACGAATGGAGTTTGAGCGCAAAGGGAATGAAACCATCAAGATCTAACTTGAAGTGGGTTGTAGTCCACATTAACACATGCCTTAATAAAACATATACGGATTTAGGTTTCCACCTCGGTAACTTTCTGGCTTACAGATGCAAAACAGATTGGATTAGATAATAATGTCAGACAGGAGACTTCTGTGGTTCTGAATTAGTAAGCACAGTGCCACCATTCTTATATCTCTTATATTTCTTTTGACTTTTCTTTTGTAAGAAAGAAGAAATGGATTAATGAAAACATTGAGAAATTCTGCAAATGCCCCCCACTGCCGCCAATAATATCCCTGATGCACTTGGTGCAATTGAACAATAGAAGTCTCATCTGGAAGCCACTTTGTCCATGGAGCTAATGGTTGCCTGAGGCTCAAACAACTACCAACCAGACTTCTTCTCCTTCTGCAAGATGGAGAAGGGAGGGGAAATGATTTGCGTAACATGCTGCCCTTTTGAGCACTCTGTGTGCCACTGCAGGTTGCATCTACATCTCCCACCTTGTATGAAAAACCAGAGGAACACAACATTAAGAAGAAATTAAAAAAAAAACCCATTATGGCACCTTAAAAAGTAACTGCTACAGTTTAACAAGAGCTTTCATGAACAAGGCCATTTTCTCAGAAAAATAACTGAAATAATATTGTTATTCTTACCTGTCCGTCCCTAGGGAATGGACAAAAGCAAAAAGGAAAGCAAAGTGTGGTGCTTTTATCTCGCCTCATGGCACTTAAAGCATTCTCTGGGATGTTAAGATCATCATTTTGTCCCTCTCCAGCAAATTAGGTACTCAGTTTACTGACCTCCAAAGAATGGACGGCCGAGTCAAGCTATCTTAGGCGGTTACCTCATGTCCTTCTTTGTTCCGCAACTAGTTTTGTACCGTGACAGTGTTAGTCGCAATCACATGGTTTTGTCCCTGTTTCAGTGTACCCATGGTCGTGATAACTTGTCTCGTGGCAATTGTTACCTCACAGTCTTGTACCGTGACAAACACTGAGTTTGTCTTGCTTTATTTCTCCTTTTATTTTAGGCATAAGCATTTCTTTTTTGATATTTCAAATTGCTGGTATTCCAGGTTTCATTCGTCAGTGTTACAGAAATTGCAGCATTTTCTAACGAATTGGATAATGCCATATCAGATCCTTATAATGAGCTGAATAACTGACTCCTGCAAATAAAATAAAATAAAATAAAATAAATAAAATAAAATAAAATAAAATAAATCACAACCTGTTTTTGTAAATTATGCCCAGAAACATTGTCAATTGTTTCTAGAATATTTGTTTAAAATCTAAAGGATTTTTGTTTCTTGGGTCTTTTGTAAGCTGAAAGTGATGGAGTGGCATGATAGTCAGCAAGGTATGGTGGTGTGTGTTTATTTTTTTAAAACAGCCATGGGCTGTCTATTTAAAGTACTTAAAAAAGCTCTAAGCGGCTTACAAAAAGGGCACAGATAATCAAACAAAAAAACCTCAACAAAAAATGGACAAATAAAAAAGGAAATATTCATCCCTTCGTATTTGTTGGGCCCTCCTCTGGACCCAATGAATATTTAGGAAAAGACATTTAATGAATCCGTCCCCAAGATTCATTCATCCCCATCTCTAAAAACAATAAATAAGCAAGTGCCAGTGATCTGAAAAAAAGGCACCTGAGGGGGGATATGATTGAGACGTACAAAATAATGCAGGGCATGAGTAAAGTGGATAGAGGGAAGCTCTTCTCCCTCTCACAAAGTACCAGAACTAGGGGACATACACTCAAATAGAGGGCTGGGAGTTTAGTAAGAACAGACAAAAGAAAATATTTTTTCACCCACCGCGTTGTTAGTCTGTGGAACTCCCTGCTACAGGATGTGGTGATGGCATCTGGCCTGGATGCCTTCAAAAGGGGATTGGACAGATTCCTGGAGGAAAAATTCATCACAGGTTACAAACCATGATGGAGATGTGTAATCTCCAGGCTTAAAACCGGGTTACTTCAAGGGCCACATGCAGGGAAGTGGTATCAGGAGACAGATATCTCCCAAACGCATCTGGTGGGGCCACTGTGAGATACAGGAAGCTGGAACTAGATGGACCGTTGGCCTGATCCAGCATGGCTCTTCCTATGTTCTTATGTTCTGATTAACCTAAACAAATCAAGTTCATTTATTAGTTTACATTCAGACCACTTGCTTCATTTCAAAACCAGACCTGCAACACTGACTAAAGTTTTGCAAATAGGAAATAACAACCTCCGCAGAAAGAAGGATGGAGAGATGTAAAAGTGATGTACGTACTTGGATGTGCAGAGGCTGAAAAATTATGCAGCTGCCCAAAACACTTGTGGCAAGATAAACACACTACTAGTTATGCTCCATGCATAGTTCATGTGAACACCTGTAGGTGTTTGTCTCTTTGAAGCTAGGCCTAATACTGCTGTACGGTATGAGCAAGCAGCTAAGGTGGCCTTCTTTATTTCAGTTTTCCCGTGTGAAGAATGAACTGGCCTCCTTAGCTGTTTCCAAGCAGCAGAATCGGTATTGAATCCACAAATCACGCCACTTCCCTTTATTACTTTTACACACACACAAGGAGGCTATTTGACACGCCGCACGAGGAGGGCGATAGAAAGTTTCCCTTTAAATAAAGATAAATGCAGCCTGATGCCATTCCCAGCTAGACTTCAATATATGCAATTACTGCAGTTAACAACAAAATGAAATCTCTGCTGTGACTGCGTATTAAGTGCTTGCTTTAGGGATTCTCTAGCAACCTCCCCTGAGAACAGAAGGGCAGGGGGAGAGCAGTATTTTTGTTTGTTATTAAACAAAAGCTTTGCGTTCAATGGGTTGGTTCTCAGCATCAGGCAGAAGACAAGATCCTACTATTCTCTTTACCCCATGTATGACTCTAATTAAGCATTTTTCACTGGCTGTACATACTTGTTATCACATCTGCAAGGTGGGGAGCCCACCCGTTTTAATCACAGGAAAGCAAGCAGCAGCTGCAAGAGAGAGAAGCTGTTGATTTGTAGAGGCCATTCATGTGAACCAGAACATAGGCTGTAGCTTATAAGCAATGGTTACATAGAGAAGTAGTCTCCCTCCCTCCCTCCTTCCCTCCCTCTCTCTGTCTTTTTCACCTGGCACTTTTATGTGATTAAAGCAATGACATAAGGAGCATGGTTAATGCAGCATGTTTTCCTAATGAATGAACCAGTCTACTTTGGAGGCAGAATTGGTTTGGTCTACCCAGCTACACCTTGTGCGCGCGCGCGCACACACACACACACACACACACACACACACACACACACACACACACACACACACACACACACACAGAGGAGTCTATGGTTACCTCCTGTATGCCTCCCCCCCCCAAAATGCTGCTGCTCCTTGACTTCCTACTTGCACCCAAGTCCCTGCTTCTAATACCAGCAGCCACCTCAGAAACTCGCCAAACTACAATAAAGTTATAGAATGTCATCAGCTCCCAGAGACGACAAATCAGATAATTCTATACCAGTGATGGCACACCTTTTAGAGACTGAGTGCCCAAACTGCAATTCAAAACCCACAATTTGTTTGCAAAGTGCCAATATAGCAATTTAACCTGAATACAGGTGGCTGTGAAGGGGCGATGTCGGGTGCCCACAGAAAGAGCTCCGAGTGCCACCTTTGGCACCCATGCCACAGGTTCGCCAACACTGCTCTAGTACTATCACCAATTCCTGGGCTGAGCAGAAGATCAGAAACACATTGGTCCTTAATTTGTAATGTACGTCTGGTTGTGCTTTTATCCATGGCCCTGCAGTTTGTCATGGGGAGGGATTCCGGTAGATTCTACCTATCTGAACATTTAACTTTTTAACTTTTCTGAACTATAAAATGGAGGATTTGCCACTAACTTTCCTCAGACTGACGAAGTTGCTTGGATAAGTAGCGAAAGGTCTCAGTCTCTAAAGAAAAGAAGCCCAGTTGCCACAACTCAACTTTCATACAGAGAATTCAGGTATCCCTCTGCATATGGCTTAGCATTGACACAAAAACATGGTGACGAGGCACAAGTATTCATGATTTCATATGATTTTTAGCTGCAGTCCTCTCTAAACTGCTGCCAGGTCATAGATCCCATTGGTGCCCACAGATTACACCACAGAAACCATAGGTCCTTTGGTGCATGGCACAGAAACATGGATTTTTATGTGGGATCTGCCCCCAACCCCTGTAAAATGGTGTCCCATTTATACCCACAGTCTGCACTATGTGAAACACAGTTTTGCAGTGGCACAAAAACCCTGATCAAAGGCATGGATCCTTATGAATCCATGTGGTTTTAATGTAAGAGCACACCCAAGCCTCCGACCAATATGCGAGCAGAGAGGGGGCCTATGAATGAGAATGGTTTGGGGATGATCCTAGCTGTATATGGGGCTGCTGATGGAAAGTCTCAGGAAACTTCAGCAGGTCCAAAAACGCAGAAGCCAGATCGACGACTGGGACTGGTTAAAGGGATCGCATAACACCCTTGTTAAAGCAGCTCTGCTGACTGCCAATCAGTTTCCAAAACACAATTCAAAATGCTACTTTTCATCTACAAAGCTCTAAATGGCCTGGGTCCAAATTACCTGAAAGATCAAATTGCTCTGTATGAGCTCATTTAGGGCTCAGGTCATCAGGAGAAGCCTTTCTCTCCCCCTGTAAAGCACGTTTCAGTAAACCAGCCAGGATGTAACCAAGGTATGTGTGACTGTGACCAGGTCAGAGCTTTTCGGGAACAGGTGCAGCTGGCCCGCTAGTTGTTATATGCCAATGTAATATTCCATATTGCAATGGCCAACCACCAAAAGAGAAACAGAAATAAAATCCTCATACATGGTTTTATAAAAATGTGCACAATCCGTTTTTAAAAGTCATTCCACATAGCTCTCTAGTGTTCTCCCACAGAGACCATCCGGGATGTTTTCTGCGGCAAATAATGCAGTTTCCACATACTGTTGAGCATGCACGATCTGTATTGTTCCGTCCTGCTGCTGTAAGGTAAACTATTCCAGCATGGTTAAGAACACTGCCTAGCTAATCAAACAACCTTCCCACATTTAAAATCATAGGACAACTCTTCATATTTTAGTAACAGCAAAGGGAACCTACAGTATAATTCGCACAGTACATGAAACCACATCATTCAGAAGCCTCGTCCATCTGGTTCATTTTTGCAATTCCCCGGAACATAAAATATACTTTACTGCCCTCCTCCATTATAATTATTATTCCTAGATGCAGTACCCTGCATTTCTCTCTCTTGAATCATAATCATAATCATAATCATAATCATAATCATAATCATAATCATAATCATAATAAAGCAAGTATTTAGAAGAAATTGGAGTTGATAAGCAAGTATTTAGAAGAAATTGGAGTTGACAAAGTCAATATCAGTCAGATGCAGAAAGCCACCTTACTGGGATCTGCTCGCATAATTCGCCGATACATCGAGTCCTAAATGCTTGGGAAGTGTTCGACTAGTGATTGGTAATATAAAATCCAGCTTAGATAGCTGTGTGGTTTCTTATTATTATTATTATTATTATTATTATTATTATTATTATTATTATTATTATTATTATTATTATTATTATTATTAATAATAATAATAATAATAATAATAATAATAATAATAATAATAATAATAATAATAATAATAATAATAATAATAATAATAGACACAAAGTCAATCCTTTTGGCAACCTCTTTTAAGGGTTTTCCAAGTAAAGAGTAGAATAAGTGGTTTACCATTTTTGTCTTCTGGTGGGGGGTGCCCTGGGACTGTGTAGCTTGTCCAAGGCCCCACAGGCTGACTGTGCAGGAAGCACAGTGGCAAATTAAACTTCCAGCTTCCAGCTATGAAGCCATCTCTCTAAAGGACTAACTTATCATTCTAGCTAGTGTAGCATGTTTGTGTGCCGTGAAGTTGGAACTGACTTATTCTTCTTCAAGTGCCATGTCCGCATTGAATCTTGGCAATCAGTAGCATGATCTGATTTTTCTCCAAGGCTATTCTATATAGATTAGCTGTGTTCACTGCAAAATATTGGCTTAAATGCTTAAGTCAGAATGTTCCTCTATGCCCACGGTCACACTTCCTATCTATTTTTCCTTGAAGGATAACCTGCAGCAGACGGTAGAACTTATACCAACCCTAATATGGCTTTCAAAGTAAGTGAGATATTTATGGCTTTACCAGTGCCATACACATCCCAGTGAGTTTCCATTCACAAGTGGTGACTCCAACTCTGTTTCCCTGGTCTGTCACTCTATCCACTATACCACACTGGGAATCTCCTCTACTGTGACACAGAGGTGGTAAAAAAAGCCTGCATTTTTAATTTCAGTTTTACTTTCCTGCTTTTGTTTTTGTTTTGCTCTCTCTGTCAAAGTACCTTAAGTTCAGGAACTGCTTGCAGCAAGACAGTGCAGAGTAGAATGGAGGAGAAGAGCCCTCTGAGTGTGTATCTGTGTGGAGGTGGCATCATGAGCAGCTGCTACTGTTGCTTCTCTTTCCCTTTTGGTAGTATGTGACTTCTAATCTGAGGTCAAGCTACACATTAAAAAATTTAACCTACGCACGGTCTACTTCGGGATTTATGCTTCACAGGATTTTTGCCTAAGCTTTTAAAGAACATTACATACATCGTGAAGACTGTTCAAACACTAAAGAGAAATACGGAAAGAAATGTGCCATTTATCATGGCATGGTTAAGTCGATAGAGGGACACTCTTCTCCCTCTCACAAAATACCAGAACTAGGGCACATCCACTCAAGTTGAGGGCTGGGAGAGTAAGAACAGACAAAAGAAAATATTTTTTCCCCCAGCACATTGTTAGTCTGTGGGACTCCCTGCCACAGGATGTGGTGATGGCATCTGGCCTGGATGCCTTCAAAAGGGGATTGGACAGATTCCTGGAGGAAAAGTCCATCCCAGGTTACAAACCATGATGGACATGTGTAATCTCCAGGCTTAAAACCGGGGTACTTCAAGGGCCAGATGCAGGGGAGTGGTATCGGGAGAGAGATATCTAGTCTCATGCGCTCCCAGAGGCATCTGGTGGGGCCACTGTGAGATACAGGAAGCTGGACTAGATGGGCCTTTGGCCTGATCCAGCAGGGCTCTTCTTATGTCCTTATATTCTTATGGTGAACAAAATACCCCCAAACCCATTCTTAAAAACCAGGCTGTTCCAAAGACTAGATGTCAGCGAAGACTAAAAGGGTGATGTGAAGGGAGCCATCATAGGTACCTATACCCTCTGTAATGGAGTTAGAGCTCTTCAGAGACTACTCAACCACAGCTCCCAGCAGCTTCGGCCAGGGGTCAAGGCTGAGAGGAGTTTCAGCCCAGCAACCTCTAGTTTTAACACATTAATTATTTTTCTTCTTGTTCCCCTAGGGTTCCCAACCTCAGGTCCCAAGATGTTCTTAGACTACAGCTCCCAGAAGCTTTCGACACTAGCTACACTGGCAAGGGCTTCTGGGAGCTGCCCTCCAAGAATATCTTGGGACCTGATGTTGGGAACCACCGCCCTGGCCCTATAGAATTGTTCATTCTCAGTCATAGGTCTGGTCTACCAGCTTCAATGAAACATTGAGATGCTTTTGGATAATTCTAAGTTACTTCCAGGAAATAATGCAGAACATCAGGAGAAGTAGGGAAAGGGAAATTAGGTAGGCAATAGAGCATTATGGGTCCTCAGACCTTTTTGGACTAAAACTCCCAGAAGCCTTCACCATCAGCTGTGCTCCTCAGGATTTCTTGGAGTTGTCGGTTGAGAATATCTGGGGACTCAAGATTGGGAACAACTGCAATACAGATACTGAGAAAGGCATAAAGCAGAGTGGAAAGTAACACGATGCCATACCATTCCCTTGCGAAAGAGACAACAGAAAGCAATGCTATTTGAGGCCATAGGGATGGGCGTGCTATATCCAAGACCGGTGAAATAGTGCTCTGCAATACCATATGACAACTCAAACAGGGATTTGGCCAGCTGGAGTGGAAAGCATTTGGAGGAGAGCTTGAACTGTTCAGAAAACAAGCCAAACGGTGGAGGAATGAGTTTGGCACATTTAGCCTAAATAAGACAAAGCCCTGTTGGAGTTCTTGCAGCCTGTTAGAAAGACTTCAGGTGCTGAAAGGTTGTTTAGAAACCTGCCGAGATGATAGATAGATAGATAGATAGATAGATAGATAGATAGATAGAGATAGATAGATAGATAGATAGATAGATAGATAGATAGATAGATAGATAGATAGGGGGAGAATGAGCCATGTACTTGGTGCATCTTAAAAGGCCGCTTACACCAATGTTTACATTTCAGGCACCTGTACAGTGCTGTGTTAGATTAGGGGCCATGGCTGCTAGCATCCTTTCCTTATTTGATGGGGGTGATATTGTGTGACAGATTCCAGCAGTATTTGTAACCCTTAAGTGGTTCTTAAATTAAACTCCGCTCCACTATGAGCAACTATGAGTTTTCATGGGCACCATTAACTTTACACAAGGGAAGGCACTTGAAAAGCTTCAGAAATAAAACTTGGCCACATTCTCTTTTGACATTGATCCTTGAGCAAAAGCAGATGGGCAGATGGGGAAATCAGTGCATGCCGGCAAACGTTTTGTGCACGGCTTGCAGGGCTAAAGAAGCCATTGTTGAGAGGCAGGGTATCTTTTCCGGGATTTCATTTTAAGTTTTACCGCTTCAAATAGGGCTGGATACGGATTGTGAGTGGCTCAAAAGTCATGGTTCAAGCATTGCGAGAAAAGGAACTGCCTAAGAAGTGCGACAGGGGTTGATGGTTTCATGTTTTCCATAAAGATGTAGAGGAGGAGGAGGAGGAGGAGGAGGAGGAGGAGGCAGCTCTGTCATTTCTAGCTGTCAGTTCTGAAGGAGAGGGCATGCATTTGGAATCCTCTGCTAAGCAGAAGAACCTGATCTGATACATGAAAACAAAGGCCCCATACTCTAGTGCAGGGGTGTCCAAACTTTTTGCAAGGAGGGACAGATTTGGTGAAGTGAAAATGTGCGGGGGCCGACCATTCAGCCACATTTGGTCCCCAGGCCAGACTTTGGACAAGTCTCTATAATAAGCAAGGAAGCAGGGAGGATGCTGCAGCAACGGAACTGGGGGTGGGTAGGCTAGGCAGGTGGCTGGGGGATGGACAGAGGCAGGGAGAGCAGGCAAACCATAAAACTTAGTGCAAGCTAATGCCTCCATCCGGTATGGGAAGGGGCCAGCTGGCGGAGATGCATGACAGGCTGAGCTGGTGGGGAGAAGAAGCCACGGGCCGCTCAGAATTTGAAAACGGACTGCATTTGGCCCCTGGGCCTGACTTTGGACATGCCTGCTCTAGTGTGAAAGATTTCCCAATGATTTGCAAAAATGTGTGCTTATTATTCATTAAAAGAACAATTCTAGAAGCAGCAGCAAAAGCACTTCTTGCTATCAAGGCTATTCCCAAACGAAGTCCTAATCAGCTGTACAGCTATTCCTATCCATCTCAATTCCCCCCTTTTTGCACCCTGGAAGGCTTTGTCCGATCTAGTAGTCTGGAGACATTTATCAGGTTGACCTGTCCACAGATTCTTCTTTTGTTTTCCCCATTACAAAAGTGTCAGCTGATGAAAATAAGAATTGTGGACAGTAGGCAACATCTGAATAGGGGGTTTTCTTTCATTTTCATCAGTGTCTTGACACAAATTCAATGTTACCGTATACACTGACTGCATGAAAAAAAAACCCACAAACCCTACCTCTTTTTGATAGCCTGGCTACTATCTTTCAACAAAAATCAAACACAAGCAAAAGTATTGTGGGACCGTTAACATCAATATTCATTTCACAGTGAATTCTTATGGATTCTAATCCACTTTTAGAGACAGGTGTCTTCCTTATGGAACTATACAATGGGATCCAGTCACAACCTAAGAAAAGAACAAGAAAAACCACGACAAGAGATTATTTGGAAGTCAAGTCATGGAAGTCGAGTCATGGCAACTGGACTTCTTTTCTTGAGAGAGCGAAGTGTTTCACTTTTCCCCCAAGCAGCTTCGTCGGTGTGATGAAGCTGCTTGGATGAGCAGCGAAACGCTTTGATCTCTCAAGAAAAGAAGTCCAGTTGCCATGACTCGACTTCCAGATAACCCCACCTGGATGACTGAGAATCTTCACGGACCTGACAAGAGAGGCTCATGGCGCAGTGGTTAAACTGCTACACTGTGGATATAACTGCGCTCACAACCTGGGGTTCAGTCCCAGATAACCATCTTGTGGCTGACTCAGTCTTCCATCCTTCTGAAGTCAGAAAATTGAGTATCCAGCTCTCTGGACATTGAAGCCAATGTGTACCCTGCATAAATAAGTTGTAAAATAGCCAGAGAGTGCTTGAAGCACTATGGGGCGGTATATAAGAACACTTTGCTTTGCTTTTGCTTTATTTATTTATTTATTTATTTTTATTTATTTATTTATTTATTTATTTATTTATTTATTTATTTATTTATTTATTTACAGCTTATATACCGCCCGTCTTCCCAAGAGAACTCCGGGAGGTTTACAACGACTATGCAACACAGCAAAATTACAAAAGCAACAAAGTAAATAGTAACTAAACTAATAAAAGCAGACAAAAGCAACAACAGCAGATGGCGCGACTGAGGGAAAAAAAAACTGTTTGGGTCACCCAAACGCCTCCCGGAAGAGAAGGGTTTTCAGCGCCTTCCGGAAGGCAGGCAGGGACTCTGCAAGGCGCACTTCTGCTGGAAGATGATTCCAGAGGGTCGGGCCCGCCACAGAGAAGGCTCGGGCACGGGTGGAAGTTTTCCAAGCCTCTCTGGGCGTGGCCACGCGCAGCATGTGCGCCCGCGACGACCTAGTCGGACGGGCCGAGGTTGATCGCTGGTCGATCCGCTCCGTCAGGTAGCCAGGTCCTAGGCCATGGAGGGTTTTGTAAACCAAAACCAGGACCTTGAATCTAATTCGGGCTGCAACGGGTAACCAATGCAGGTGAGCCAGAACTGGGGAGATGTGCTCAAATCAGCGCACACCCGCCACCAGCCTGGCCGCTGCATTCTGGACCCGCTGCAGCCGCCGAATGAGAGTCAAGGGCAACCCCATGTAGAGCGCGTTGCAATAGTCCAATCTCGAGATCACCAGCGCCTGGACCACTGTTCTGAGGGAGTCCTCATCCAGGTACGGACGAATCTGGGCGATTCGATGAAGATGGAAAAAGGCAGCCCTGGACACGGCGGACACCTGGGCTTCCATGGTGAGCGCCGGGTCCAGGGCTACGCCCAGATTCCGGACACAGTCCGATGGCCTGAGGGAAACACCCTCCAAGATGGGATACGGGCGACCGTAGCTGGATGAGGAAGCCCCAAAGAACATAACCTCGGTCTTATCGGGGTTGAGTTTGAGCCTGTTAGCCCTGGTCCATTCCATGACCGCGCCCAGGCACTGATCGAGGGTCCGGACAGCCTCATCTGCAGCGGTAGAAAAGAAGACATAGAGCTGCGTGTCATCAGCGTACTGATGACAGCAGACTCCATGTCCCCTAATGACCTCAGCCAGCGGCCTGATGTAAATGTTGAACAGCATGGGAGAGAGGGACGACCCCTGTGGAACCCCACAAGGGAGTATCCAAGGAGCCGACAACTCGCCCCCATGCTGAACCTGCTGGGGACGGTCTCCGAGGAAGGACCGGAACCAACTGTAAACAGTGCCCCCGATCCCAACCCCAGAGAGCCGATCCAGCAGGATACCGTGGTCGACGGTATCAAAGGCCGCTGACAAATCCAGGAGGACCAACAGGGAGGAGCACCCCCCGTCGGCCCTCCGGAGGAGGTCATCTTGCAGAGCGACCAAGACTGTCTCAGTCCCTCGACCAGGCCTGAACCCAGACTGGAACGGATCGAGGCGTGCTCTCCTTCCAGATAAGATTGGAGCCGGATCGCGGCCACCCTCTCGATCACCTTGCCCATAAAGGGAACATTAGCAATCGGGCGATAGTTGGTCAGGTCGCCCGATGCTAAGTTGGGTTTCTTCAGAATGGACATTCTTATCCTCCTTCCACGAAAAGAAATGGAGTGACATGCTGCAGATACATTTCTGGATTACATATAGCTCTCTAGATAACAGTTTAAAAGGCAAGAATTTGACAACATGTGATTGAATGCTAAATATGATTGAATGGACAAGCCAAACCTATTCAGGAGGGATGGGTTGCACTTGAATCATGATGGGACCAGATTGCTGGCACTCAACCTCAAAAAGGCTGCAGAGCAGCTTTTAAACTGATAACTGGGGAAAAGCCGACAGGAGCTGAGTGGCATCTGGTTCGGAACACCTCATCCCCATGGAATGAGGTTGGAGAGGGTAGAGAATCACATAGAGATGACATAGCAGGCATTAGCACTGGGAGAATAATGGAATGTGATAGTTTGTCTACTGAAAATAATATCCGTGGGGGGGAAAGAACAAAGCAGCAGCTGTTGTTGGGGGACCCACTGTACAGGTGCTTCTACACCAATGCTCGAAGCCTCTGAGCAAAGATGGGAGAACTTGAACATTTGGCAGCTAGGGATAACATTGATATAATAGCCATAACAGAAACCTGGTGGAATGTGGAGAACCAGTGGGATACAGCAACCCCAGGCTATAAACTCTATAGAAGGGATAGAGAGGGGCGGGTTGGAGGGGGAGTGGCCATCTATGTCAAAGAAGAGGTAAAATCCAGCAGAATGGAGATTGACAGAGGGTCTGACTCCACCATGGAATCACTGTGGGTTAAACTACCAGGTCAAAGGAGAGATGTGATAGTTGGGGTATGCTATTGTCCACCAGATCAAAAACTTGAGGGGGGCCTTGAAATGAGGAGAGAAATCATGGAGGTGTCTAAGAGGGACAGGATAGTAATCATGGGGGACTTCAATTATCCCCACATCGACTGGGCCAATGCAAGCTCCGGGCAAGAAAGAGAAACCTGGTTTCTTGACATGCTGAATGACTGCGCCTTAGAGCAACTTGTCATGGAGCCCACCCGAGGACAGGCAATTCTGGATCTAATACTGTGTGATACTCAGGACCTGGTCAGAGATGTGAATGTCACTGAGCCTCTGGGGAACAGTGACCATGCTGCAATCTCCTTTGCCATGCATGTTGGAGGAAGAGTGTCAAGCAAATCAGACATAAAAGCCCTTGATTTCCGAAGGGCAAACTTCGTTCAGATGAGGAAACCAGTTAGAAAGAAATTGAAAGGGAAGGGTAAAAGAATCCAATCTCTCCAGAGTGCATGGAGCCTGCTTAAAACAACAGTAATAGAGGCCCATCACAAGTGCATACCACAAAGAAAGAAAAGCTCATCTAAGTCCAAGAGGACGCCGGCATGGTTAACGAGTGGAGTTAGAGAGGCTCTAAAGTGCAAGGAGAGGTCTTTCTGTAAATGGAAATCCTCCCCAAATGAGGAAAATAAAAAGGAACACAAACTCTGGCAAAAGAAATGTAAGAAGATGATGAGAGGCAAAGAAAGATTTTGAGGAACGCATGGCTAGCAATATAAAGGGTAATAATAAAAGCTTCTTTAAATATGTTAGAAGTAGAAAACCTGCCAGAGAACCAGCTGGCCCTCTGGATGGTGAGGGAGGAAAAGGGGAGATAAAGGAGGACTTGGAAATTGCAGAGAAATTAAATGAGTTCTTTGCATCTGTCTTCACGACAGAAGACCTTGAGCAGATTCCGCTGCCCGAATGGCCCCTCTTGACTAAAGAATTAAATCAAATACAGGTTAAAAGAGAGGATGTTTGAGTACTAATTGATAAATTGAAGAATAACAAGTCACCGGGCCCAGATGGCATCCACCCAAGGGTTATTAGGGAACTGGGAAATGAAATTGCAGTTCTCTTAATGGTAATATGCAACTTGTCTCTTAAAACGGCCACAGTGCCGGAGGACTGGAGGATACCGGATGCCACACGAATTTTTAAAAAAGGAAGGCGGTGGGACCCGGGAAACTACAGGCTGGTTAGCCTCACATCTGTCTCAGGGTAGATGGTGGAAAGCCACATCTAAGAGAAAAACTTAAAACACATAGAAGAACAAACCTTGCTGAGAGAAAATCAGCATGCCTTCTGCAAGGGTCAGTCTTGTCTGACAAATCTTGTAGAATTTTTTGAAAAGGTCAACAGGCATGTGGATTTGGGGGAACCAATGGATATAGTCTATCTGGATTTTCAGAAGGCTTTTGACACAGTCCCTCACCAAAGGCTGCTGAGAAAATTGCACAGTCAAGGGATAAGAGGGCAGGTCCTCTTATGGACTGAGAACTGGTTGAGATCCAGGAAACAAAGAGTAGGTGTCAATGGGAATTTTTCACAATGGAGAGAAGTGAAAAGTGGTGTGCCCCAAGGATCTGTCTTGGCACCGGTGCTTTTCAATCTGTTCATAAATGATCTGGAGACAGGGACAAGCAGTGAGTTGGCCAAGTTTGCAGATGACACAAAACTTTTCCGTGTTGTAAAAACCAGAGAAGATTGTGAAGAGCTCCAGAAGGATCTCTCCAAACTGGGGGAATGGGCTGCAAAATGGCAAATGTGTTTTAATGTAGCCAAATGTAAAGTAATGCATATTGGGGCAAAAAAATCCAAACTTTATCTATCAACCTATGTTCTTATATTGAATATAGCCTGCATGCCTTGGACTAGAGAAAAGTAGCCTTATGATCCCTCTGTAGAAACAAACATTTTACTGGATATACTGTACCTCACTAAAAGTTCACACAAAAATACAAACAAGACAAGCTTTTGAGTTGTCCAAAGCTCTTCATGAGGTAGAGATGGTATACAGTTTGGGAGTAGAGGAGGCATGTTATTGAAAGAAAAAAAGAGAGAGGCTAAATTGACACCTTGGCACCTGGAATCCACACACCTCCTCTTTCTTTGCTTTCAGACCACTCTCAGAGACGAGGCACTCTGCTTTGTAAACAATCTGCCTTGTACTCTATCCCCAAATTTAATGCCACCTTTGCTGGACAAAGAATTCTGTATAACCTGAATGTGTTCCTTGTTTGTAGATTTCAGAGATCTTATTAAAGCAATACTCAGCCCAGAACTTTCTAACTTAGCAGCATTACCTTTAGATAATGAACTCTTGTTTTATTTAAGCACTCCCAATTAAATTTGTTCTGTTCCTGATTTAAGTCATTCTAACCTATTTTTAAATCTTCTAATGACAGGGAGCCTACAGTACCCTTTGATCATTTGCTCCAGTGCCTAAGTATTATCAAAAACATCTGCTTCATAAATTACCTAAATCTTTCCTTTTCTAAGTGCCAGCCAAGAACAGACATATAGGTTTAAGTAAAATGTTTGGCTACTCTTATTAAGGATGTTTGACTTGTTCAAGCATTGCAAATGAGTTATTTGCCCCAAGCTGTTTAGAACATTTTGAGGATTTCAAATGTTAGTGTTGTTAGATTTTCAGTTAAAACTCCAGCATGTTACTTCTAATCACCAATGATGCATTAAAAATCTCCTAGCATAAAAGATGCAAAGAAGGTCACTTTTGGTTATGTTTTCCCCTTCAGCACCAAACTGATGGAATATCTGTTGAATAAATGGGACTTATAGAGGGGCTGATTCATCCAATCACCACTGATTTAATGGTCCTTCTCTAGTTGTGAGTTGTTACTGGACTTCAACCAATGTCTGCTTTTGTAAACAACTTATATGTCTCACAGTTGTGTATTTGTTTGTTTAAACATTTTATAGCCTGGCTTATATTTCAAAACCTCAAAGTGGGTTACAGTGCCATATAAAACAGTTTAAAATAAAAGTATAAATCACGTAAAATCAAAATATTAAAACCAATGTGTTAAAACTTAAAACCTAGATGGGTCATGATCCTCAGCTCCCAAAGGCTCTAGTTAGTAAGCATGGCTTAACCTGGTCCTAAATTGATGGCAACATTGGCACTGGTTGTACCTCCAAGAACAGCCACTTTTGCCATATGTGTACTTTGTGGTATAACTTGATTCTTGTTCTTCAGACTGCAATGTAGGCCCTACTTCTTACCTGTATACAAAACAACTATCAGGGCTGGGTTTTTTTTTGACAAATATGAATGATAGTGAGGGGGGAAATTGCATGTTAATTGTTTGGAGATACATGGCAAATTGCCCGTTTCTAGAGAACGGTCACTCCGTTGGTTTTTTAAAAAAATCTTTCTTTGGCTCTTTAAATAAAATCTGTCTTTTGACTCTTGTCTTCATGACTCTCCATTGTCTTCATAGGCTTCCAGGCACAAAGCTGCAACTGTATCTACTTTGGAATGCTCTTATTGGTAAGCCTGTTCCATGTATGCTCAGTCATCATTTTTCTTTTTTGAAAGGCTGTTTTAAAGGATCAGCATTTCAACCCTTGCAGCCTGGATTATATCCAAATTAAAAAAATAGGTGGGGCTATCCATTCTATTTTAAAGTAAGCAAGATTTTTATTACAATAATCCCGTTTGCAGATTCTAGGTTAGGTCAGGACGGGGGGGCTATCTAGGGCCTCCTACACTTCTTAAGACTGGGGCTGCCCCAAACGGGCCTCTGATGGGCTTCCTGGGCCTGTTGGAGGCCCCAGAAGTGGTTTGGGGCAATCTGGAAGGCACTTCCGGTTTCGTGGAAGTTACTTCTGGTTTGCCGTAAACAATTTCTAGTGTCTCCAACAGGCCTGGGAAGCATGTTGGAGGCTCCAGAAATCATTTTGGGCAATCCAGAAGGCACTTCCACTTTTTTGGAATAGACTTCTGGTTTGCCAGAAACCACTTCAGGGGCCTCCAACGGACCGGGAAGATCACTGGAGACCCACTTGGGGCAGCACCAGGCCTCAGGTAAGTACAGGAGGCCTCAAATAGGCCCACTCTAATTAACTGAAAGACTGTATGGTGCGCACTACCAATATAGGGGTTAAGTTGCTTAATTAACCCCTATATTGCTGACGTGTGGCACATACTGTGCACACTTTCAATTAATCACCAGGATCCCATTTAGAGCTTAATAACTCAGCCCCCTTACCTTCAACCCTCTCCAAATTTCGGGTGCTTTCAGGGATAGCTTGAGGAAGTTAACACTGCCATTTCCATGTCAAAAATGCTTGCAATCCATATTTTTGAGTACATACTCAAAAATAGGATTGCAGCCATTTTTCAGCACCAAAATAGCTTCAGAGCAAGTTTGGACTTTTCTTTGTAAGCACTCGAAACTTGGAGAGTTTTGGGGGTTCAGGGTTGAGTTATTTAGCTCCAAATTGGGTGCCCCTAGGAAAAAATATTTCTAATCAATTGAATCGGTATTCAGAAGCCAAATTGCTGCGCTTGCCCACGGGGGGGGGGGGGCTATTGCTGTTTCCAATTCAATTAGAAAGATTTTTCCTAGGGGAACCCCCTTTGGAGCTTAATAACTCAGTCCCCAGCCCCCCAAACCTTTTCAAATTTTGAAGGCTTACGGGGAAAAGCTTGAGCTCCCCTGCCATTGATTCCTCTACAACAAATCATTCCATTTCTAGAGGGGGGATAGCATTTCATTTTGTTTTTGTGACAAAACAGGTCCTACCATTTTGTTACATAACAAAGTAATTCGTTTCGTAATGAAATGATGAAACAGTATTTTGTTTTTCGTTCTGTGCCCATCTCTAATCCAAACCAAGAAATGTCTGATCCATTTCTCAGTGTCTCATACCACCCCCCCTTAAGTTTGGTCCAGCACCAAGGTGCCCAAGACAATACAGGTGGGCAATGAGGGTAGCCGCTCGTGTTATGCCAATCTGAAGAAGAACCTAAAATAAAACTAACAAAGAACAAAAGGCCTTTCCAGAAATGCAGAAAACATGCTCTCCCAGCACAAGAAAGCTGTGTGTGTATGTGTGCGTGTGCATGTGTGTGTGTGCGTGCATGCAGGCGCATGTGCATAGATATATGTGTCAGTATGTGAGCACACAGGTATTCTAGATATATCCTGATGCAATGCAGTGACATTTGAATTTGATTTCAAAGAAAATAGATATATTTTTAAAAATGGAGTACCCATTGCTCAGGTTAATTAATTCTGAAATTGAAATAGAAAGACAGATAAAAAAATATGTACTGATCTGCATAACTGAATCACACTATAGAAAGTCAACATTAGGAAGTGACTTTTGTTACAGAAAGGGCGGAATGCTGGGAAAAGGAAGGTTTTAGGGAGGCATTCCTAGTATTTCTCTCTGCGGGATGTGAATTCCAACACAATGTTAGTACATTTTTGGATACCACTAGGGGCTGTACCTCCTACATAGTCCAAATTAGAGATGGGCACGAAATGAACAATTTTTTGTTTCCATTTTCGTTTTTTCATTTCGTTACGTAACGAAACGGCAAACGAATTTTGTCTCTAAAATGAAACGAAACGAACAGAAACACCGGAAATTTTGTCGTGCGTTTCGTTTCCGTTACTGCAATATGAGTGAATTGCTTAAAATCCTAAAAAAAAATCACAAAAAATGAAATAAATGGTAACAAAATGGTAACAAAACAAACAAAAATGAAAACGATTTTTTTTGCAAAAATTCATGAAAAATGGAAGCGAACCAAAACGGTCCCTACAAACGACAAACAAAATGCCATTTTTTTTATTCGTGCCCATCTCTAGTCCAGATATACGCTCTAAAGGCTTTCCTAGCCCTTTGGAGCATGTCAGGGAACACAAGAGGGTCTGCATAAAGGAAGTTCTCCCCTCCTGATTCTGCTGAGCAAGTTAATCCATCACTACTAGATTGATGCCACTGAGAGATGGGCTCACTCCTATCAAAATGTATACAAAATTCACTTCATCGTCATCATTGTCGTCGTCATCATCATCATCATCATTATTTTAGGACTGTAGAAATGGGACTCAGTGGATCATGGAGCCCTTCAAAGAAAGAAGGCACAATGGGGAATCAAACTTCCAACCTTTGACTCTGCAGCTACAGACTCTAGACCAGGGGTCCTCAACCTAAGGCCCCGGGGCCGGATGCGCCCCCCCCACAAGGTCCTGAATCCAGCCCCCAGAACCAAGTGCAATCCCCCCACCTACACCCTGCTTTGTAAGCAAGCCAGCCTCCAAAGCTGCTTCTATTGATGAGGCAGTTCAAAGCAGTGGGCTATGTCGCTCCTCCCACTCACCCTAACTACCGCCCAGATGATCAGCATGCTGGCTAGTGGGGCATTCAGAGTGGGAGGCCTACGGCAAGGTTTTCCCCGGGACCTCACCTCCTAGTCCACCCACTGCCCAGATGGTCATCTCCGGTTGCTGGGGGTGCTGGGTGCCAGCGGGACTATGGCCAAATGGGCCTCGGTTATTGCTACCGCCTCCTTCAGCGCGGGGGCCGAGTGGGGTTTTTCCCTTGAAAGAGACGGTGGTAAAGCCCATTCTTAAAAAATCTGGCCTCCCTTCGGACGATTTAACCAATAGGAAGCCAACGCTGCGGCAAGGTCTCCTACTCCCTCCATGGCCCTGAGTCCGGGGCCCCACCACTGCTGCAAGACGACCTCCTCCTCCACCCTGGCCCAACTGCTTGTGGTCCGGCCCCCAGTGGTGTCTGGGGCGTGGTGGACCGACCCACTGTTCAAAAACTTTGAGGACCCCTGCTCTAGACACTTAAGTTGCTGAGCTATCCAGCAGCTGCTTCTCAGTTGTGAAACAGAACTTATCTCTCCTTTTCCACCTCTGCAGGGCAGATCCTTGAGAGTGCCTTTATACCGGGGATGATAGTTGATGAGGTTTTTCTTTGGGAGCTCACCATCTGGGTACGGTGGCCCTCTTCCGCAGCTGGGGGGGTTTCCCTCCAGCCTGTGGAGAGGGTGCGGAATCTGGGCGTGGTCTTGGACCCGGCGCTGACCATGGAGGCCCAGGTGGCGTCGGTGACCAGGGCCGCTTATTTCCATCTTCGCCAGATCGCCCAGATCCGCCCGTACCTGGATGTTGACTCTTCTGAGAACAGTGGTCCAAGCACTGGTGATCTCGAGACTGGACTACTGTAACACGCTCTACATGGGGTTGCCCTTGACTCTTCTCCGGCGTCTGCAGCGGGTACAGAATGCGGCAGCCAGGCTGGTCTGGTTGCGTCGTTATGACCATATCACCCCAGTCCTGGCTCAAAGATTAGATTCAAGGTCCTGGTTTTAGTTTTATAAAACCCTCCATGGCTTGGGACCGGAATATCTGTCAGAGCGTATCGTCCAGCGATCCATCTCGGCCCGCCCAGTTCGGCAGGTGCGAGCGCACTCGCTTCGGGTTGCCACACCCCGAGAGGCCCGGAAGTCGGTCACCCGGAACCGGGCCTTCTCTGTGGCAGCCCCATCCATATGGAATGCCATCCCTAGTGAAGTGCGCTCTGCAGAGTCCCTGCAGGCCTTTCGAAAATCCTTAAAGACCTTTCTATTTCGAGAGGCCTTTGGCGAATTTAATTTTTTTTTTTTGCCCTTCCCGCCATCGCTATTATTATTGGTAGTAGTAGTATGACCATTGGTGCCTCCAATTTTATTTGTCAGGACTTACGTCTTTGACGCGTTGGGATGCACTTGGAGGTCTTAGGATTTTAGGATTTTAGGATCCTAGGAGGATATATGTTTTAACTTACTATATTAGTGATTTGTGTTCTGTTGTTTTGTGACACTTGTTGTTAGCCGCTTAGAGTCCTCTGTTGGAGATAAGCGGGATACAAATATAACAATAAATAAAATAAATAAATAAATAGGATGATAGTTGTGAGTTTTTCGGGCTGTTTGGCCATGTTCTGTAACTTTTTCTTCCTGATCCTTCGCCAGAGTCTGTGGCCAGCCTCTTCAGAGGGCAAGGGGCTCAGGGAACTAGGAGTTCTCTCTGTATAGAGTGGACTCTGTACCCCAGAGCACAGTGGACCCCGTGATCCTTCGAATCTCTTCCAGGGTCTATATTTCTTGGGTTTTTATAATCAGCTTCAGAATGTTCATGGGAATTAAAGTTTGTGCTTCATATACTGAAGAGATAAGGTGAGTGTGGGAGTTCAGTTGAGGCCAATACTTCTTTCAGCACAAAGGCTTCAGAAAACAGATTGTGACAGGAAGGTGCTTTGAACAATGTTATCTTCCCAGAATTCATCATGCCAGGTGTTTGTAATTGTGGGCGGTAGCATGAGAAGGAGAAAAGAGTCAGAGGAAAAATCGGAAAGTGTCTGTCTCCCACCAATCCACTGCCCACCAATAAATACTAGGAAGAATAAAGCAAAGGAAAAATGGAAATAAGGCAGTGGGTTTCATCAGGAAGATGGCTTTGAGGTGGCAGGAGGGTAAGAGGAGCAGAGAGAGAAAGGGGCACACCCACCCACCACCTGACTCGATTCAAGAAGCACTTTCAGTTTTGCCATCATTTTGGATGGGAGTGGGTGGGCGGAAGAATCTCCGAACATTAGCAAGGCAAAATGTCAGAGCACTTGTGCAGAAACAATTGAGCAACTGCATTTCTCACTTTAAACACTTCTCGTCCATTGATTTCCGGCTCAGTGTGGCGGGGAAGGGAGTCGGCCAGCAAATCTAGGCATACTCTCCCCTGCCCCCTCCTCCAACCTTGGACTGAATTACTGGATACTTTCCGACACTCCGAGTAGCTCGATCGCTCTCTTCTCGCTCTGTGGCAGATAAATAGCCCGCTAGCGGGGGCTGACGATTTTGGGCATGGAAGATTGCTCGTTGTTAATGCAAGGAGCTGGAAGAGATTATCTTTGAAGCCCACCCTAGTCCTGAGATGATCCGATCATTATTTCCCAACAGAGAGGCAGTTCTGGAAGGTAAGCAAAGACAATGAGATAGCCCTCCGGGTTACCAGCAGCTACTGGCCTGTTTTATTTGTGTTAATGAGCTGGATTTCAGGAAGGCTGATCTAAAGGCCAAAGCTTCTTTCTCTCTTGCCTTAGGTGAGCACGAGTTAGCACTCCATCTCAATTGGCACTTGATGCCAAAATCCAGTAGCCCGGGGCTGAGTTGAGCAAATGGCAGGCCGTGGCAGTCATGTGACCGGCTCACCCAGGAGCCATGCGGCCGAAAGATAGCATTTTATTAATTTATTTATTTATTTTTGTATTTGTTAACCACCCGATTTTCCCGAAGGAACTCAGGGTGGTGTACAACATGTTGCAAGAACAACTTGCTCAAACATACAGCATCATACATCAACAAATCAAATACAATAATGTAAAATAATAATTAATGTAACAGTACCTACCTTACATAGAATCATAGAATCTTAGAATCATAGAGTTGGAAGAGACCTCAAGGGCCATCTAGTCCAACCCCCTGCCATGCAGGAACCCCATCACAATATTTCCGACAGATGGCCATCCAGCCTCTGCTTAAAAACCTCCAAAGAAGGAGACTCCACCACCCTTTGTGGCAGCATCTTCCACTGCTGAACAGCTCTAACTGTCATGAAGTTCTTCCTAATGTTCAAATGGAATCTCTTTTCCTGTAGTTTGAAACCATTGCCCCGAGTCCTAGTCTCTGAAGCCATGGAAAACAAACCTGTTCCCTCTTCAATATGACATCCTTTCAAATATTTAAACATAGCTATCATATCCCCCCTCAGCCTTCTTTTTGAAAGGCTAAACATTCCCAGTTCCCTAAGCCGTTCCTCATAAGACATTTCCTCCAGACCCTCAACCATCCTGGTCGCCCTCCTCTGCACCCGCTTGAAGTTGTCAACATCCTATTTAAATTGAGGCGCACAGAACTGGACACAGTACTCCAGGTGGGGTCTGACTAGAGCAGAATAGAGCGGTAGTATCACTTCCCTTGATCTAGACACTATGCTTCTGTTGATGCAACCAAGAATCGCACTGGCTTTCCTAGCCGCCACATTTCTAAAAGATCAGGCTCGGCTGCCTGACAGTTACCGTTCACACTATATTCTTTAAATTTGAAAGGAAAATAGATTAGCACTGGCCCAAAAACTAAGCAAAAAACCAAAAATCTCACCCCTCCCAACAATTTTAGGAAATGTGTCAGCGTGGCTTTTAATGTAGGTGGCTCCATTCTGATTTGACAAAAATAACTTTTAACATATGAGCAAAATATACCTTGTGACTCGTTGAAGGACTAATTTCCAAGCTGATTTCATCAGCTGTGTTATGTGATCAGGCCCATGCAGGTTACTATAGCAACCTTAACTGCATTTCTACAGGGGAAGTCTGAAGTTTTGCAGAGACTATATGAACCACAAAAGATATACCCAGTGATGCAACTATGTGCAACATAAATAAATATAAAGAGATAGTTTCAGACATCTGAGGGCTCTTGTTTATATTTGCGAAGGGAAGATAGCAGGTAGGGAATTTTGGAAAATAATAATTTTCTCTCTCTCTTTTGTACAAACATGTGACTAAATAATGATAATAATAGTACCCTAGTTATGACAAGACCAGAATGCTATAAAAATAATACTATGGTTATGACAACACCAGAATACTAAGAAATATTTTACATATGACACTTTGGGGGGCGGGTGAAATAAAGAAAGAAAGCACTCAATATCAGCTATCAAGATTAACTTGCATAGCACACACAGAAAAGTCAGCTAAATGAAGAAGATGTTGGGTTGTATCTATATTATACAGTGGGCCCGCATATAACAAATGGTTTGTATAACATAAAATCTGTACAACATAAAAATTCCAGAGATAGGGGAAATTTGCTTAACAGAATAGCCTATGGGGCAAATCCATACAACATAAACATAGTCGTGATTAGGGATTACTCTGCTTTCAATGCATTCCTATGGGAAATTGGTATAAAGGAAAAGTTGTTTAACAGAATTTCATTTGGAATGAATTAATTCTTTATACAAGGTACCACTGTACTTATTTCCAATTCTATGCACCACTGGCTGTATAAACTAAACATGGACGTATTGTAAAAGCATCTCTTCTTAATGCCTTTAGCTTGAAGTAACAACATGATCTTTTTTTTTAATTTCACTGTACCTTGAAATTCTAGAACTTCTCTGAGTTTGACATCTAGGGTTATCTAACACATTGAAAAAATATAGCTCTGTATTTAACAAACTGTATGCGATTTAAAAAAAATGATTTCTGATACTTTGACGATATCTAAGTCTCAAGATCAAACACAACCTAGTATACTTCACCTGCCCAACCATGAATTTCTGGGATAAATTTCTAAATTTTAACACAAATGTACTCTCTTCCATTGACAGATGTTAAATGTGATTACTCTAATTCAACACATTCTCCCTTGGGAGGAAAGTCGCATTAAACTCTGTGTTCTTATGTGATGCCTGAGCAACTCCATCTGTCTCCATGGCACTCCTTTTAAATATTTGCAGATCAAGGGAAATTATTGAAGGCCAGGTTTTAACAAATGGGAAATGTTTAACATACTTGTGGTCAGCTCAAGGAATATACCAGAACGTAAAAAGTTACTTTCCAAAGTAACAATAGTTACAGATATAATGTCACATACACACCTCAAAGTTGTGATTATAATTAACACTGGTTTAAAAAAACACCCAATTATTTTCTCTTTCTCAAAAGTAACTAAAGTAGGTTCTTTGTAGGTTGCCTAAAGGCATATTTGAATGCTACAAGGCGAGGGCTTGTTTGGGGGGGGGGGGTGGGAGCAGCCCATGAACCTACAAAATGAACACACACAATATGACACTCTTTCTTCACCTATTAGTGAGGCTACATTCTTGTAACTTTAAAAGGAACTGAAATGTATTGTTAAACCACAAAAGGAAATTATTCTGCATTGTGTTATAATCATGGCATAACTCAGTTGTGTCTGAGTTATAGCAAAAAAAAATGTGGGTTGACAGACCATTTATAACCATTTATTTCCAATTTTTGAATATGGCTCTTATATTCTTAAAGAAATGGCAGTGGACACTCCTTATTTTTTTAAAAACCATTTGAAATATTTGCATTTTCCCCCTATCCCTATGTGGTTAGTTGAATATTTTAATGACTTCAGCCACCTTGGAAGATTTTCAGGAATAACGGGGAGAATCAGAGATGTGTAAACGTCGCCAATTAATTAAAAGTCCAGCATTAGTGGGCTCACTACACTACCTTGGAGTCCAATGAGCTTTCTCGTGTCCAGCATCTTAGGAGAAACCCTGTCCAAAACCTACTCACTGAGAGTAAGAACCACTAAACTCACTGCAAGTTACTTGTGGGAAGACATGCCTTTGATTCCATTTCAATTAAGCCATAATTCCATTTCTGCAGTAAGGCTGCTATCTTATAGGAGAGTCTTCCATCTTTAGCATTTCGCACAGAAGACTCTTCATAATGTATGCTACAGGTGTATTTTTGGTGTGTGTGTGTTTGTTTTTTTATCTCCACCTCCACCTTGCCTTTACCACAATTACTGCCATTTTAACTAATACCCATAACTCCTGCTATACCTCTTTCCCTTTGCCACCACCTGTGTGTGTGTTGTGTCGTTACAGTCGTAACTGACTATTCGTGACCCCATGTCCATGGAGTTTTCTTGGCAGGAATACTGGAGTGGTTTGCCGGTTCCTACTCCACCACCTAGTGCGATATAATTTATAAATCATCCAGTAGCATTCAGACCCAGTTTTCATGCTGTGGGCTCCAGCCTGGATTATGATTTCTCTCCTTCATTATAATGTATGAGGGGAAAAACAGGCTATTCAGCTCTGTGACTTCTCCTGACCCCTGTAAAGTATGAGGCTTTAAACAATCTTGGCTTTCCACACCAGTGCCAAAGGATCAGAGGGGGAAAAGGGTCTCTGAAATGTTTAATGCTCTGGAAAATGAGAAAAAGATTAATAAAATACCCTGGTTAATTCGAATGTTTGAAGATTCCATATAATATCAAGGTAAATTAAACAAAGCTGCTTTTTGGAGGGAAATTGTGTGTCTTTCTACCCAGTAGCTGAAGCAAAACAAATTTCATTCCAACTATAATTATCTGATTTACTTTTGTGAGAATGGACTTAAATTTAGAGCTCAAGAAACATAGGTTAGGTGGCGCATTCAGGTGGTTAATCTTTTTAGTGAGAAGTCAGCTTTGGATACCTCAATTCTTCTACCACTGTATGGTCACAATTGCTCTCCCCATATACCCTCAAATCATATGTTGATATTAAAGTATTCATAGCTGCTGATGTGTTAAGACGAGAAACAATTCTCTCTGCATGGCTGAGTTACCGAGTGAAAAAAATGTTATTTTTTGACTATAATGAGCAGGCCAATTTTTCCCATGGTGCATTCTATGGAACTTTTAAAAAAGCAGCTGGGAGTTGCAGGAGTGCACCTTGGTGGGCTTGGTTCTACAGGGAGTTTTAGAATGAATTTGCTGTCAGTATTGAATCAATTGATAAAGCACTCAGATTTAAAGGGCAGTTAGAGGACTATATAATAGCTCACTTTTTGGTGCACTTTAGGTGTTTTCTGGTAGCCACATGTGTTATAAGTAAGAGCAACCCATCCCACCCATTTTGTGAGCTACTCCACTCTTTTCTGGCACGGTGCTAAACTGCAGTATATTTGACGCAATTCAGAGCACGCATTATTATTATTATTATTATTATTATTATTATTATTATTATTATTATTATTATTATTATTATTATTATTATTATTATTAACCACACAGCTAACTACGCTGGATTTTGTATTACAAATCACTAGTCGAACGCTTCCCAAGCATTTAGGACTCAGTGATGTATCGGCGAATTATGCGAGCAGATCCCAGTAAGGTGGCTTTCTGCAGCTGACTGATGGGTGATTTTGTCAACTCCAATTTCTTCTAAATACTTGCTTAGCTCTTTAGGCACCACACCCAGTGTGCCGATTACCACTGGGACCACCTGTACCAGTTTATGTCAGAGTCTCTGAAGTTCAATTTTCAGATCCTGATATCGGGTAATTTTTTTCAAGTTGTTTCTCCGTGACTCTACTATCACCTAGTATAGCAACATCAATGATCCACACTTTTTTCTTCTCCACAATCACAATATCTGGGGTATTATGCTCCAAAACCCTGTTTGTCTGTATTTGGAAGTCCCAAAGTAATTTTGCATGCTCATTTTCAGTCGCTTTTCCAGGCTTATGATCCCACCAGTTCTTTGCTACGGGCAGATGATAGTTCTGACACAAATTCCAGTGGACCATTTGAGCAACTACACTATGTCACTGTTTGTAATCAGTCTGTGCAATTTTCTTGCAACAACTCAATATATGGTCGATAGTTTCATCTGTCTCTTTACAGAGTCTACATGTGGGGTACTCAGCTGATTTTTCTATTCTAGCCTTAACTGCATTTGTTCTGATAGCTTGTTCTTTGAGCTGCAAAAAATCAGGGCTTCTGTCTCTTTTTTCAGTGTACTATTGGTGAGCCATAACCATGTCTTTTCCTCATCTACTTTCCTTTGACTTTTTTGAGGAACTGTCCATGCAGTGGTTTACTATGCCAGCTATCAGCTTGTATTTGCATTGTTGTTTTCCTGTATTGATGCTTTGTTTGCTTCACTTTAAACACCTCCTTGTTCTTAACCTCCAATAATGCTGGCTCTGCACCATTTTTTACATAATCTGCCAACACATGCTTCTCTTCTTCAACTGTCTGCTTCACATGCAAAATACCTCTACCACCTAATTTTCTAGGTAAATACAGCCGGTCAACATCACTGTGTGGATGTAATGCATAATGAATGGTCATAAGTTTTCTTGTTTTCCTATCCAGACTATCTAGCTCCATCTGAGTCCAATTTATAATGCCAGCAGCTGCCACCTTGTCATGGTGGGGGGCTTAACTGCTCCAGTGATTTTGAGGGCTGTACTGGCAGTAGTGTAAACTACAGTAGATTCAACCATACTAGACTAGGTCTTGGCTGAGGAACAGAACTAAGGACACTCAACAGCCCATGAATCATGGTGAAGTATAATCAAAAGACTCCTATACCATCTCGGTCATCACCCGGGTTAATAAGGACCGTGACAGGTGTTGATGAACCTGGACATCCATCAATAAATGGTCTACAGGTCATGGGTTGCACTGCTCAGCAACCAGGGCATGGGTCCCTAGAATTACTGGAAGATGAACAATCTCAGAAGCGGCAGAAATATAAACCAGAGAATCGGGCAATCATGAAATGCGATGATGATGATGATGATGATGATGATGATGATGATGATGATGATGATGATGATGATGATGATGATGATGATGATGATGATGATGCAGTCTGTGTGATCGCTTACTTTCCTCTCAATTAAAGCCACATGTGGCATTCTCTTCAGTGACAACCCAGTGATGTATGCAGTGGGCTGTGGCTGTAGAAAGGATAGTAGAGAAACCCTTTCCTCTATTGTCCCTTCTCACAATTTTAAAAAATTACTTTCTAAGTGATGCAGTGCTATTTCAGCGACAAGAGAGTATTCATGCCGGGTTGATGTACCTCTGTGGCACTATGCCACGTACTAAATTTAACAACAAAAGAGAGACATGACTGCAGCCTGTAGAATGGTAGCAGTAAGAAAAGGTGGGGATGAGAACAGGGGACGGCAAGTAAGTAAACAAAAGGAGGGTTCTGAAGTGCTGCCTGAACACCTCTCTTGTGAATAGACCACACTGAAGACATGAGCCTTTTAAACATGTCCCAGGTTGTTCCAAATTTCCCTGTCTAGTCATGTCCTTAGTTCATCTAATGCAGTGGTTCTCAACCTGTGGGTACCCAGATGTTCCTGAACTACAACTCCCAGAAATCCCTTCCAGCACAGTGAGTGGTAGAGGCTTCTGGGAGTTGCAGTCCAGGAACATCTGGGGACCCACAGGTTAAGAACCACCGATCGAATGCCTTCCTACCCCTGCAGGTCATCATCTTCAGATTTGTCCTATTATAGGCTTCTAAGGGCAAAAAGATATGTTACATAGACAACTGTCATTAAAACAAGGCAAGTGTCAAATCAAGCCCCCTCCACCCTTTTTCCTGCCAGATTGTATATTTAAAACTTACCTTCCTGAGTCATCACATCATCATGATGTTAATTTGCTTGCCATTCCCTCTCAACTGACTGTGATCTAGAGAAGTACGGTATGTAGAGAACAGTTGCTAACTTCTTTGTTCTTGTAAATCTAGGCAGTCTCAACTCAGTGAGACATCTCAGTAGTGAGGAATTTCTCCAACTCCAAGAGTTAGCTTGCCTCCAATGAAAACAAGATGGTGAGTGTTGTTTTTAATTCTCAAGGTCCCTGTAAGTTATGTGAACCGCCTTTGTGAAAACCTTGTCTCTTCCCCGTGAGACTCAAAACGCAGTCACCACAAGCACAGAAGGACTGGCTCATCATTGAGGCAGATACAAACAACCACTTCCAATGCTTGCAGTCTGCCAAGGTCCACACAATAAAGCAACTGTAGTGGACATTTTGTACCATCTGCACCACACTATCATTTGGGGGGTGCTCTTGAAAGCACTAAAATACCTAGCTCTCTTGAGGAGTGAGAGGAATAATTTTGCAGTTCTTGTGTTTGAATTCGAGGACAAGACACTAAAGCCGAAACATGCCTAAAGCTGGAGAAGAGAGGGAGAAATCCTCATTTCAAGACATGAATACATTGACTAGTTCTTGCAAAAGGGGAGGATTCAGCATGTGTGACCCAAGACTTCTACTGTTGGTGGGAACATCACATTCTTTGTCAAGCTTCATTCCTAGGAATGCTGAAGGAGAAAGGGGCTCATGGAGTCCAAGAGCACCCTTTTCCTTGGATGATTTAGTAAAATCCTATTGCTTCCTAGCCTGGCTCACTATGAGCCATAAAACTCTCCACCTCACTCTTGTTTACAAAATTAGGAATGGATCAATGACCGGAAGGAAGTCCCCAGAAATATGCAGAAGAAGTAAATGGACTGTAAGTCTTACTTATTTTAATGGAAGCCCTGCTGGGCAAGCTTATACGGCAGTTATAATTCAATAGATGTTAAGATAATAGAATTGGCATAATTCAATATAACATAATGCATGTGATGCAAGTTTCTGAGGGAGGAAAAACGATGACAATAACAAACTCCACATGGGTGGTCAGGAATTAATTTCATTTCCAGGAGTGTTCGCTATCGGTATGTTTACTTAGACATAACCCATTTACGAATTAATTACCTATTTCCCCCCCAGATTACTCCTTCTAAATTCTTTCCCTTTTCTCCCATGGTTAATTCTGTGTTCCCTACTCCCCACAGCAAAATCTGTCCTTTTGGCTGAAGCACCATGCACACAGGTTTTCGAAGGTAAAGTTATTTCTCAAATGTTGTATGGTTGTATGGTTCCCAAATTTTCGCATGTTCAAATGGAAACAGCTTGTAGTAAAAGAAATACAGCAAATTGGCTTCTCCAACAGTATCCTAAAAGAAATGGGCTACATTAATGCCAAAGCTGCAGCTAAACATAGGATCTGGGATATAGAACTCCAAGAACATGTGAGCCTTTTGGGTAATCACAGTGGAGTTACTTATAATGAATTTACTATACCCCGATACCTGACTGGTTCAATGCCCCCAAAGATTATAAGAGCTTTCAATTTAGCCAGATTGAATGTGCTCCCTTCCAAGCTTTTGGATGGGAAATTTCAAAACATTCCCCTCCTAAATTGCTTGTGTCCCTGTGAAATGAACCAGGTAGAAACGGTCACTCATGTCCTTCTTTATTCTTTTTATTGTGACCTATGTAAGGAACTTATTCAACCTGTTATTAATAAATTTCCTGGGAGACCTGCCAAATTCGATGTGAAGTTACTTCTTTCTGACAGGTCCCAGCAGATCTCAAATTGTGTCGCCAGATTTTGTACTTCTGCAGTAGTTGTATGCAGGCTCATGATTTCCAGTAATCCTAGCTCCTGATGATCATATAGAGTGTAGTCTCCACTTAGGGGTTTGATGTTGACTTGACTCTCAATATATTATTTTATCTATCTTTTCGATATTGACTAATTATATAACAGTCCTGTTTGTACTTTGCGGCTTTTATCAAAAGTTTTATAATGTTTTTAAAATGTTTTATCCTGGCAAATTGTTTTATCCTGGCAAATTGATAATTTGGTATTCCTTGATTTGGTTAAAAACAGTAAATAAAGATTCATTCATGCACACTGATAGAGCTGACCTACAGGGAGTAGCTAGAAAGCTTAACGTCCCCTCAAAAATCTTGAATTATATTGATGTGAGAGTGATGGTCCACATTACACAACACATCCTAAAATTAATATGGAGGGCTGCCTGGTAAACAATAACTCTCAGATTTCTAATCTGTACTGCCTAACTTGGACTGCCACTTGCACTAGCCACCAATTGTGACCAGATAAGGACGGCCACACCTGAAGCAAGGAGAATGGGATGGGCGAAAACTGACGGCCACTCCTGTCATAATATGTAGAATTGACAAAATGTATGTAATGTATATTGAACAGATTGAACAGAGAATTTGTAAAATGGAGTCAGTTAAAAATGCAGTGTCATGATGTAAGCCACAAGTGCAAGGGATTAGAAATCACTAGAAGGTTAAAGTGATTTAGTACAGGTGGAATAGTTTAATGACATCATGGTGTGTCAGGATGTGATTGGTTAAAATCATGTCTGATGAGTTTCAAATGTGTATAAAGGAACTGGCTGGTGTAATGTAAATTGGGACTGTTTATGATGAGAAAACAGTACCCCACACTCTGTTGTATATTTTGCTCTGTATATATGATATGCTTAGTGTTATGCTGCTGTTTTTCTTATCTACTGTATATAGTCAATATAAGAGTTTTATTCTAAGTCATGTTCTTTGTCTCTGTGTCTCTTAGTTCCAATAACACTTATTGCAGTTATCTACACTTTACATGCCGCTGGTGGTAAGCTAATTTTCTCTGCTATATACATAAACATGTGCATTTGTGTATTTCTTTCATAATCCCCATATATGATGACATCTGAGTAGCAGTCCAAAATTCCCATCTGGCCCTGACGTGACCAGCTAATCACATTTTCCGGATAGGGTGGCCAGGAGGGAGGAAATGCCATGAGACAAGAGAGGTCGTGATGCCTGCACTGGAACCTTATACAGGCTCCACCCAGCTGGACCACGTGCTCCACAATTTGTAAGTTGCATTGGGTGCAGGGAGGCAAAGGGGCCCTTCCCAGCATGGATTGGCTGTTTGGAGAAGCCATTTTCAACGGAACTTGAAGGACAGCTTGCGTAATGCTTGGAAGCTCATACTTCTCTATCGTTAACTGATAGTGATGTGGCAAATTGCATGCTTTGCATGAGGACGGACTCGGATTCGACCTTCAGCATCTGCAGAGGGGGCAAGGGAAATCCTAGACTGCCGCCTGTAGTCAGTGTAGGCCACAGTATACATGCAGCCCCAAACCCCACCCCCAGTGGAGCCACCCATGCAGAAAACCATGCTGTGAAAATAGCTCAGACACAACTAGCACACATTTACCTTTTTATGTTCAAGCAGCCTCCAGAGCAGTGGTTCTCAACCTGTGGGTCGTCGGATGTTCCTGCACTGCAACTCCCAGAAATCCTGGCCAGCTCAGCTAGTGGTGAAGGCTTCTGGGAGTTGCAGTCCAGAAACATCTGGGGACCCACAGGATGAGAACCACTGCTCCAGAGGAATTAGGTTGGCTCCTTCAGACTAATTTGCTGCCCTCCCTATTTTTGGCCCACAAAGGAAGGAAGGAAGGAAGGAAGGAAGGGAAGGAAGGAAGGAAGGAAGGAAGGAAGGAAGAATGTTGGGGTTCTAAATTGTCAAGATCCAGGAGAGATTAACATGGTCCCTTGATCTGTGAAGTAGCCCACATCTGGTGGAGGCAATATTGGGATAGATGGAGCAGAGATGGAAAATATTGTGTCATTGGACTATGATTCCTAGAATCCAATAACTGGAAAAGATTCTTGGTGTTATACCCAATACAGCTGTGATTCCTGTCTTTGAGATGGACAACACAGTCTGACCCAGTACAAGCAGCATCCAAAGTTCCTAATTATGGTTTCCACGCTCCCTGTATAGCAGTGCTGTTAGCACAAAAGCTGACAACTTTAAGTCACAAGTCTATTTGGGGGCAGGGAGCCAGCTAGGTACTCTTCCCCAGCTGTTAAATCTGCCCCTGCTGTTTAGGGAAAGAAATGGAAAGGAAAAGAACCACCTGATGGGAATATAGAACAGACTCCTCTGCTTTGGGATATCAGAGGGCTGGGATTGAATTCAATTTGGTTTGGATCAGAAATAAGCAGTGCAATTTTCTTCTGTGGAGACAAGAGTTTGGGGACACACCCTGTCACTGGTGGTGACGGCTTAATTTTAGAATTAGAAAAGACAAGCCTCTGTTTTCAGATGCATAAGTGCATGATTGTGCTTATTCAGAATTAGAGAAAAACCTGCTTTTGATAGAATTAAAAATGGCCCTGAAAAGAAAGTAGAAGCAAATCATATTAGTCTGGTCTTAGATTAAACTCTGTTGGAAGTCCAAATTAAAGGATGTAATGATGAGTCTGAGTATACATATACATTCTTGTGCTCAGCCAAAAAAAATGTGGTGCCACATGAGATGGAAACTGTGAACTGTTGCAAAAACTGTTGGGCCCACAGGCAGGTGAAAAGAGACACACGAGACATGATCCTGTTCGTGCCTTGCATTCACAGAATGGTCCACTGCACAGCCAGTTGGACACCTGCCAAGCTTGCGTAAGGCGGTTTTCTCGGTGCAAGCTCAGAAACAGTCCAGTGAAGCCTATGGCATAACACGGTCTAAGTAGAAGGAACCACCTAGACTCTGCCACTGGTCTGGTCTGCAAAACAGGAAGTTTTTCATGTGAATTTGCAGAACAGATTTTGCAGAAAGAAAAGGTTCTGCATTTTGTGTGTGTGTGGAAAAGTGCTGAAATGCAAACAAACAAACAAAGCAAAAAACAAATACCAAACAAACAAACAACCCTCCCAAAAGTACGGAATTTCTTAGAGTCATTCCCAATAGAGAAAAAAACATCTGGGTTTTTCTCCACATCTCCCACAAGAGTCAAATAAGCAGAGGTTTGAATTACTGTTCTCTCCCCTGCCCCCAAGTACAAGCATGAAGCATTGAATTGTGCAGAGGCCCTGGGATCCACTCTTTCTTCAAATGAAGGGTGTATAACCTGACCTCTACCCTTTAGGAGACATTCTACCTGATCCATCCCCAGGTCCATGGAATTACTGTATGCTTGCTGACAGTTCTGGATCTTGGTCAAAAAATACACGTGGCTCTGATCTGGAGGAGGAAACACAACACCCTGTGCGGGCTGCTCACTGAAAAGCCGATGCTATAAGAGAGTGCTAACAGTGTGACTGTATTTCGGCAATGCTTTGTAAACTAAGCTGAGTTGACAAAAGGAAAGGATAATGTTGTGGCACCAATAAGAGCAATAGATTTTATAGATGAACAAATCCGGTGGTCTTTTAGATGCCACAGCATTTTGTCCCCCTCTCCCTTTCCTTTTAACCAAGGTTGGGAACCAATGTTCTAGAACAGGCCTGCCCAATAGGTAGACCGGGTTCAAAATTAGCCCACTGGCCATCAATTTAAAAAAAAGTGAGGGGATAAGTTTGTGAAGATTCTCAGTCATCCAGGTGAGTTTATCTGGAAGTTCTCCACCCCTCCCTCCCCCATCCCAAGGACCACCACTGCCCCGGCAAAGTTCTGGGTCTGCCAACCCACTGTCTCAGCTGAGTGGGGCAGTTCAAGGGCCATGGTGCATTGAAATCTTTTCTCTCCAGAACAGATTAATAGGTTTTCAATGCATTCCTATGGGAAACCACTGCTCTACTTAAAAAAGTTTTTACTTATGAGCATGTGTTGAGAACGGATAAAATTTGTAAGTAGAGGTTTTAGTGTAGTAGCCCTCAGGGACTCTGGGCCGGAAAAAAGTAGACCTCCGCCTGTTCAAAGTTGAACAGCCCTGTTCTAGAACACACACACACACACACACACACACACACACACACACACACACACACACACACACACAAATTATCTAAATGCTGATACACATTTGTTTTTTTCCCTTCCGTCTTCAGCCCCATGGCATGGCTGTCAGGGAAGCTCTAAGCGGAGATATATACTGTACCAGTGATGGCGAACCTTCGGCACTCCAGATGTTCTGGACCACAGCTCCCACAGTCCTTTGTCATTGGCAGTCTATGTTTGGAATTCTGGGAGTTGTGGCCCAAAACATCTGGAGTGCCAAAGGCTCACCACCACCACACTATACAGTGATACCTTTTATAAAGGAATTAATTCATTCCAAATGAAGTTTTGAAATTTTTCCTTTATAAAAATTTCCCATAGGAATGCATTGAAAATGGAGTAATCCCTAATTGCAACCATTTTTATGTTGTACGGATTCACCCATAGGCGATTCTGTTAAGCAGATTTCCCCCTATGTCCAGAATTTTTTATGTTGTACATATGTTATGTTATACAAACTGTTTGTTATACATGGGTCCACTGTATATTCTATTCTGTGTATAATAACTTCAGTCTCAGCTCTTCTTAGTACCTTAGTGGAGGAAGGAGATACCTTGGGCTTTAGCGCGGATTCAGCTGTCTGTTCTCCTCTCGTTCAGTACAGTACCAGCAAATCAGTCTACAGGGTAATTTTTAACTTCTCCTTTTCTCATCTCAAACCAATGATTGTGTTTTCAATCCTACGGAGTCCAAATTGGATACAAATTATCTGGTCTGATGTCACTCCATCCTGGTCCACCTTGTACTGAATCCCGAATCACATGACCCCCCCCCCCGATTCAGTCTACTTTGAACATTCGTCCAAAGACAGGGGACATGGACAAGTGGGAGTATGGATTGTCCTTGTGTTGCAAAAATATCAAATCCTGCCTCTTTGCTGAGCAATTTAGTTTTTCAAACAACTGGCTTTTGGAATTTGAATCTGAGCTGTCATTTTTATTAGTATGAAGTCTTCAAAATAAATTTTAAGGATGTAACAAAAAACCCTGACTTAAATTCATCCCACAGTTTCTCTAGTTGGAAATAGATTATAAATGTCAATTTTAGCTAACAAAATCCTTAGAATTTGCATGAAGTACTCCCCCACCCTTTTCTTACATTCATTTCATTTCTAGAGAAAACATGTCCTGAATTTCAATGCTAATATTAACTAGGGAGTGATTTAAAGCGAAATCATTGAAGCACTAAGCACCATGTACAGGGAGCTTGCGATTAAAGGAAAATGTTCATACTCATGATGTAAAACGCTTCTCCAACTATCCAGTTTTTATCACACTTATAAAAATAAAGTGCAAAATATGCTTTTATTGCTTTTCTAAGCCCGTAGAATGGCATTCGTATACATACATCCCCTTAAAATGCAAAGCAGAGCTCTAGTTAAAGCACCAAAGGCTATAATCCTAAATATGTTTTCCTACATGTTAATATGTCAGCCAGCAATCCTAAAAGAGAACAGGAAAAAAATGGAAAATACCAAAACAAAAGCAAAATTGTCTACTAAGGAGTAAGCCCCCCCTGAAATATTTGTCAGTTATTTCCAAGTAAACATACTCAGAATTCCATACATACATATATACATACACTGGAAGTTGTCATAGTCTATAAAAATCCCACCCATTCATGCAGAATGGACTATCTTGTTCTATTAGAGTCAAGATGCCAACAGTGTATTAGAATGTACAGTATGATCCCCTTATCCACTGATTCACTAACCGTGGATTCAGTTACCCATGGCTGGTGATCAGCGGGGGTGGTGGGGGCAGCAAAGAGATGGAAAAAATACTTACTTACTTTTGCTGATGCCATCTGCCTGCCTCCTCGCCGCCACCGTGGGCCAGCCAGGTACCCTCTGGAGAGTGTGGAGGACCTGCCTGGACAGCCATCCTTTGAACTTCCCACTTTGGTTCCTGGTGGTTCATAAGGTTTGAACTTCCCATTCAAACGTCTGGTCCACCGCCAGGGACCAAGCAGGAAGTTCTAAGCCCTGTTGGCCAGGCGGGTCCTTAAAGTGACCAGCCCACTTTAGAGGCACCTGTGCTGCTTGCCCAGAACACCGAGGGTGGCAGAGGAGGTGCCCACGCCATGGTGCTCACCCAGAACATTGGGGCGGTGGCGGAAGAAGTGCCTGCACATCCAACAGGCATCTTCAGGTCCACATGGGTGCTTCTTCCATCACAACTACCGATGTTCCAGGTGAGCGGCACGGTGTGGGTGCCCCTTCTGCCGCTGCCCCCAATGTTCTGGGTGAGCGCCACGGCATGGGCATCTCTACAGCTGCCACTGCTACCACTGCTGAGGAGGTTCCCTCCTCCCTGCACAGGAGATTCCTGGCCTGGAGGAACGGGCAGGGGTTGATGGGGGTTGCGGGCCGGGAGGGGGGAAGGCTTCTCTTTGGCCCCCTCTCTGGCCCCCACTGCCACCTCCTTCCACCTCTCCTCCTCATCACCACTGCCACCCCATATAACAGTGTTAGCTGTTATCCATGGATTTCTGTATCCGCGGTGGGTCCTGGGAACCCTGTGGATACAAGGGTTCTACTATATGAAAATATTCTTATACATTATCCTGCCTGCATGTGTCATTCATTCTTACTATTTTATTTCAAGTGTTGCGATTATCCTCTATTTTAAAACACATCTGAAATTTATGATTGAGAGAGGAGGTGGAGGGGGGAGGGGGAGGGAGAGAGAGAGAGAGAGAGAGAGAGAGAGAGAGAGAGAGAGAGAGAGAGAGAGAGAGAGAGAGAGAGAGAGAGAGAGAGAGATGATTAGTTGACCTATAGTCACAGAAAGAAATAATTACATGATTTTTAAATTAAAATTCATTTAACTAGTGCTTTCCTCAACAAAAGGTTTAATTACAACTTCTTAGTTGATCAAGGGACTGCTTTAAATATCACATATTCAAACTTTCCTCCTCCAGATTAGCCAGCAGGAATGAAAGTGAATGTCAAACTATCATGTAGGATACACAGACGTGTAGGTTACTCTCTTTCTCCGTGTGGTAAATTTAATTAAGAACCACAACATTAATCTCATTCCTCCAGCTTGCATTTTTATCAGCAAAATCTTATTGGTCAGATTCTGCCTCTGCCAGAGGAATGACACCATCAGAGGTGAACTGCTGATGATGAAGGAGTTCCTTTTTTTCAATGTTGAGCACCCACAAATTCATCTCATTGCGTTCAGACAATGCCTGTGCCAATGGAGGATCAGCCGAGTAAGGAGAACTCAGGACAGGCAATTTGTGCCCGTCCCCCATTCTGATCCTCCGGTCCACTGCCACATACCAGGTAACCATTCCCTCCATGCCTCTGACCTGTCCTGTTTGCTGGTTAATGCCAAGTCAGTTCATAATAAGATCCTGGTCATCTATGATCTGACCATGGATGAGTGGGCTGACCTGGCCTTTTTTATGGAGACGGGTGGGCACAGAGGGGGGAGCTTCCCTCTCCCAGCTGTGCTGCCCTGGGTTTCGCATCCAGCATCTGGGCAGGTTGGAGGGCCGGGGTAGCTATTGTTTATAGGGAATCTTTTCATGCCAGCAAATCCGAGGTGTTGGTGTGCCCTGGTATGGAATACCTGCACCTATTGTTGGGCTAGAGGGACAGGTTTGGGGTTGTGCTTGTGTACCGAGCTCCCCGTGACCCTGCACTTTCCCTCCCAGAGCTCTCCAAGTTCATCTTGGTGGCATTGTTGGTGCCCCCCCCACCGCCTTCTGGTGGTTGGGGACTTCACTGTACATGCTGCACATGGGCTGTTGGAAAGGACTCTGAACTTCATGGAGTCCATGGCCTCTATGAACATTTCCGAGCATGTCATCAGCCCCACCCATTGTGGTGGGCATACCCTGGACCTGGTATTTTCCTCCATATCCACGGGTTTTAATCTGAGAGTCAGTGAAATGCTTTCCTGGCACATGTCATGGTCAGATCATCATTTGCTGACTTTTCCCTATCAATTGCTGCCCCAGCCCACAGGGAGCTTGGCCCCTCTATCTGGGCCCGCCCTTGAAGGCTTCTGGATCCTGCTCAGTTTTTGGAGGCTTCTGGAGGCTTTCTGGATGGTCTGGCTGAAGACCCAGTCAACATCCTGGCGGATAGATGGTATGCAGATGTTGCTGGGGCTGCCAGCCACATCAACCCCAAGCGTCTCATCCGCTGCCAAGCCTGCTCCTTGCCTTGTTTTACGGCAGAGTTGCGGGTGATGAAGCAAGAGCAGAGAAAGCTTGATAGCAGTTGGAAAAATGACCAGACTGAATTTAATTGGGCGGCTGTTGGTGTTTGAGCAATCAGGAATGCTAAAAGATATTTTGCCTCCCTGGGAATTGGTGAGGCCTTGAATTGTTAGGCATCAACAATCTTGGTCCAGGACCTCCTCCTAGTGATTTCACTAGGGGGTCATTCACAGCCTTTTAAAAGTCTAAGATTGAGGCCATCCATGCCAGTCTGGACTCAGGTTGCACTGATCTGTCCCCAAGTATCCTTGTCTCCTCGTTTTGTTGAATTTGGGTCTGTGACCTCAGTTGAGGCCTCCAGGGCACTGGCTCATTGCAGGCTAGCATCTTCTCCATTCAATCCCCACCTGTCCTGGCTTATTAAGATCACCAGAGGGAGGATGCCAAAATGGGTTTCCTTGATTGCCACTGCCTCCTTCAAGGATGGGATTTGTCCCAGTTGGCTGAAGGAGACTGTGGTGAAGCCCATTGTTAAGAAATCTGGCCTGGCTACGGGTGGCATGTCCAACTATCATCTGATAGTCAAAGTTCCTTTTTTGGACAAGATGGTGGAGCAGGTGGCGACCATACAGCTCTAGTCATTCCTGGAGGAATATCTTGTCCTGAACTCCTTTCAATCCAGGTTTAGGCCACATCACGAGACTGCCCTGATCACATTGCAGGTTGACCTCGGGGGGGGGCAGTGATTGCTCTACCACCTTGTTGGTCCTTCTTGACTTGTCTGCGGCCTTTGATACCATTGACCATGGTATCCTCCTGGGCAGGCTCTCTGAGGTGGTGATTGGGGGAGTAGCCTTGCACTGGCTCTACTCCTTCTTTGAGGGCTGTGCCCAGCAAGTGAGCCGAGGGGAAACTCTTGTGTCCCTGCACACTCTCTTGTGGGGTGCCTCAGGGGTCAGCAATCCCCCATGCTCTTCAACATCTATATGAGGCTGCTGGCTAAGGTCATCTGGAGTCATGAAGCTTGCTGTCATCAGTACGCTGATGACACACAGCTCTATTTCTTCTTTTCCACCTTTGCAATGGAGGCCATTCAGATCCTTGATAGCTGTCTGGATGCAGTTATGGAGTGGACCAAGACTAACAGACTCATCATAGAATCATAGAATCATAGAGTTGGAAGAGACCTCATGGGCCATCTAGTCCAACTCCCTGCCATGCAGGAACCCCTTCACAATATTTCCGACAGATGGCCATCCAGCCTCTGCTTAAAAACCACCAAAGAAGGAGACTCCACCACCCTCCTTTGGGGCAGCATATTCCACTGCCGAACATCTCTAACTGTCATGAAGTTCTTCCGAATGTTCAAATGGAATCTCTTTTCCTGTAGTTTGAAACCATTGCCCCGAGTCCTAGTCTCTAAAGCCATGGAAAACAAACCTGTTCCCTCTTCAATATGACATCCTTTCAAATATTTAAACATAGCTATCGTATCCCCTCAGACTCAACCCCGAGAAGATCAAAGTTTTGTTCTTTAGGGGAGGGAGATCTGGGTAGGTACAGTGGCCCTCTTCCCAGTCTGCATGGTACTGCCCCCAATTGGTTGAAAGAGTGAGGAATCTGGGCATGGTCTTGGACCCAGCGTTGTCCCTGGAGTCCCAGGTGGCAGCCATGTCCAAAGGGGCCTTTTACCAATTTAGGCTTATCACTCAGATTTGTCTGTATCTTGAAGGGGACTCACTGAGGACTGTTGTGCAGGTGGTCATCTCGAGGATAGATTACTGTAACGCTCTCTACATGGGGCTTCCCTTGACCCTTGTTCAGTGACTTCAGGAGGTACAGAATGTGGCGGCCAGATTGGTGGTTGGTACGGGCAGATTTGACCTCATCAGCCCAATCCTGCCTTGACCGCACTGGCTACCTGTTGCCACCCATCCCAAATAAGGTTCAAGGTATTGGTTTTGATTTACAAAACCCTCAGTGGCTTGGGGCCTGAGTATCTGACAGAGCGGATCTCTCAAAGATGCATTCGGCGATCACTAGTGTGTATGGTGTTCGCTGGTTTTGTTGCTTTTTCCTCTGTTTTTCTGCCTTTGTGCCTCTGGCCGGGCTTTTGCTTTCGCCGTTTATTTTACTATATTGTTATTGCCGTTGTTGCTGTATTGTGTTTGCTTATGCTTGTGTTTTTTGTTTCTAAATTGTTGTTTATTTATTTGCTTGATTTCCTGTTAACCACCCAGTGTTCCTGTGGGAAAGTGGGTGCGGTTTAGAAAGGCCAAAATTAATTAATTAATCAATTAATTAATCAATTGAAGGATGAAAGTAATTGGCAATAAGATGGCACTGAAAATGGCACCATTCCTATTGCATGAGTGGTGCTACGCAACAGGATTTTGGCACTTGTATTTTATCTCATGTGCACTATATTCCTTATGTGTCAGAATTTTAGCTTGAGATAAAATAAGGGACAAGAATGTTCTGGCAGCTTTTTTATTGTGTCCAGAGTGATCTCGCTGCCAGATGGGCAGTATAAAAATCCAATAAATAAATAAATAAATAAATAAATAAATAAATAAATAAATAATGTTCCATCTTGATGAAGCTCAGGGGCCCCCAGCTGCAAATTTGTACCCCCTAGAACAGTGATTCTCAACCTGTTCGTCCCCAGATGTTCCTGGACTGCAACTCCCAGAAGACTCCACCACTCACTGTGCTGGAAGGGATTTCTGGAAATTGCAGTTCAGGAACATCTGGGGACCCACAGGTTGAGAACCACTGCCCTAAAACAAACAAACAAAAAAGTAAGAGGGAAGTTCCCATCTGCTGGCTTCTGTTTTGTTTGCTTGTTTCTTGAAAAAAGCAGAAGGGCCCATCAAGATAAAACTGGTCCTCCTGGAAACCTCCATGAGTAGGTGGAAAAAAAGCACCTTTTTTATCCCCAATCCCCATGTACAACTCTTTGGCTCCTGTGGGAACTACAAAAATGTAACTGCTTGGTCTGTCCTTGGTTTAACCTACAATAGCAACAACATGTTCTCAATGTGTATAGTGTGAAGAATGAGCATGAACGACATAACATCAAAGAAGCACTTCATTTTGAAAAGTGTGTGTGTGTGTGTGTGTGTGTGTGTGTGTGTGTGTGTGTGTGTGTGTGTGTGTGTGTGTGTGTGTGTGTATTGTGTTGTTACAGTCGTGACCGACTCTTTGTGACCCCATGTCCATGGAGTTTTCTTGGCAGGAATACTGGAGTGGTTTGACATACATAAATGTAAGCTGTGGACTGATGTATGCAATCTTTTCACTATCCCTTTGCTTCACTTTTCCTATGGCGGATGTGAACACATAAATGAGGAAACAGCAACTAGAATTTTAAATCAGCTTTCCAACAGAGATTATTGTTGCCATTTGATTTGTGGCTTATCTCCACACCTGCAATTCAAGATGTCACACAATGCTACCCCTCCCTGGTTTATTTGCCCACTTTCACAATGGGGAATGGGGCGTGGTGGCTCAGTGGACTAAGGCTCCGAAAACTGTTGACTTCAAAGTCAGCAGCTCGGCGGTTCGAATCCTGAGTGCCACTCAGCAGAGCGAGCACCCACTGTTCACCCCAGCTCCTGCCAACTTAGATGTTCGAAAGCATGTAAAATGCAAGTAGATAAACAGGTACTGCTGTAAAAGGCAGGAAGGTAAAAACAGTGTTTCCTTGCAGCCATGCCGGCTACATGGCCATAAACTTGCACAACACTGGCTCTTCCGGCTTGAATACGGAGATAAGCACCGCCCCTAGAGTCGGACACGACTAGCATGCATGTGCGGGGGGAACCTTTACCTTTACCTTTACCTTCACAACGGGAGATGCAAATGAACAGCATGACCTAGCACAGTGGTGGTGAACCTTTGGCACTCCAGATGTTTTGGACCACAACTCCCACAATCCTTTATCATTGGCAATACAGGCTTGGAATTCTGGGAGTTCTGGTCCAAAACATCTGGAGTGCCGAACGATGTAGCTAGCATTTAGCTTTAGCTGTTCACACTGAATTATGATATATTATGGCCGGATTTCTGGCTTATTCTCATCCATGAATATGGCCATTGCTTATATTTTGAGCTTAAGCACTGATGATAAACTAGGTTATTTATCCCAAATGCTCAAAAAGCCATGTGTAATAATTTTTAGTGGCCCAAATCCTGTTGCATAGTTATGCCTTTAAAAGGCAAATGGTGCATGTCTGCTCATTTAGCACAGCTTCAAAAATCTAAGTGGGGACTCTTTAATTGCCAGAAAGAGGCTGCTGCAGTTACACTGTTTTTAGCGACAAGATTTGGTCAAATAATCGATTAAAGATGAAATATTAAAATCTTAAAAATCTTTAATTTTGGCCACAATTGTAATTCTGTAAGGACCACTTCTTCAATTTCAGACTAAAATTCAGCTGTTTTGTATTGGAGGTCATAATATTTAGTATGGCACGATAGATAGATAGATAGATAGATAGATAGATAGATAGATAGATAGATAGATAGATAGATAGATAGATAGATAGATAGATAGAATTATGTGCAAGATATCTTGCTGCAGTGTTTTATTATGCCATTTAAATTGGTTTCATTTTAATTTAATGATTTTCCAAGTAGTTCGAGGGAGAAATTCTAATCCATCAGAATAAAAGGCAAGGGAATGGAAAGGCACTAGATAGAGCAGCTGCAAATTTGCTCTTATATCACTCATTACCTCCTGGTTGCAACCTGCTTTAATGCAGCTGTTATTTTTGCTAATCATTAAAGTGCAGACCTAGTAAGACAGGGAATGGATGACCTTCTGTGTGTCAGAGTAAATTGCTGAAGGCATCTGAAAATAATGGCCCTGTACTTGAGCATCCAGAAAGAGTAAATAGGTTTATTAGCTGACTCAGTTAGAAAATCTTTGGCAGCTGCTGGTCTCATCCCAGCAAAGTCAGTCCGCAGTTTCTTTACGTATAAATAAGGCAATGATATTTTATGATATTTTGAATCAGAACTTCCCATGCCGGAAGTAACACAGAATGTTCCTCAGTGCCCTGTAGTCTTGCATTGTTTAATCCGGATGCTGGGTTCTATTAACAAAAGAAACGAAGAAGAGGAAAGAAATGTGTACTGCTTGATTTCGTACTGTATACAGTGGACCCTTGTATAACAAACAGTTTGTATAACATAAAATTTGTACAACATAAAAATTCCGGAAATAGGGGAAATTTGCTTAACAGAATCGCCTATGGGACGAATCTGTACAACATAAAAATGGGATCACTCTGTTTTCAATGCATTCCTATGGGAAATTTGTATAAAGGAAAATTTGCTTAACATAATTTTATTTGGAACGAATTAATTCCTTTATACAAGGTACCACTGTATTTGGTCTACGCTTGGTCAAAGCACACATGCCACTGGATTTCAATCAATACTTTCGCACAGTATTTTCCAAGTACAGTTGGGATGGCACGACCCTTACTTGTAATTAAGATGGTACAACAGCTTCAGCCAAAAATCAATCGTCAATGGAAATTCAGAAGGTGTTTGTCAATTTTACTGAGAAGTTTAAGCAAAGTAATGAATGTTAATATTTCCTATGCAATTTTATACTCACTATTTACTTGCCGACAGGGTTACATATATTACAATGGCTAAATTTTGTGTGGCTGCTATGGCTTGCCGTAAGATGATGTCCTTATCCAAACCCTAGATACCCAGAGCCTTAGTAGCTCATGGTTTTATATCTGTTATTTTAATTGTTATATATATATAATATTTTAATATTTTAATTGTAATGTATAAGCATATTACTCTTTGTAATCATTTTTATCCATAACTTTAAAATTTTAGCATATTTAATTTATTAGTATATCTGTCTATAAATTTTACTTCTGTGTGGTTTTACAAGATTTCTAATTTTTGACTGGACATTGATGCTCATATGTATTATTTGTATTACTCCTTATTTTAGATTGCATATGTAGTACTTTGGTCTAAGACCATAAATAAAATACTACTACTAAATATAATTATAGGAACGGATCTAAATTCAAAGTCCTTTAATGCTCTGATAACATTTACCTCTTGTGTTCAGAAATGGTTTAGAAGTCCATTCTTTTTCCCTGGTGGCACCTCTGGGAATGTGTTGCTTGCCCAAGGCTACCCACTGTCTGAATTTTCTCCTGCAAGCCAGAGTGAGGAATTGAATGCCAAGCCCTTGGCTTGCCTTCTATAACTCACTGAGCTCTCCAGCCAGCATATGTCTGATTTAACTGCTTCATATTCTATCCTTTGTTCGAATAATTTTATTTATTTATTTATTTATTTATTTATTTATTTATTTGTATTTATATACTGCCCAACTTTCCAAAGGAACTCTGGGCGGTTCACAGCAAGAAAGTCCATAAAATTCAGCTATCAAAACAAAAGTAAAACTAACCCAATCAATCAAGACATTAAAATCAATTTAAAAAAGAATAAGAAAACACGGGATATACACTGGTGGCAAAAAAATAAGGGGAAAGAGAATAGGATAAACCACCATCAGTCGCCAAAAGCAGCCTGGAAGACCCAAGTTTTTCATCGCTTCCTAAAGGCTGAGAGGTGCTCCACGATCCTAATATCGCTGGGAAGCTGGTTCCACCAAATGGGACCCGCCACAGAAAAGGCACGGTTCCGTGTAGAGGTCTTATGAGCTTCCCGCAGGGTAGCGACTCTAAGCATGAGGACCTGGGGTTATCTAGTGGGCCGGGCCAAAGAAGATCTTGGGACGATACGCTCCATCAGATAAGCTGGTCCCAAGCCATGGAGGGTTTTGTAAATCAAAACCAGTACCTCGAACCTTATCCGGGAGGCAACAGGTAATCTTAGAACTCCAGAATGGTATTCTTGCTAAGAAGTTAGTAGAAAGTGGGATAGATAGTGCAACTGTTAGGTGGATTTGTAATTGGTTGACTGATCGCACTCAAAAGGTGGTCATAAATGGCCTCTCTTCAGCTTGGAAAGATGTGACCAGTGGGGTGCCCCAGGGTTCTGTTCTGGGTCCAGTGCTGTTCAATATCTTTATTAATGACTTGGAGGAAGGAATAGAGAGTATGCTAATTAAATTTGCTGATGATACCAAATTGGGAGGGGTTGCTAATTCCCTAGAGGATAGGATGAAAATCCAAAAAGACCTTGACAGATTAGAGTGCTGGGCCAAAGCTAACGGAATGGATTTCAACAGAGGAAAATGTAGGGTGCTGCATCTAGGTAAAAAGAATGAATTGAACAGATATAGGATGGGGGAGATACCTGGCTGGAAAATAGTACTTGTGAAAGGGATCTGGGAGTCTTGGTAGACCACAAACTGAATATGAGTAAGCAGTGTGATGCGGCGGCCAGGAAAGCCAATGCGATTCTTGCTTGCATCAATAGAACCATAGTGTCTAGATCAAGGGAAGTGATAGTACCACTCTATTCTGCTCTGGTCAGACCCCACCTGGAGTACTGTGACCAGTTCTGTGCGCCACAATTTAAAAAGGATGTTGACAACCTGGAGCGGGTACAGAGGAGGGCGACCAGGATGGTTGAAGGTCTGGAAGAAATGTCGTATGAGGCACGGCTTAGGGAGCTGGGAATGTTTAGCCTTTGTAAAAGAAGGCTGAGGAGGGATATGATAGCTATGTTTAAATATTTGAAAGGATGTCATATTGAAGAGGGAACAGGTTTGTTTTCCATGGCTTCAGAGACTAGGAGTCGGGGCAATAGTTTCAAACTACAGGAAAAGAGATTCCATTTGAACATCAGGAAGAACTTCATGACAATTAGAGCTATTCAGCAGTGGAATATGTTGCCACAAAGGGTGGTGGAATCTCCTTCTTTGGAGGTTTTTAAGCGGAGGCTGGATGGCCACCTGTCAGAGGTATTGTGATGGGGTTCCTGCATGGCAGGGGGTTGGACTAGATGGCCCTTGAAGTCTCTTCAAACTCTATGATTCTATGATTCTATGATTCTATGAAAAGACCCTATGGATCATTAACTCCACCTCTTGCCACAGAGACACGGGGGGGGGGGGGAATCAAGCTCCCAACAGTACCTAAACCACCAAGCTATTCAGCAGCTCTGCACCTACTATAGAGCTATGGGGGATGGAAGATGACACAGAAGTGTGTGTGTGTGTGTGTGTGTGTGTGTGTGTGTGTGTGTGTGTGTGTGCGTGCGTGCGTGCGTGCGTGTGTGTGTGTGTGTGCGTGTGCGTGTGTGTGCATGCACACACATATAAAGAGCTATTTTCTTCTTTGATTCCTGATTATGTTCATTTCATCACCAAGTCGAAATGAAAGAAAATGACGTCAAATGTTCTACTTCCATATAATTCAATGTAAATATGATTACCCCCCCCCAAAAAAAAATCACCACATAAAAGCAGTTAAGCACCGAGTCTGGAAACAATTTATTGGAAATAATAGGTTTCTTGTAGTTATTATTACCTTTTTGAAATAACTGAAGAATAACTAGGTTATGTTACAGAGTTAGTCCCTTTGTGATTCAACTGTAATTCCTCTCATTATTTTTGTTGAGTAGGATCACTCCTTGTGCGTTTTGCACCACACTTGTATCATTTTGGTGCTTTTATAAAATTAACTTAAAATAATTTTTGAAGAATTAGTAAATAAGGTGTCCCTTTAACATTCTAACTGCAATGATAAGTCACTACTTTGGAAAGCCTTGGAATTGTAACGAGATCAGATTATTTTTAAAGTAACATATCAAACTCTCAGTGAACAGGCGTGACTGGAAATTTTCAGTGACAATGGGACTACTTAAACAAGAAACATAGGTGGTGGAGGAAGCTTTAATTGATGTGCTGCTACAGTCAGATGACAACCACTGTTTCATGAGGTCTGCTACATAGCTATTTGACACTTATTGTAAGAGGCAATATCTCCCAGGAGAGGAATGGCCTGAAAATCTTTATTGGTCCTTCTCTCCTCCCTGGAATCTCGTGCCATGGCCAGGTTTTGAGTAGTCCACACTCACTTATATCATTGGGTCATTTAAGCATGATCCCATTTGTGTCTAAAGCACTCACTGAAAAGTTGGTTCCATTTTGCCTTGAAGATGTGGCCCTGCAGAATCTGTTGGACTCCAGCTTCCATCATGAGCAATGGCCATGCTGATTAGAGTTTTGATTAGTCAATAATTGGAGTATTGTTGGAGTTAAAAACAAAAGCGAATTGAAGCCCAACAACATCTGGAGGGCAACAGGTTCCCCAACCGTAGACTTCATCAATGGCCCAAGAGCCCCTCTGAGACGTACTGGAAGAAGGCAGGCACTGAACAGGATGGAGAAAGAGTGGACAACTGGGCAGGTTCTTCTGCCCAGCGCGGCTTGGTAACTAAGGAAGGCATATCCTGACGTGTTTCATCAATTCAATCAGGCCCTTGTGAAAACTGTTTTCAAAATTCAGTTTCAGAACCACTATAATTAGTTTACACTGTCATTATTCTTTAATTGTTTGACCTTGTGTTTAGGCAGATGCCAAGTGATGGGAAACAGTGGTGATGCTTTCACAGGAACTGCTCAAATCACAGTGGTCTTGAGAGAGCATGGCCAATATGAAGCGATACTTAAGAACAAACCAAAGGCGGCAGGCCAAATTGCTTCAGCTCTTTGAAATTCAGAAGGTTTTTCAAACTGCATCTCTTTTGCATATGTGAGTGATTTATTTGGCCCCAATTGCTTTTTCAGGGTAGATAGGAAAGCAATATTAAATAAATGTAACACACTGCAGTGTTAAATGAAGATGTTCAGTTAATTTTATCGTTTAGTGACTGCCCTTGCTCTTTCTTTAACGAAATTGAATCTGGTACATCTGATAGTCCTTCAGCACTTCAGAGCAAGTTAGATCAGACAAACAAGCACTGATTTATTACATAAATGTTTACATTAGTTCTGCATAATCTCTTATGAATAGTCACATATAGTATCCATAAAACATAGCAGATGTTGCAAGTTTATGGCATGCCACCACACACACAGAGAGAGGGATTTCCATATGGTGCTGTCCTTAATATAAATGTTTTACAGCATCATTGAATACATAATGTTTTATAATACTAACCTACTGTACTTCACAGGGTTATTTTATATGACGTTTGATCTAAAAACTGCATCATATGACAGAGTAATACACTGTCAAAAAGGTAACTCTGTTCCAATCTTCACTAAATCAAGCAAGTGTGAATTAAGTAAGATGAATAATGGCATTCCCTAAGATTAAACAGCAACCACAAATTCCACACAACCAAATAGTGTTTAGACTAGTGTTTATTTAAAATTACCAGCTCCCTCTACCACATAAGAAGGAGCAGTCAGTTATAATACTTGTTAACTTTGAAGAAACGTGCAAGAACAAATCATTGTTATGTCACTCATATTCCTTTCAAAATTATTATTATTGGTTACCATTGTAGCCCTAATAATTAATATGGCTAACACTTTAGAAGCACAAGAGGATTTTAATACTTTTCTGTCTTCCATCAACCTGACCTTTGTCCAGTCTACATAGCAGTCCTTGACACAAGTGCACAAATATATAATGAATACAGATGCATAAAATTTAAAAACAAATTGCAAAATTCATTCAAACACTGCTAATTTGTTGATTTGTATTCATATGTAGAGATGGGCACAAAATGCAAAAATGGCATTATATTTTGTTTTTCATTTCATTTTTTCCATTTTGTTTCATTTTTTGTTATTTATTTATCTTTGTTTTTTGACAACTAGTAGGTGGCCTGCTGGCTGATCGCGCTTTTTTTTTTTTTTTTTGCAAGCACCGATCAGCTGGTGCATGGGGCCCTGACGGTGATCCGCACTGTTTTTCCCACAAGCACCGATCAGCTGGTGCACAGGGCCATACTGGCCCACTTTTTTACAATCGCGAATCAGCTGGTGCATGGGGCCCTGCTGGTGATCAGGGCTTTTTTTGCAAGTGCCAATCAGCTGGCACACAGGGTGCTGCCGGCCAATTGGCACTTTTTAAAACATGCGCTGATCAGCTGGCATGTGACCCCTCACACCAGCTGATTGGCGCTTATTTTTATTATTTATTTTGATAAGTGCCGAGATTGGTGCTTGTCAAAATAAATAATAAAAAATTAAAAAACAAAAACCAGAATGGAACGGAACGAAAATTGCCATTTCATTTCGTTTTGTTTTTTTTAAAGGCACTTCATTTTTTGTTTCATTAGGAAATGAAACAAAAACAACAAAATGAAAAAAAATTCATTTCATGCCCATCTATATTCATATGAATTGCTCTTGCCAATAGACACAAATTAATGGATTTTAGAGGTTTCTTATCCTTGATTTGTTGGTACATAAAATGGCTCCCAAACATCTAGAGACATCAAATTTGTGGGGAGGGGGAGTCCGTTGACTCTTTTTTGTTCTGTTCTCTTTCATTCCATTTTTTGTTTTTTAATTTTTTATTATTTATTTTGACAAGCACCAATCTCGGTGCTTGTCAAAATAAATAATAAAAATAAGTGCCAATCAGCTGGTGTGAGGAGGCACACGGCAGCTGATCAGCATTTGTAAAACAAAAGCGCCAATCAGCTGGCAGCGCCCCGTGCGCCAGCTGATTGGCGCTTGTAAAAAAAAGTATCAATCATCCAGTAGGGGCCCGTGAACCAGCTGATCGGACAGAAGCCTGTGTGCCCGCAACTTCCCGCTGTTTCCACTCCAAGGTGCTGAACCTCTCGAAGGTCACACAAGATATGAAGCAGCCAAAGGGGAGTGCGCGATCCAGTTAGCAGCCACCCTCAAACTGGAAACCCAGGAGCTCAAAGTCATCCGGGTGCACTGGCAGCAGGCGGAATGTGGACTTAATGTCGCATTTAGCCATCTCCATCCCAGCCCCACAGGCCTGCCGCGTGGTGTGGGTGCTGCATGTATAAATCTGGGCAATCTATGCCCCACCCTCATGCGAGCCTCATGAGGCTCAACCAAGGTTCTCGCCCTTCCACCCAGGGAGGGGCAATGTAGTCTTGGCACTGGACTAGCCAGCGGCGAACGCCTCCCTTAGCAAAGTGTGTTTCTAAAGAAAAATATAAATGGAGACAAACCTAGTAAAAAAGTGTAATATTAAAAATGAACAGTAGGGTAATCCCTTCAAACTCACAGGACACCTTGTCACTGATCTAGAAGTCTCCATATTGAACCAAAGAAATTTCAGAAGATTAAAATGAAATATTTGTAAAAAAAACAAAAGAATAATGGTGTAACAATATTTTACATATGTTAAATTAAATTAAATGGTGCAATTCTATTTTTAAGCCTTTATCAGGACAATTAACCTACACACACAATGAGTTAATTGACTTGCTTATGACTAGAGTGTTTAATTTGCATCTAACTTCACTACTAGAGATGGGCACGACTTAGCGGTATTCCCGTTTCCGTTTCCGTTACTCGGTTCCGTTACTCTACGGAAATGGTAACGGGAATTACTCCGCCAGACTTCGAGCTCGAACCGACGAACGAACAATTTTGGTCTGATTTGTCGTGCTCGTTCCTTGCATCGCGCGATCACGCGATGCCACGCGGCACAGAAAAAAAGTTTTTAAAAGTTAAAAAAACCTGGTTCCCGGCCAAAAAGCAGGCGGAAAAATGCCTGCCGTGCCTCAGGGCACCTACCAGAGGAGTTGTTTCTGGAGGTCCCCGGCCTCCCCCCCATCCCCCGTCCTGGGCTGCTCTGTGGGACTCGCCGCAGGCTCGCAGCCAGCAAAAAGCCCAGTCTCGCCGCCGGCCGCCGCAATTAAAGCGCAAGCAAGCGGCACGGACGGCACAGGAAAAAACTTTTAAACTCTCCCCCCACCCATTCCCGGGCCAAAAAAGCAGGCAGAAAAATGCCTGCTTGACTAAGGGCGCAGGGCACCTACCGGAGGGGTGGTTTCTGGAGGGGGGGTCCCGCCTCCCCCCCCCGTCCTGGGCAGCCGGACTCGCGAGTCGCCATCGCCATGCCATGCGTTGCGGGCGGGGGATCCAAAATGGGGCGGCGAACGCAATATTGTTTTTGAAATCGTGGTCCAAAAACACACAAGCACAACAGAAACACGCGAAAATTTATAAACTGCCAGATTTTTCACAGTAGCAGTGGGTTTTTTCTTGCAACAAAATGTCTCTCCTCTCCTCCTCTGTCCTCCATTTATTTTATTTTATTTTATTTTATTTACACCTGCGCAATAATGGGCTGGCCGAGTGGCCAGACATGTGGGAGTGGACGACCATGCAAATTTTTGGAGCCATCCCACCAAACGCATGGCCACTTGGCCATGGAGACTTCTGGGATGTGCCAAAAAGCCCCCTAAAACCTGCCCTAGCCCCCTAACCCTTACCTTAATCCTTGACTCCTTACCCATACGTCACAGACTGTCTTCTTAGTGGGTCAGAGAGGCACCCAGAGGTGCAACCCACTAGCCCACCGTAACCTTACCCGTCACTAGCCTAACCCTAGCCCTTGCACTAAGCCACCTTAAAGCCAGATCTACTTGCTTGCATTTCACTACACGCAGCAAGTACAATTCCCTTCTGTGTGAGACATGGTGGTGCGAGAGCCTTGTGCAGGGAAGGCATGACGCTATCACTCTCACTGGTCTCATAGCCTGCAACTGGTATGCATATCCATATGGCTATTGCATACCATTTTGCAGCAGCAGCAGGTGAGGAGGGGAGACCCCCATGTAGAGGGGTCTCTTGGAGCCTGCTTCCCCTTCCTAGTGGGTGAGGATAGGAGGCACCCACGGGTGCCTCCAGGAGCCCACTTTCCCTTTATAGCGGGCCAGAGGAGGCACCCACCCCACAGAGGTGCCTCCAGGAGCCCGCTCCCCCCCAAAACCAGTACTAACGACAACGAAAAATTGAAAAAACGAACCGACTAATTTTTGAGAATTGTCACGAAAACCGGAAACGAGCCGAAACGGGACTGGCCCGACTAACGACAACTCGAAAAATTTTTTTTTCAAGTCGTGCCCATCTCTATTCACTACCCATAAAAGTGTACAGCATCTCTCCAGCTACTATGTCTACAGTTCTCTAAATGTTCCTCGTACTCTGGATAATATTTCATGCATTTGATGAACAATATCTCATATCAACCACTTTTGAAAGAGGCTTCTAAGAACACTGACTAAATTCGTTGTTCTCATCAATTTAGGTGGCCTCAGCAGGTGTGGAATTAAAGACCCACAAAATTCCTCACCTCTGGAGAACAAGAGGCAGGACTGTTTTTTCAACCCATCAAGGTTTTTGAAGTATAGGCAAAAATGTTTCTGGAAGATTTTATGCAGAACTCATGTCCTTTCTCTTTAAGAAACAGGCACAGAAGGAGTGATTATTTTAAAAGATCCATCCAGTATTTTAGATTTTCCAAGTCTATAAAGCACAAAGCAGCAACTCCTGCACATTTGTGAATGTAACACAATTTGCATAAAACCACCTAATCGACAGTGTCAGGAAATATTTCATCTTCTAAGCCCTGGCATCTTCCTGCACAAATATCAGCTTCTGGGAGACGTGCTTATCCTGTGACAGGAGCAAAGGTAAAGAAAAGGGTTAAATGTTCCTGACTCACCTTCTGTGCTGTGCATTTGCATTCTGAGAACCTGTGTGATGATTATATTCACATCATGCCTTGTTTGACCATCAAGTGTAAAGGACACAGTGAAAGTATTTCTGTGCATGAAAGAATTTTCCTGTGTCTTTTTGCTTCCTATTGGGGATGTGGCACCTGTAGCATGGCAAGTCAGACAGGAATACAAACATGGGCATGAAATGGAAAATTAATGTTTCGTTTTGTTTCATTACCCATTGTATTCATTTTTTTTAGTTACTAAATGACTTTTTATTAAATGTTAGTAACAAAATGAAATGAGTAATGAAACAACTCGGAAGCTGCCGTCACACAGGTGAGGTTTCTTTGACAGGTTGGGCTGTTCCCAGTGGAGACAGACCCACCTGTCAAAAAACCCCTCCTGGGTGATGTCAGCTTCCGAATCATTCTGACATGTCAAACCCAGCTGAGAGGTGGGCGGCAAGGCAGAACAGAGGGAATTTCCTGCTGCTTGCTCCATTCTCCCTTGCCAGCCTACTTCACAGCTGGGGCTTTTTGGCAGATCGGGTGTGAGGAGAGGGCACCCTCCCTCCCCACCCCCACCTGTTAAAAAGCCCCATCCAGGAGGCAGGGGGAGGGGCAACATGCCACAAGGGAGCTGGCAGCAAAACCCTGCTTCCTTCTGGTATGTTGCCCCTCCCACCACTTCCCATCTGAGGCTTTTTGACATGGGGCAGGGGTGAGAGGTAAGCCCCTCTCACCACCCCAACCCTTTCAAAAAGCCCCAGCTGGGGGATGGGGGAGGAGCGAAAGGCTGAAAGCAGTGAGTTTTTTTATGGTTTCCTGAATGCTCCTTTCTCCCCATCACCCCTCCTCCAAGGTAAGTTTTTTGGACAGGGAGGGCTGTGGACAGTGGGGGCTGACCAGAAAACCTATCTTGGAGGATGAGGGAGCACAGGAGAAGGAAGGAGGCAGAGGTAAAGTCAAGTTCCATTTGAATTTACCTCTGCCTCCTTCCTTCTCCCATATTCCCCCTCCTCCGAGGGGGGGGCTGAGTCCACTACCCACAGCCCTCCCTATCCAGAAAACCTACCTTGGAGGAGGGGGGAGCATGGGAGGAGGAAAGAGGCAGCAGTAAATTCAAGCTCCATTTGAATTTACCACTGACTTGTTCCTACTCCCATACTCCCCTCTCCCCCCTATCCAAAACACCCCCCTGAGAGGAGGGGCGGCAGGGGAGAAAAGAGCATTCAGGCAACGAATTTACTGCTGCTTGGCTGCTCCATGCTCTCTTGCTGCTCATCTCCCAGCTGGTATTTTTTGAAGGTTTAGCTGTCAAAACCAGCTGGGAGGCAGTGGCAGGCAAGAACACAGCAGGGAAACAGCCAGCAGATCTTGCTGGTGGCTGGCAAGATGCTGGCAAGATCTGGTGGCGGCTCCCCAGTTCGGTTCCTCCCGAACCACAAACATCATTTCGATTCTGGATGACGTGCTGTCTGCCATTTCGTTTCATTTCAAAACAGTTCAAAACATTATGAAATGATGAAACAGCATGTCATTTTTGTAAGGTGCCTATCCCTAGTATAAATACACGGTGGCCTGGAGGGCAAACTCCTGCTACCATGTTAAGTGTTTCTCTAGTACTTGCACACTTGCATTTGCAAAAGATTTCAGTTTTCCTTGGTACAGAAAAGCTAAGTAGACTCTGAGTGCCCAGGGTAAAAGCCAAATGAAGCTGAAGTCAGTCCACTATTAGTCTGAGGAGCAGCTTTGTTGTTTGCCTACCCTGGGATCTCCTGCTTGTTTAATATTCAATCTGTATCCCCTTCTAGTCTCATTAAATGTTGCTGTAAATCTGCTGACTAGATGTTCAGAGACCTTGGAAGTACAAGGTACTGAATGTGAAGCATTGTAAAAAATTTGCACTCCCTTTTCTTAATCAATCCAAGGGAAATGATTTCTTTTTGTGCCTTTCTGCCTGGAAAAGTCCCTCTAGGATCTTCTTGTACATCAAAGTTCTATGTCTGCCATATAATTACAGAAGAATCCTTCTGAGTTAGGAAATGCCTCTATCTTCTCCCAAGTTTCTTTTCCTCTCTGGGGTTAAAAATTGCTTCGGTTTTGTTCAAGTGTGTGCAGAAGTTTAAATCGTTGCTTTAAAACAGCCATTCTCAAACTTTCTTTGACCATGACCATAAACACCATGTGAAAGACATGTAGGCCAAACCAAGATTGTATGCATTTCATAGCAAAGCCTTAATAACAAGGTGTATGAAGAATTGTTTTCAGTCTATGGCCTTCTTCAAACATGCCAGGGCCCCCCCTAGGGGAATGGGTACTCTAAAAAGCAGCATATTACTCATTAGGCAAGAGTAACACAAATAATAAGTAATGAGCCTCACAAATAATAAGTAATGAAATACATGATTGATTTGTTAATTTTCAATGCAATTTTTTAAAATGGAAAATCATCACAGATGGCAAACATTGGCCGAACTTCCAGCAAAATTCATGAAAAAGTAAGTAAGTAAGTAAGTAAGTAAGTAAGTAAGTAAGTAAGTAAGTAAACTTATTTTGCAAAAAAAAGATTTTAATATTATTGTCCAAGTTGAAACATTCAACTTTTACACAATTATTACCCACTATTGCTTTCAATATATGTTCACTTTCTGAGTTTTTGAATTCTTGATTCCTAAGAAGTCATGCTTTGAATCTCTCCTCACCACCTTTCCAGGTATCAGACAGAACCCTACAGGTAGCCTCGTCTTACACTGGTTAAACTGTTGCACTGCAGCCATCAAGTCCAGCCCCCTGCTCCATGCAGGGATACCAATCAAAAGATAGCTCAGAAGTGAGGACGTTTGTCAATCACTTCACTTACATATAGTTTAACAAGACATTTTGGAAAATTGCCAAATTGGCAACATTTGCAACATGCATAAGACAGGAATATGTAATACTGCTGGTCTTTTTGAACGAATGAAATTGAACTACAGCTTTGATACTGACATCCAATTAAAAAAGGTTTCCCTTGTTATAAAGATTCTGGTACTTTGCTTTTAAATTAAAATGAACATATAATTATAGATCAGTAGAACAATCTGTTTCCAGGATCTACCTTCTACGCTATGAAAGGCACAACTGTTGGGAAATAGCTCCAATCAATGTTCAGAGTGCCCCAAAATGTGCCTGCACCATAGATCACCCCATCCAGCAGGATCCCCTGAGTCTCCATGTCACAATTTCAATGGTCTGCAAGGCTAGCCGTAGGAGAAAAGAAGTGGAGAATCTCTTTTCCAGCAGCCCAATTACACGGTTCAATTTAAAACTGACCCATTATTATGTTTATCCATACGTTGATAAACTATTATTTTTATACGCTGGTGTACAGTTTAGTCCGTATTATGTCTGGAGCTAATTTATGCAATCCACATCAACCATGTACACAAATAATAGGGAGGGTGACCTTCCAGATGTGTAAACTGCAGAGATTCATATCGATCTCAAACCTCTTTGGCTTCAGAGTGTAAACTGTATTGTTGGATCTGTACTGGATGCTGGCAAGGAGGCCAGATAGAATAATTCCCTGGTAAGAACAGAGATGGGCACAAACGTGGCTAGTTCATTGTTTGGTTTGTAGTTCAGTTATCCTGTTTTTCCAAACTGAAACAGAACATTGAACTTTTTTCTACTTGGCACTTTGTTTTCAACAAAATGGAGGACCTACCCCTTCCTGCTGCCCTGGACTTCTCAATCTGGCCTTGATGTCAGGATGGAGATGAACATCAATGGGAGGGCAGCAGAGGAGAGGGAAGCATTAGACCTGTATACAAACCAGGAAGGGGGGGAACCACAAACCAGTTCTTCTTCTATTAGGGTTTGTGAGTGGTTTGTGGTTCATGGGTAGCCACAAACAAGGCCAATTCATCATTTTTCCTGTTTGTGCCCATCTCAGTGCCCGACTGTCTTTGGCAGCCTTAGTGCTGATTCTGCTTATCTATTGATGGATTTTACACTTGCTGGCTGTGTAAGATAAATGCATGTATCAGGGATGGAAGTATTTCTATCACAAATTTTCCTGTTTTGCATCACAATTGGTGAGCTGCAATATGGGGGTGGGGGAGCCAAAAGCAATGAAATGGAGGATTAAGCTGTTGAGACCCATTAAGACAAGGTCTGGGGACCACTTGGAATCGTAATTGTCTTGTGGGTCTGGAGCTGAATTCATTCCCTGGTAGTCCAGGGATGTCAATACCTCTGAGGGCCCTTCTCATTACAGTACTCATACTTAGGTGGGGCATGGCACTCACAAACAAGGCTTCAATCTGGTACTGAACATCTGTCTCATGGTGACTGAAGTTCCATTGTGGGTTGTCCCTAGCTAAACCTAAACCCTGATGGAAATAGTACAGATATTTCTTCTGCTGTTCCTTGCGCAGAAGCATGATTTTATTTAATTGATCTTGGGGCCTTCTTGTTCTCCAGTCTTGGGTTGATGTGGCCGCTGTGCGGGACACATCTTCTTCCCAGTTGAAGAAGGAACCCAAGCCAGTTTCATGGGGCCAACACAGCATTCGCTCTGCACAACAGTATTTATGTCATGTTTCGTAAGCCCAGCAGACAAAGATGACAAATTAAGTTTTGTAATTTCAGTGCAGAGGAGTAGAAGCAACACATCCGTGAAAGCTGCTGTACAAAAACATTATCCTTGAAGCAAAGTGAGTGCTATATGGGCAACTCCACTGTTACATGATGAAGCATATAATTGCTGTACACTATGTGGCCGAGTCTGTGAAGATTCTCAGTCATCCAGGATCGTTTAACTGGGAGTTGAGTCATGGCTACTGGACTTCTTTTTTGAGAGATAGAAACGTTTCGCTGTTCATCCAAACAGCTTCACCGATGAAGGTCTCCAAGCTAGGCTGCAAAGATTAGCAATGCAGGTTTTGGGGGGGGGGAGCTGGGCTGAAACATATCCTAAGAACTAGAAACCATCTCCAGTGCTTCCCTTGTCCTGCTGTCAAAATATATCCATAGCTGAAGTCAGGGACTATGTTACTGAATTTCAGCCACTGTGTTTCTCAAAATCTGTATTTAATTCCCATCTCTGTTTTATACTGAATCATACAATCATAGAGTTGGAAGAGACCTCAAGGGCCATCCAGTCCAACCCCCTACCATGCAGGAAGCCCCATCAAAGTACACCCAACAGACGACCATCCAGCCTCTGCTTAAAAACCTCCAAGGAAGGAGACTCCACCACCCTTTGTGGCAGCATATTCCACTGCCAAACAGCTCTAACCATCATGAAGTTCCTCCTAATGTTCAAATGGAATCTCTTTTCCTGCAGTTTGAAACCATTGCCCCGAGTCCTAGTCTCTGAAGCCATGGAAAACAAACCAGTCCCCTCTTCAATAATGACATCCTTTCAAACATTTAAACATGGCTATCATATCCCCTCTCAACTTTCTTTTTGAATAAAGGATGCCTCAACTTATAGATAAATACTGTTGGAAAAAAGTATCTACTTCTACAAAACATTTTTGTTCCTCCACCCACAAAAGATGTTTTTCTCTGAAAAGCCAGGATATTCTTGCATAAATTCAATTCCATTTTGTGTAAAACATTTTTTTCTCTCCACAAAAGACATTGTTTGGGGCAAGATGGATTTCTTTTAATTACATTTAAATTGTTTTTTTAAATCACTGCTTGATTTAACCATTTGATTTTACCACCACCACGTCCTCAAAAAACAGAAGTAGTGGTTTTGTTTGCCATAATGGTGGTTACTTCACATCCTTCTTTGTTCCGTGGCTAGTTTTGTACCGTGACAGTGTTGGTTGCGATCACGTGGTTTTGTCCCTGTTTCAGTGTTCCCATGGTCTTGATAACTTGTCTCATAACAAGTGTTACTTCACGGTCTTGTACCATGACAAACACTGAAATTGTCTAGCTTCCTTTTTCCTTTTTTGGGGTGTGTGTGTGTTAAAAACTCTTTTTTGATATTTTGTTTCTGAAAAGTAAAAAACAAAACAAAAAACCCAGACTCAGTTTTCTGAGAGAAATGAATGTTTTGTTGTATGGCATTTGTTACTACACAGTGTCTTGTCTCGGAACAGAAAGCGGGAACAAAGAGTGACAAGGGAAAACCCTACCCCAGGACAGTTACAGGGGGCATGGTCGAGACAAATTTCAGTTGTTGTGCAATGGACGTGAAGTAACATTTTTTGGTACCACTCCTAAGCACAACACTAACAGAGACAAAACGGACATGAAGTAACAGCCAATGTTAATAAATGGTTTTTAAAACCTCTTTCCTAGACTGAGTCTGATAAGACCTCTATTCATTGACCTTTCCAGTATTTGAGAGTATGCACTGGACAAGGAGATGGCAAAAAATATATACAGTACTATGAAAAACATGTATTGAGATTATAGCAAGCTGTGGTGCTCTTTTTATGGGTAGGGAAATGACATGACTAAATCTGCTCCCTGCCAAGTGTGAACTTTCAGAGAGGTAAGGAATGTACACAGTATCTACACGATGTTGCTGAGGAATAACATCTAGAGTTGTCAAAGAAACCAGCACCACTCAATGAAGCTATTCAAAGCAAATGTGGAGTTTTTAATAGCGCTGCCAAGAACGTCCAACATTATATAACATTGAGAGTTGAACGCAAGCTCCAGGGATAGCTTCAGTCACACTTACAAAACAGGGCAGATCTGGTCTGTTGTATCATATCTCACTTCCATATACCGTATTGCTGTCCATGAGTACGTCTCTATAGGGACGCCAACTCAGGTTGAGAACAGCTGATTTTTATGGTATCTTCTAGATTGAATATTAGGAGAGGCAGAGTTGCTGAAGAATAAAACGCTTGGGCTGGAAAAACATCCAATGAAGGAAAGTCCACTACCGTCTCAGGCAGTCCCTTTCAAACATATATTACTGCCAATAAATCCTTCTTAATGTTTATGAGAAATTTCCTTTTTTAAAAAAAAATTGAGTCCATTACATTGGGTCATCCCCTCTGGAGCTACTGAAAACATGCTTGCTCCATCTTCCAGGTGACCATGCTGCACTATTTAGAGATGATGGCCATAGCATTTCTCTGGCTTGTTTTCTCTAGGCAAGATATATCCACCTCCCTCAGCTGTCCCTCCTAGGGATTACTTTCCAGACCTTTTACATCCTGGTTGCCGTCCTATAAACAGCTGCCAGCTTGTTGATACCTCTCTTAAACCATGGTACTGAGAACTGGACATAGCACTCCAGAGGAGGCCTCATCAAAGCAGAATTGTGTGGTACTATTCCTTCTCTTGTTCTCCTGATGCAAACGAGTGCTTTATTTATTTATTTATTTATTTATTTATTTATTTATTTATTTATTTATGCATTTATTTATTTATTTATTTATGCATTTATTTATGCATTTATGCCACCACATCATACTTTTGCTGATGTTTAGCTGGTCCTTTTGTTATTTTATTTAAATATTTATCCCCACCTTTATCCACAAGAGGGGCAATTATCATTAGATCTCTAGTTCCCTTTTCACACATACTGCTGCCAAGCCAGATGTCACCTGTCTCATTTTTGTGCATCTGGTTTTCTCTGCCTAAATGTAGACCTTTAACATCCTTCCCCAATGAAACTCATTTCGTTTGTTGTAGCATATTTGAGAAGTCTGTTTCAGCCATCCTGAATTCTAATTCTGTATTTTGAAATATTAGCTGCCCTTCCTACTTTAGAATAAGTCCTACTTGATCCAATAAGGCAGTGGTGGTGAACCCTGGGCACTCCAGATGTTTTGGACCACAACTCCCAGAATTCCAAGCCTAGGTGGCCAATGGCAAAAGGACTGTGGGAGTTGTGGTCCAAAACATCGGGAGCAGCGAAGGTTTGCCAACACTGCAATAGGATATACGTCCAATGCGATAGCACTGGTAGACTGAATGGGCTGGTGGCACGACAGATCTGGAAATGTTTAGACCAGTGGTTCTCAACCTGGGGGTCCCTAGATGTTCCTGGACTGCAACTCCCAGAAGCCCCCACCACTCACTGTGCTGGAAGGGATTTCTGGGAGTTGCAGTCCAGGAACATCTGGGGACCCACAGGTTGAAAACCACTGGTTTAGACAATTGCTTTAAAAGTTTTAAAGTTAAAGGCACAACTATATGAAATTCCCATGAGAAAGAAAAGTGGGAGGCATCCGAAGAAAACAGTGTGGCTGCATAGAGAACTTTCAGATGAGCTAAGATGTATCATGAACTCAGAAATAATCATAACTAAGTGTTTGTGTGTTTGTTATGTGGAGGTATCTTTAAGTTTCTAGAATGATTTGGCTCTGTAGCTTGTTTCTAGCTTTGCAAAATCAATGCATATTCTGATAAACAGTTTATGATATACATCCATTCATTCACATGTTTAATTTTTATACTGCCCGTCAAACCAATGCCCACTCTGGACCACTCAAACCACGAGATGGCAGTCTGCTGCAACAGCTTGGCTGTTGACATTTGAACGGCAATGTAAACAAATGAGAAAAATATAAATATATATTTCATGTAGGAGTATGATGAAGTTTCATAGTTTCTTGAGGTTATAGTTCACATGTCATATTTTTGACCTCAAGAGGGAGCAGAACCCTGAGCCAGATTACAGGCCCTTCTAAGTCAGGGTTCCACGGTGTTTTCCCCACAAATATATGTGGGAATCTCCCTGGCGGGGGGCGTTCAGAGGTAAGAAGAAGCAAAATTAAAACTGGGAAGGTAAGGTCATATTCATGTTTCCGGCTCATGATCAAGACCACCATCCACTCTCGTCTGATGCATGGAAACAGCTGCCCCTGTGTAATTGGGGCTGAATCCCTAAGCCGTTATTGCTCTTTGCATGGGGTGACAAATAACCCTTTTTATAGTTAGTTGGACACCACCCTGTGCTTCACTGCCGAGCCTTGCTAGAATGTATTCTCGAAGGCTTTCACGGCCAGGATCTGATAGTTGTTGTGAGTTTTTCAGGCTGCTTGGCCGTGTTCTGGAAGTGGTTCTTCCTGACGTTTCGCCAGACTCTGTGGCTGGCATCTTCAGAGGGCAAGGAATTGTAGTTGTTTTTAGATCTAACTTCTTGAATGATCTTTATGAAGAAGCACAACACAGCTGGGGAAACTAAAGCAAAAGGTATTTATCCACAAGGTGTCAAGCTGCTTAAAAATGCCCAATCACGATGGAGAGAAATATAACAGTCTTGTAGCAGAAGCTCTCCTCTTTAAATACACTGAATAAATATATAAGCTCAGGGATTTTCCTAGTGTTGTCCCTCCGTCAATGTTTCTTTCACCCTCTGTATTTCCACCCTGCCTGGGCACTGCTTGCAGATCGGAATCCTAGAAATCAAACAGAGAGCCTCCATGGATAGCACAAGCTGCCCACTTTAAACTAGATCACTATATGCATAGAGGGCAATGCAGCTAGTGTATTTTTCCTTGGGCTTTTGAAGAATGCTTGAACAGGGCTACCTTCTTGCAGCCCGTGGGGGCTGCCTGCAAAATGGATAGCTGTTCCTCAACAAGAACAGCTTGAAGATCACCGCAACCAACCCTTAACAGGCAGCTGGATAAAAGCGCATCAGATTAAAGACCTATGCATTTGTTATTATGACTACTGCTTCCATTCATTAGGGATTTATATTGAGAAATTACCTTCCACAATTCAAATAAATTCGTTTCTGATTCTCATTCTCTCTGAAAATGTGGCTTTATTGCGAGAAACAGCATGGAGAACACGTCTAATGAGACAATAATTACTTCTCACACTATCTTTTCCAAAAGAAATTGGTGTTGTGATACAAATTACAATGGAATGAGGTTATTAAAAATATTGCTTGAAACGCGGCACACTAATAGAGCCGGCCTATTTCTTTTCTCATCGCTAACATCCAGTACGTAAAAATAATTGTAACCTGAATAGCTACAATTTGGACTCTAATCATTTGCCTGGACATTTTAAAACACATATTTTTCACCCCAAACATTTAGTATAGCCTCTACCTGAACAACAGCATTGCAAGAGAATCAAGCAACATGTAGAAACATTATCCGCTGAGGCCACAATCCATTTGTCCTCTGCAGGAAGATGGTCCCGTATCATATGTACTATCCATGAATGCCACCCTCTGCAAACTGGGGATATAAACACCAGCTTGTCTCGCCCGTGCATGGGAAGATGGGAAGCCACAACATTCTACTCCTTGCTAGCTAGGATGGGAAAGAACTTCCTGGCGCTCTCCAAAAAATAGGCAAGGTTGACATTTTGTGCCAGTTTGGCATCAGATTGCCCATTTTGTTTCAATTTGCCCCCCTGCAGAACAACATCCCACCATTTAGTCAATTGTGCAAATTACACAAAATGGAGGAACTGTTGAAAACTAAGATGACAATTACTTTGTTTAAGAACTTGATTCACTGGATGGGTTGTTTGTACCTCTCCTAACAATCAGCCTATCTGTATCTGCTTGCTGCATGTGTGCTTTGCTTCTTAAAGTGAAAGGGCACTAGAGACATTCAGTGTAGACTACAAAGACCTTAAGATCTTGAGCAGAAGTAAAGTGCCTTCTGTTGCTGTTAGCCAGAGTTGAGGAATCTCATGAGGTTTTAAAATTCCTCACTGACCATGTCATCTCAAGACAGCATAAACTGAGACAAAGGAGGAATTTAGAGTGTGTTTGTTCCATCAATACTATGAAAACAGCATATACTAAAGGTTCCTCCTAAATACTATATGAAGCGACCAAGGAGACTGGAAACAAAGGAAGAAAGTACAGTACTCCTGGGAATGAATGACCCCTTTCTCACTTCAAAATTCTCATTTTACTCCATGAAACATGAGGATTAGTTACCACAGTATGGGGGTGGGGAGATTCCCTTCATGTTCCCTGTATCAGTGGCACAGGCAGAGAAACTGATAGTGTACTGATAGAACCTTGCATGGTCAATGTTCCTAAACATTGCCAACCTTGGGTTGAAAGAACATCAGAAGTAGATAAATAAACCAAGGGAATGTCCGTTTCTTGAGGAGAAGGTCCTTGAGGCCATATCGCAAAACTACAGTGGACCCTCATGTAACAAACGGTTTGTATAACATAACATCTGTACAACATAAAAAATTCCGGACACAGGGGAAATGAGCTTAACAGAATCACCTATGGGGCGAATTTGTACAACATAAAAATGGTCGTGATTAGGGATTATTCTGTTTTCAATGCATTCCTATGGGAAATTTGTATAAAGGAAAATTTGCTTAACATAATTTCATTTGGAATGAATTAATTCCTTTATGCAAGAAACCACTGTACTTCTAAAACTGAAGGACATCTCAAAACAGTTTGTGGTATAGTGTTATGGCGACCTCTTTCTCTCTTTTAGAAGCCAAACATTTCTGTAGGGAAGATTAAATCATATGGACACAACTCAAATTGCATTTCGGATTCTTTCCTTTACACATAGCAGTTGTTCTACAATAAAATGATTTGTACTAGATACGGAGATGATTATAAAAACAAATTGCAAAATTTATCCAAAATTGCTAATTCATCAATTGTATTTCATACAAACATACTTGATTAATATGAATCAAAGAAATTTGATTTTGTTAATACTATTTTGATTTTGTTAATACTATTTTTAAGCAAATCATCCCGACACTTCCTTCACCAGACTGTGGAAACTCCTGCAGCCTGGTTTTCTGGGCTCTGTAGCCCTTTTGTTATACTCCCAGACCCCTCAGAAACCACTATCTCCCAGCCAAAAAAGATGCCAATAGGGTCATCAGGCTTTTAAAAAACCCAAATCAAAAATCAACTTATAGTCCCTGGCAGGTTTTTTGGGGGGGGGAGCACTGATCCAATCCATCAACATCAGGAGTGTGCGAAAGTGAAGTAGTGTTGCTCCTGGGTCTTTGACAGCTGTCCACTTCTGGCATAGACTCATGCAACTGTCCTCTAGCTTATCAAGTTCTGAATTCCTGGTACAGAATTACCAGCTACCAAAGCGTCGCCATATCCATATACGAAACCTGTGTGTAGAGGTTAGCTGGCATACAGGAATGCATACACTTACTAGGATTAAAATTTCAAAACTTGCATGTCTGTAGGTAGAATGTGTATTTTTGACACATACGCAGAAATGTCATGTGAATTTCCCTGCACTATTTTAAAATAGCAGATGATTTATTTATTTATTTATTCATTTGGAATATATTTACCCCACCTCTCCTTTAAAAGGACCCAAGATGGCTTACACAATTAAAATACTATATTCAAAGCTAATAATATCAATTATACAAATACTAGAAAAAGATCAAATGAATACAATACTAAATATATATGTCTCTTATATATAACACAATTCAGAGCAATAAACTACAACAATCCATTGAAGAACCCTATTGAGGCAGCCAGTCATTACTGGAAAGCCTGACTGAAGAAAACAGTCTTTGCCTGCTTATTGGAGGGCAGTAAATATGGGGCCAGGTTAGCCTCTTGTGGAAGGGAGTTCCACAGGCTGGGAAGCAGCAACGGAGAAGTCTCCCTCCCGTCTACCCATGTATATGATGGGCCAAACTAAACTGCCCATCCCTATTCAGAAGTAGTGAATTTCTGAAGGAAATTTCAGAGAGGATCAGTTGTCATGTCCATTTCTTTATGTGATGCACTTGATTTGCAGGAGGCTGGACACAGGGAAAGATGGCCACCCACACCTCTCTGTTCCTGTTTCAAGATGGCACGACAACTGTTCTCTCTCTCTCTCTCTCTTTTCTTATAATACCCAGAACAATAGCTTTTTTATACATTTAAGCAAAAACATGTACAGTAATTGTTTGTGAAACATTAATGTAGCTTATAAAACACTGCAATGGTCCAGACAAATGCCTTTATATATATTCTGTCACGATGGCAGCTCTCAGGATGAAATGTGAAATAAAAGGCTGCACCGCATCGCATGTGGGAAATCCACTTCTGCCTCTCATTGAAGCACACTTCCTAGAAGGCTGCCACATTACACAATGGTGAACCAAATGATTAAGAGAGATCCCCCCCCCATCTAAATAGCTTAATATTACAGCAGTGATACTAAAGTTGTTTCTATATTGGGACTGCTGACTGCAGTGCAGTAAAACCTATGCAACGGCGTGCACATGCATATTCCACTCTTTAAAACCCTCCAATGTATGAAAGCTAGATATTGTGCTTCTCTATCCACAATTCAAAATGTAAGTACATAAGAACATAAGAAGAGCCCTGCTGGATCAAGCCAAAGGCCCATCTAGTCCAGCTTGCTGTATCTCACAGTGGCCCCACCAGATGTGTCTGGGAGCGCACAAGACTAGATATCTGTCTCCTGATACCACTCCCCTGCATCTGGTCCTTGAAGTACCCTGGTTTTAAGCCTGGAGATTACACATCTCCATCATGGTTTGTAACCTGCTATTGCTGCATAATGCCCACACTGCCAGAATGGAAAAGGATGCCAAGTTTTACATAGAAAAGGGCAGCCTAAATCTTGACGACACCATTGGCAGCAGCCAAGATGTACTCTACAGGGTACCCTCTTCTGCTCACTACCATTTACAAAGTGAGACCAAGCAAGGCAGAAATCACAGAAGCTGAGTCTTTTTTCTTACAGTGCTGGGTTTTTGTGTGAGTATCTATGTGCATTTTTAACAAGTGAGGAAGAAATCAACTGTTATTTTGCAAGACCTGACCTGGGAAAGGAGTGGGAACAGTAGGAAGAGAGGAAGGCCTAATAGGAGCAAACTGTCTCAATAAAGGAAGACGGTTACTTCACGTCCATTCTTGTCCCGGGAGGAAGTTTGCTGTGTGTTGATGTCGGTTGCGGTCACGTGGTCTTCTTGCGGTTATGTCCCAGTTCCTGTGTACGCACGGGAGTGATGGATGATACCGGCATGACTGTTTCCGCACGTCCTCATTCTGTGATGAGATGTGAAATTCCATGCCTTTGTTCTCCGTTTTTTTTTCTGGCCCTGATCTTCCATTTTTCGATATTTCGATTCTCCGAAGCCTTGCCTTCAATGCGTTACGAAGCTAAGTTTGAGGCATTTGTCTTTTAATCTCTCTGCACTGCATTGCTGACTCCATAGGGACTGTACTGGCGAATGACACTTTGCACTCCTGCCACTAGATGGAGAATGGCACATTGCAGGAGGAGACTGACCTCACGGGCTCTCGTATCGGAATGAGATGCGAGATGACGAGATTCCCGAGGCCAGGGAGGGGAATCTTTCATCCCACTTAAATTGCAGTTCAGGGGGCGTGGTCAGGACGAACTCCCCTTGTCCCGCAATGGACGTGTGGTTAGAGTTCTTCGTACCGGTCCCCAGCGGGACCGCGAACAGCTATGAGATGGACGTGAAGAATCAGCTGAAGTTTGCAAGAGCTGAGAAGTCCCATTACAAAGACAATACTGGGTGGGACCAACCCTTCTCTTTCAAGATAAGCACACAAATTTGTCTGCTGCGCCAAGACTCTGGAACTCTCTCCCACTGGAGGCCAGGACTGCCTCATCTCTGTTGTCCTTCCGGAAACAGGCAAAGACCTTTCTCTTCAGGCAAGCTTTCCCTTAATGATGGACTACCATGTGTATTTTATATGAATCTATAGGTTTACATAGACTTTGTGTTTTATAACTACTTATAACCTTGTAGCTTTAATGTAATTATGTCCATTAATGCTGTGAGATGTCCCTCAATTCCTTGTTCTCAAATACTTGAACATGTCTTAATTGTACTGGACTGTATATTATCCCTCATTACTTTAAGCCACCTTGGGTCCTTTTCTAAGGAGAAAGGCAGGGTAAAAATACTCTAAAATAAATAAATAAATAAATTTTCACTTTGAAAGACCTTCCTGTCTGACCAGCATTTTAATTAGATTATTTGGTTGGACATATGAGCAGCAGGGTTTTATAATTTATAATTTGTACTGCATGTTGTTTTAACTGTATTGTATTGTATAGTTTTAATAATTTTATTGTTCTATAGCTTTTAATACTTGTATGCCGCTCAGAGACCTCTTGTTAGTGGGGCGGCTAAAAAAATATTGTAAGTAATAAATTAATAAATAAATAAATAAATAAATAAATAAATAATTTTAAATCAGCAGACATTTAGGAACACCTTTTTCTGTAAAGTAGTACCGTACTTTTAAAATATCATAAGTTGAAATTCCCTTGCAGAACTGGCACAGAGGAAGAGCAGATTGCCTGCTACATCTGTGTGCTGATCTTAAGTCCAGTTTCAAAGCAACACTGAGGGGGAAGGGATGTCCCCATTTTTACAATTGCCTTGTAGAATTCTGATTTGTTGTGCTGCATAACAACACATTGCAAATTGTGGGGGGAAATGTTCAACCAAATTGCATGTTTAAACCCTGAACATTGTAGGCCTTAAATAGTAAATTGAAATGTGATCCATCTGAAGGTTACACCTGGATCATGCTCAGGACAGACATACTCTGCTGTAGATGAGAAGGCTGGCAACTAAGACCTGTGATCCAAGATTGACTGAGTTGGGTGTGTTTATTTCAAGGAAGAGAGATAAAGAGGTAATATGAGACCGGTCTCTGACTCTATGAAAAGCTGTCATTTGGATAAGGAAACCAATTTATTTTCTGTTGCTCCAGAGGTTTGGACTTCAGCCATCAGGTTCAAATTTTAAGGAAATATTGACAAAATGTTAGGGGAAACTACTCATCACTGGAAGAAGCTGTCTTGTAAGGCGGTGGATTCTCTTTCATTTGAGGTTTTCAAGGAGAAGCTGGATGGAACCTATCAGAAGAACGGCAGCAGCAGCTTAACTGTATTACTGGTAGTGAGTAAGAACCTTTGAGATCCCTTCTAATCTCATGGTATGTTATCTTGCCTTCCTCAGTCGGTATCACTACAAAACAGTCCAGGGCCTCAAAAAACAAAACAAAAAAAAAAAACCCTGCTGTATAATCTGCTTAGCAAAAAAATCATTTCTTCTGGCATTACATCACAATCATCAATTGTTCTGAAAAACATAACTCTTTGTGATCCACAAACAACCACACCACTGCAGGCAGTAAAACGTGTCAGACAACGAGGGCCCAAAGGCTGGTTAATGTCTCCAACCTCCTCCTATTGAGGGGGGGGGGGGGGGGAGTGGCTCTTTAAGGGGCTTCAGATTGCATTTGCTTAATCTGATTTCTCAATTCTGGATACCTTCCACCTGGATATAATGAGAAGCCATCCCATCAAGTGTAAGTTAGAAGGGCCGCTATAGACCTTCCTACTGAGGGGAAGCAAGGACTTATGAGATGAGAGCCAGTTCAGACCGCTTCAAATATACTGTATTTTCCCTATGTTTGGGGCTTCCAGATTTTTTTCTACTCTAACTCCCAGGCTCTCATGAGATGGGAATACAGTATAGCAACTAGCCACGACAGCTGGGCAATATAGCAAATAAAGCTGAAGAGGTCTGGAGAGCATTGAGGTGGTTTATCTCTTCCGGATAATATGCTAATGTCTATTTTCTTACATCCCTGCATCGCTAAAAGGAAGAGGCAGCCGTCAGCGGAGACAACCAGTCTTTCCCTTCCCGTTAGTTTCTTTGGTTATGAGAGCCAAACGACACACATTGTGGCTGTAAAAACGCCAGGTCATAATGTAGCTTGCTGCAGTTATGCCCCACACCCCTTATGCTGGCCCCTATCTTTTGTTAAGAAATACTTTGCTTCACGCCCCTTACGCTGGCCCCTAAGAAATACCTTGCTAGTGAAGTAACTGTGAGCTACTGTACAATACTGATAAGCTTATATGGTCTAAATGAAACTGTGACAAACTTTAATCAATGAAATGCTTAACAATACGTTTCGTTAACCCATGCTACTATAAAAGCTGCTTTTAAGTTTCCATTCCTTTGTCTCACTTTTGTCAGAATACATTATTCCACAAGAAACATCTTCGGATCTGTTCTGTAGCCCCATTTGGGGCAGGTAACAACGTCATGGGAGATATGTGATCAGGAATGCCTATACTTTTAGAAAATGTAAAAGTAGATACCAGGGGTTATTGGAGTCTCTCTCTCTCTCTCTCTCTCTCTCTCTCTCTCTCTCTCTCTCTCTCTCTCTCTCTCTCTCTCTCTCTGGACTCTATCTCCTTTTTTTCTTTTTCACTTCAATTGATGTATTGTTCCTTTTGGGTCTGTCTTGCCCTTTCTGTTCACCGCCCGGAGTTCCTTCGGGAAGACGGGCAGTATAAAAATGAATGAATGAATGTATGTATGAATGAATGAATAAAAATATCCCCAGGCAGAATTCATGGAGTTCTTGCCCACAGACAAGCATGTACAGATGCCTATGTTTCACTCCCCTGGAACAAGGCCCATCTTCCAAGTTCTTTTGGGCCTACCTCCTGTGCAAAAAAGGGAAGTCTTTCTGGGGCAGCCTAGTTTTTTTGTGGGGGGTGGACTCTTGCTGCCCACTCGGCTGTATAGAGGGCACCTTCGAAAGAGCTACCGATTCCAGTGTTGACACTGATCAACCTTGACTAGCAGCAATGCTCTCCTGAGCTTCAACCAGGAGATTTTCCCTGCTGCAAGTGGCCATACCAGGGAGAGTGAACACGGCCATTTGCATGCAACGTGCACTCTTATCACTGAGCGATGGCCATTCTTTCTTCTCTTTTCCCCTTTCCCTTCTTCTTCCCCTCCCTCTTAGAAAACATAAAAGTATGTTTTCCCTAACAGGGCAAATACTAGTGTTTATGACAGTGGAGGATCTGTGGAAAGGGGCATGGAAGGAACAGGAAAATGCCCACTTCCCCTGTACCACTGACCCAGCATATTTAGAACACAGCCCTCACTGGTGTTTTTAGAGTGCCATTATTGGCGCCACGTGCGCTAGTCTTCCACAGCTTTCCTGTTGTAGTTTTCCGGCTTAAGATTGCACGTGGCCACCTGGTGTACACTAAACCTCACTCCCTTTTTTAAAAAATTCACAATCAATTACAAGAGAGGAGCTGATGCAGATGGAGACACCAGTGTGGGAGTTTCAAGGCACTAGGATCCCCCGTAGTCCTGGTTAAGGTCAAGGCCCTTTTGTAACATCAAATTGTGTATAAATTCTTCTCCCATTATTGGAAATTGGGCATTTTGTTCTATGCTAATTTCAGGCCCAGACCCTGATCTGGATCAATACCTACTAAAAGCCGCTACTGCACTTCCTTGAGCAGCCGCTTTTTGTTTTGCATTGCCTTATCTCCTCCCGCAGTCACATGGTCGCTACAGCCGTTTGGCAGTCCACACTTTGGCGGTTGCTTAGCAATTGGCTTCTACATCCGCACTTTGCTGAACCACTTTATACTTCAATGTGAAAGTGCAGCATCGGAAAAGTCGGCAAACATGTTTACATTGCGGCAGGATTTTTTTTTACGTGTCCTACGACAGGGAAACAGCAGAACAGGGGGGAAAACTGAAAAAAGCGGTGTAGTATGTCCACAAATTCAACCAAATCACTTTAAAAGGGGGTGCAGGAATCGATTTTAAAATACACCACCCCAGTGGTTATTGCAAGAAAAACAGACACAGTGGCCAAAAATGGGCCTGGCCAAGGGGGCTGTTCAGAAACAGTGATTTGAAAAGCAGACAGTGATTGTTAAGGCAATTTGTCTTTATGGAAAAGGTATTTCAAATCTAAAGTGAGGTAGTGGTCAAAGGGCAAAAGGCTTTAAGAAAACACTCTTGCTAGGACCTTAAACTCGATCTGGTTCCTGATGCTTAATTTTGTAAAAGACAATTGCAGTGAAATCAGTACACACTGCAACCCTTGTGTTTCTTTTTTAAAACTGCCTCAGAAAAACAACAGAGCAGATCCAGTCAATTGGCATCCCTAAATCACATCTCACATTTATACTGAACTTTAAATTTGCTTTAGAATCAGAATCATTTTAGAGATTACAGAGAAGGGTCTTTAAAAACACTTGATTGTTAGACAAGGATCGTTTATTACCATCAATATGCAATTTGTTAACAGAGAATATTACACACTACATTACTTGCAGGCATTTGATCTGAAGGAGTAAAAAATGGAAAGCTATTATGGCATCAATTTTTACCACATTCTCTTCAGTCCACAGCATCTACAGCAAACTGAGTTTATGACTAATTAATGTGAAAATGTCATTGGCATCAACTACGGTTGGAAAATGTATCGAGGCTAGTTTGGGTGTAATGATTTCACAAACGAAAGTCCATGAATGTACATTTCAGGTTTATATTGAAAGTACCTGTAAACACAATGACAAATAGGATTACTCACATGAGCATGCAGTTGTGTGGGGGAAGGGAAACATTAAGCCTATTTGTTAATCGATGAATTCCATTTTTCAGAACCAAGAATGGCCATTCAAGGTCCCCTGTTTCAAATTCTTGCTCAGCTCCTAATTCTTATATTTTCATCCCATGTGCTCAATCTTCAACTAGCACATTTTTGCCTGAGCAATCTTACTCCACTGATTTTTATGATAGCGGAGCGCTTTTTTAAAAAATAGAGAGCTTGAAAAGCACTGCTTATTTAACATGCCCAAAACGGTCAAAGCATTATTTTTCAAGTTGCCATAATACAATACAAGTAGTGTAAAATCACCAATCTGCGGCTGTAATTTAGGATGAGAAATACTGAAAGTTTGTCATTTAAAATTATTATCATTCTAAAAGCTATCATTTTACCTGAGAAATCGTGATATTCCAGTGTACATTAAAGCATTTCCCCTCTTGCAGGGGAACAAATTCCAATGTATTTCTGCTTCAGGTACAGTAACAGATTGAATCTCTCTCACACATTTTTTAAAAAGATAACTCTCACAGCTTTTTCAGTGTTCCCTCGGCAGATGTGGTAAATGGTTTAAACCAATTTCCTACTGGAGTTCCACCAACTAGGGGAGGCATTTCTCATAGGTATCTATTTGGCTGTATCACAGCTCATCTTCTGGCAGGCAATAAAAAAGATTATATTTTAGCTGTCCTCTGGGGCAAGAACTGATTGATTGTTCAACTGTTGCCTGTGCTACTTACTTCGGCTATTGTTTTGTAAGGTAAGCAGAGACGATGTCTCAACAGATCAATAATATCCTTTGGCTGTCACTGAGACACAGCAATCAAAATCACCTGACGAATAAGGGCGCTTTTACACGACCCCTAAGATCCGCTGGCAACTTAAATTAGGGCCAGAGATCTTGGGGGTTTGCTCCTCTTGCGGTGTTCCCACCCTCCACACTCCCTTACTCCTGTCTGCGCGAGGGGAGGGAGAAAAAAAGGGAGAAAAGAATGCAGGCTCACCTCCGCTCTGCCCTCGGGAGCTGCTCCGGGAAGCATTCCAGTCTCTTAAAGGGGTGTGGGGCAAAAAAGAAAAAGAAAAAACAAGGCGTGGAGAGCCCGGCACTCACTGCTTTGCAATCCGCATCAGAAATTTGTCACCCTTCAAATTTGAGACCAGGTACTTGGAAAATGTGCTGGGACTCGCTTAGGTGGGTGTGGTCGTACTTATTTTTTTTTAAGTCCGGAGGTGGTGGGAAAACAATTTTAAGCTCCGCATCTGGGAGCCCTTTGCCTCGGATTTTAGGGGTTGTGTAAAAGCGCCCTGGGAGATGTAAGCCAGCAAGTAACTGTTCAAAGTGCCTTGGCTTTATAGCTAAGGGAACGCCTAGGACTGCATGTAGAGATGGAAAGAACACTATTGATGACTGAGTCCAGCACAGTGTGGAAGCAGTGATGGAGGCCAATTCCATCCTGAAAATAAAATAGCCAATATTACTATGTCCTTCTACAAAATAATAGCAAGGCCACACCCTGATCACAGCATCCAGTTTTGGTCGCTGTGTCTCAAAAGAGACATAGTAGAACTAGAAAAATTATGGAAGAGAGTGACTAAAATTATTAATGGGCTGGGCCTAGAAAAAAGGCTCCCGGGTGGGGGGGGGGAACGGGACACATGATGGAGATGTACAAAATTATGGATAAAGTGGATAGAAGGGAAGCTCTTTTTCATCTCACACAATACCAGAACTGGTGATTTGGTTAAAAACCGTAAATAAAGATTCATTCATTCATTCATACCAGAACTAGGGGCCATCCAATCAAATTGGGGGTTGGGAGAGTAAGAACAGACAAAAGAAAATATATTTTTACCCACTGTGTTGTTAGTCTGTGGAACTCCCTGCCACAGGATGTGGTGAAGCCTTCTAGCCTAGATGCCTTTAAAAGGTGATTGGACCAATTTCTGGAGGAAAAGTCCATCGCAGGTTACAAGCCATGATGGGGATAGGTCCAGGCTTAAAAAGAGGGTACCTCAAAATGCCAGATGCAGGGGAGTGGCATCAGGAGAGAGATATCTAGTTGTCTCATGTGCCCCCAGAGGCACCGGGTGAGGCTAATGTGAGATACAGGAAGTTAAGACTAGATGGGCCCTTGGTTTGACCCAGCAGGGCTCTTCTCATGTTCTTATGTTTTTATCCCTTTCTGAGGTATGACCTAAAGACATGTTTAAGGATTTAAACATAGTATTTGGGACCAAGAAATGCACTCATGCAATAAATTCAGAGTTGGATGAGATGGGTGCAATATGCTCATGTTGGCTGATGTTTTGAGATTGTGTGCACACACACATTGTGATCAAGTGGAAGCACAACAGAGTAACAGTCAGTTCTTTTTCTCAGGGAAAGTTTTTTATGAGAGGGGAAAATGCCCTCACATCTTCTTAAGCAATGGTACTCAGTAACCCTGCTAGAACTAAAAAAAAATTAGGGCCACATTCTCACTGTGTTATCAAACCTGCATCTCAGCTGTGAGAGTTTTACACTGAGGGACAGGGGTCAAATAATGAAAGTGTCATAAGATACAATTCCTACATAGAAGAAAAATACAGTGGTACCCCGACTTAAGAAATTAATCTGTTCCGAGCCTACGCTCGTAACTCGATTAGCTCGTAAGTCGGGGAGCAATTTCCCATAGGAATGCATTGAAAGTCAATTAATCCATTCCGGATAACCGGATTCAATGCATTCCTATGGGAAACCGCTTTAAAGCACCCACAGATCCCCCCTCACCGGATGCATTGGGGAGGGTTAGTGATGGGTGGTTTAAAATGTCTTTAGCCAGTGAGGCAACCACTTATCTCCATGGCTAAAGACATTTTAAACCACCCCTGCTTCCCGCCCAACAAGCCCGGGGAGGGGGGAGGGGCGGGTGGTTTAAAATGTCTTTAAGCCACCCAGGCAACTGCTTGGCTCAGTGCCTCAAAGGCATTTTTTAAAAGTGTGCTTTTCCCCACAATGCACCTGATTGAGGGGGAAAGTGTAGGTTGTTTAAAAATTGCAAAAAAAAGACCGCCCCCTCTGGCAAAAACACACAAAAATACAGTACAGTATATAAAAATAACAGAGGAAATATCAACCTACCTTCTCGCAGTAGAGAAGTGCAGGAAAATGATGCGGGTATTTTAAAACCTCCCAAATGCAAAGCACCATGGGAGAAACAGGTTTTTTTTAAAAAAAATCTTAAGTCAGGGAAACCCTACCTTTTGCTCGTAAGGCAGTGGGATTTAAAACCCAATGGAATTGCGCTCGTAAGTCAGGATTCCATATGTCGGGCACGTCGTAAGTTGGGTACTACTGTATAGTTAAGAACAAATTATCAGAATACAGCACTGGTTCATAGCATTTCCAGTAGTTGAGGGGGGACATAGCTAGATATTGTCACAAAATTTATCACTCCAATAAACTTGTTTTCAGCAAGCTTATTTTCAAGTATTTGATTCTCCCCCATCCCTATCTCAGTAATAAACTAATTCCTTCATTACTGCAATCAACTCCATCATTACTCCAATAAATTGATTTTATCATTACTCCATTTTAAAAAAAATAAAATTCAACCAAGGAAGAGAGATAACACTGGTTTCAAAATAAAGGTCTGGAAATGGCAATATCCACTTCATCCCTATTGTTGAACACTAACACTAGCGTGCGGTTTGGCGTGCGAGCTCATGCACACACACATGCACATGCACGCTCATGCACGTGCATGCACGCGCGCACACACACACACACACACACACACACACACACACAGTGCCCAGCACCTCCTCCCGTTATGTGACTGCTCTGAAGGAAGGCAACCAGTTCCTCAACCAACCTCACAACTGTGGCCGTATTAGTAATACGTCTGACTCAGCTGAACCCTAGTTATACCTGCAGGGACTAGGGCTCCAGCATCATCATCATCATCATCATCATCATCATCATCATCATCATCATCATCATCATCATCATCATCATCATCATCATCAATTTATGCTGAGGCACCCTAGAGCTCCAAGGAAGAGGGCTCCTCAAAATACGTGGAAAGCTTGGAGACCTGCTTGCAGCCAGTTCAAGACTGGACCCTGAAGGGATGGTATGCAGTGTTGGAGTTTGGAGGAGGTGTTTGCCTTTCCACAAGTGTATACTGTAATTTCATAGGACAGTGGTTTAAGAAATTAAGCACACCACCAGTGTCTGATCACAAAATCAATGACACTTTGTTATTAAAGGACATCAAGAGACAGCTACCCGTAAGTAAGCCAATTTTAAATAAATGAATAAATTCAGATGAGAGGCCATTTGGTAAGCCTTCCCATTGCCCCTCTTCTGTTTTTAACCAGACTGGGTGCCTTATTGTCTTCTGCTTTTGGCTTCCTGTTCTCCAGTGCCTTGTTCCTCCCGTTTTGGGCATTGTTTACGGATGTGACCTTGGGTTTCCTTCCAACCGGTGTTGGTTGCTGGCAGGGAGCAGTGATACAGAGCTCTGAAGGAAGGCATCTACACATCTATACTTTTTTTTTAAAGAAGTGACTCTTTCTGGAGCTTTGACAAAGTCTCTAGGCATTCCCATGAGTTTCATTTTGGTGGCCAGAATAAAGCCTGACATGTTTTTTTTTTAAAAGCCTGTTAAAATAATAATACCTTGCCTCCACTGAATGCATTCACTGACTATTTCAGTAGATGCAAAATCTCCCCTCACCTGTACTTCTCTAAATCTCTTGGGGGGAAAACTGGAGGTCTTTATAGTTTAATAACTGGGGATTATGGAAATTCTGTCAAGTTTTAATTCACTTGAGGCTGTCAGCAGTTCACAAAATGTGTATTAAGTTGTGAAACAGCTTCTCAGCAGCAGAGACCTCGTTCCTGGTGGAAATCTCAGCTTTTCAGCACAATTTCTGTGTCACTTGAAACAAGATGACAAATATTTTATCTTTTTGCCTTTAAAAATAAAATACTGTAGGATGGTGGACATCTTGATACACCTCTACACGCTTGATCCTTTATGTGAAAAGCACTTGAGAATAAACTTTTTGTGTAAGACCCTGATGATCTTTGGGGGGGAAATATTGAAAATGTAAGTTGAAAGTTATAATTCTTTTCTTAAAATAGTTGCATGACTCAAGCAGATTGAATTAGATAGGCAAATACAGTGGACCCTCGTATAACAAGTGGTTTGTATAACATAAAATCTGTACAACATACAAAAAAATTCCAGAGGTAGGGGAAATTTGCTTAACAGAATCGTCTATGGGGTGAATCTGTTCAACATAAAAAAGGTCACGATTAGGGATCACTCTGTTTTCAATGCATTCCTATGAGAAATTTGTATAAAGGAAAATTTGCTTAACATAATTTCATTTGGAACGAATTACAGTAATACAGTGGAACCTTGTATAAAAGAATTAATCCGTTCCAAATGAAATTATGTTAAGCAAATTTTCCTTTATACAAATTTTCCATAGGAATGCATTGAAAATGGAATAATCCCATTTTTATGTTGTACAGATTTTCCCCATAGGCAATTATGTTAAGCAAATTTCCCCTATCTCTGGAATTTTTTATGTTGTACAAATTTTATGTTATACAAGCTGTTTGTTATACGAGGGTCCACTGTACCTCGGGTAACGAATGCCCCTGATAATGAATTTTTCGGATAACGAATCACAATTTCCAGGTATAGGGCTACCTCTGATAACAAATTTTCCCTATGGGCTACCTCGGATAACGAATAGCAATTTCTAGGTATAGGTCTGCCTCAGATAATGAATTTTCCCTATGGGCTGCCTCGGATAATGAATTTCCAGCAAGCATCGGTAAAAAAGAGTTATCCCGGGCTGCCTCACATCTGTACCTTTAAAGTGCCCTTTATAAAGAGTTTTAAGCAAAAAAACCCAGGTGTCTGTGTCATTTTCCTAGGCTCCAGAACAGATTAATTGGTTTCCCATTCATTCCTATGGAAAACTGCATTTCGCATAATGATTTTTTTTTTTGGATAACAAATTGCCTCAGAGAACGAATTAAATTAGTTATCTGAGGTACCACTGTAATTCCTTTTATACAAGGTACCACTGTAGTGCCTATGAGCGACTGGTAAAAACCCAAGAACTATGAAGAGTGAAATTGGCCCCTCCCCCCCTAAATAAAGACCTGTGGGGACCATGCCCTATTTCCCACAATGCATTGTTTCATTTGCAAGTGTCATTTCTTGAGATTGTATAGGGATTTGGGACTTTCTTTCTACCATGTGTGGTAGTTATGTCCTTTGGCAGTTGGTTTGTGGTCTGTGACACACACCAAACTGATTAGTAGGCCACTATGATTATGTAAACAAAATGAAATTAAAATAAATCAGCAAAACTTGGAAGGGAAAGTGTGTCACTTCAACTCTTCTGAGTAGATTTCCTGCTGCTCTCCTAACACCCAGAATGCAACAGATTGAATAAACACACAACTGAATACTTGGGACAAAAAGAAATATAAATAGGGTGGGAGAACACAGGAAAATATGAGAACACTATATAATTTGACAGAGACGGTTTTCAATAGTTGTAAGTTTTGTTCATGTTATTTAAAATGAAAACCCTGGAGAGCTCTTTCAGAACAATGCTGCAAACCAAAAATAAGTCATTTCCAACAGCCCCTCCAATACAGCTTGCAGTCAGAGGACTACTTGGGTGGTGGTGGGGGGGTGGGGAAATCACACCACATCATTCTGTTGTTCCATTTTCATTACACCAAACAAACTGCTCGTAATGCACTGAATGTTCATAATGTCTATTAAATAGCTCTGTATGAGATCCATTTACAAGAGAGAAACTGGAATGTTTATGAAAACCACGGTGTGTGGGATATTACAAAGGAGAACCGGGGAAAGGGGGGAGAGAACATGTCTGGGAATACAATGGCAACTAGAAACATTCTTTTCCTTGCCCACAAACATTATTTGCATTTCAAAATACTGTACAGCCATCCCCCGCCATTTCGCAGTTCAGGTACTGCGGTCCCACTATATCACGGGATCGCAATACCTGCACCTCGGGCCATGCGAGGGGCGGCGGGGGGTGATCGCATTGCCCCGCGCCGCACCCCCACTCTTCCGAGAAGCCTCAGGGCCGCCCCCCCACTCCTCTGAGAAGCCTCGGGGGCGGCAGGGGCGATCTGAGAAGTGTGAGACAGCAGCGTTGGACGCTGCCCCGCAATCTCCATTGGAATGCATTGAGCCAATGCATTTCAATGGAGAAATTTTCCCCATTGGAATGCATTGAGCCAATGTTTTCCAATGGGGAAAATTTTCCTCCACTGAAATGCATTGAACTAATGCATTTCAATGGAGATGGCCCCGGGTGAGAAGTCTCGGGGCAGCACAGTGGGCGGCGGGGGGAGGTCAGATCCCCCTGCCACCGCCGGTGCGCACTGCCCCAAGACTTCTCCAACCAGCGCGCTGGTGACGGCAGGGGGATCTAATTCCCCCCCGCCCCCCTGACCCGCTTCCGCATATCATGGATTTTCAGGCATCGCGGGTCAGGTGGGTCCCTAACCCCTGCGATAGGTGGGGGGTTAGTGTATATGGGATGTTACAACTAAGATAGTGGTTTCTACCTTCCATGTCTTACGTCTCACCGATCACTCTGTAAAACAAACTGTACGCCCCACCATTACAGGACCAAAAAGCCCGCATCTTCTGAGATAACCACTGATCCATTGCCATGCGTTCTGTTGCCCCTTAAAGGCCACAGGAAATATGGATTGCCCAACTTTGCTACCAGTATAGCAAAAAGAGTCTTTAGAAATCTACTTAGTTCCTAGATTACTCTGGCCTATGGAAGATCTGAGCACCTAAAGCTGCTGAAGTCCCAGCTATTAACTGTGCTTTACCCCAGCTTAGCCAGGTAACACAGCTGGAGTTAGCAATTTTAGGCATGCAAATCTTCAGAGCTATAACCAACCCTCCAGTGTAGCAACACTTAACTCTTCAAGTCAGTAGTTGACCAAGAATCAAGAGTGAATTTATTTATTTATTTATTTATTTATTTATTTATTTATTTATTTATTTATTTATTTATACAGTATGCTGCCTTTCTCCTAAAGGACCCAAAGTGGCCTATAATATTAAAAGAAACAAAGCTACATTAATTAAATTATTACTTAAAAATAAACAGATATCAAATCAAAATTGAGAAACAAGAGCAGTACTAAAAACGCAAGTAAAACAACAGAATACAATACAACAGTTCCCCCACATCCACGGGGGATTGGTTCTGCCCCCCTGTGGATACTGAAATCCATGGATATAAGTGAACACCCAGTCAGCACCTCCCAAAATCAATAGCCGCTGTTATTTATGACAGCAATTTGCTTTGCAGCACCCTTTTGCGACAACAATTTGCTGTGTGGCACCCTTTTGCGACAGCGATTTATTTAATAATTATTTAATTATTTTTGGCAGTCAAGCATGGATAACTGAATCAAAGGAAGCTGAATCAGTGGATACATGGGTGCTAATGTAATCCTTTTAAAGATCCCTTTGGTCAACTACTAATTTAATTAAAAGACTACCTAAAGATAAAGGTATGACTAGGACCAACTCTCCAATTTACACTCTTACTAAGATTTTTGTTTTATTTAAAGAAGGAGGGTGTAGTAGGAGCCAGACAAGAATTCTAGAAATTACACAAATTACTACAACAGACATAGAACAGTTTGGCAATAACCAGATCAGAAAACATATTAATGACTACCTAACCTAAGGTGTGGTGGCTCAGTGGACTAAGGCTCCGAAAACTGTTGACTTCAAAGTCAGCAGCTCGGTGGTTCGAATCCCGGGTGCCGCGCAGTGGAGTGAGCTCCCGCTGTTCACCCCAGCTCCTGCCAACCTCGCAGTTTGAAAGCATGTAAAATGCAAGTAGATAAATAGGTACCACCATAAAAAGGTGGGAAGGTAAAACAGTGTTTCCTTGCAGCGATGCCGGCCACATGGTCATGGACTTGCACAACACTGGCTCTTCTGGCTTGAATACGGAGATGAGCACCGCCCCTAGAGTCGGACATGACTAGCACGCATGTGCGGGGGGAACCTTTACCTTTTTAACCTAAGCCGTACATATTTTGTAGTACTGCAATAGAAGACTGATATCTCAGCTTACATGGAGTGCAACTCCAGATGACAGAAAGACAAGCCAACATCCAACTCCACGACTCATTCTAATTCTGATTTGCTCTTCTTATATGCTTTGACCCTTAATAACAACAGTGGGTACCCATCAGCCCATCCAACCCCCAATTTCCTCAAAACCTTCAGGTACACTGGTGAACTGTTATGTCTACCTGACAAAACAGGTGGAGATACCTGGCCATTGTCAGACTGACCTTGGCCAGTGCTCCACTCCGTAACACAGATGCTCTTCTCATAGGAACAGTATTTCTGTAGCTGGTATCCCTTCCCTACAGCTGAGCCTTAGACCCACCATGGAAATGACTCTGCACGTCTTCACAAGATCATGAGCAGACCATCTTTGTAAGACAGGGTCAGTAGGTGATAGCATGCTCATTGTTGTGAGAAGACATGAAGAATTAGAATACATTATTGATGATTATTATGAAAACAATGTATCACTTGTATTATGTCTGGATCACAGCAGTCACCTCTGCCACTGCTTGGGAACCACTCAACTAAATCAGAGTGAACACCACCATCACCCGATTTGTTGTTGTTGTTGTTGTTGCTCAGTCATTCAGTTGTGTCCGACTCTTCATGACCCCATGGACCAGAGCTCGCCAGGCCTTCCTATCTTCCACTGTCTCCCAGAGTTTGGTCAAATCTATATTGGTTGCATCAATGACACTGTCCAACCATCTCATTCTCTGCCGTCCTCTTTTCATTTTGCCTTAAATCTTTCCCAGCATCAGGGACTTTTCCAAGGAGTCCTCTCTCCTCATGAGGTGGCCAAAGTACTGGACCCTCAGCTTTAAAATCTGTCCTTCCAGTGAACATTCGGGGTTGATTTCTTTCAGGATAGATAGGTTTGATCTTCTTGCAGTCCAGGGGACTCTCAAGATTCTCCTCCAGCACCACAGCTCAAAAGCATCAATTCTGCAGCGATCAGCCTTCTTTATAGTCCAGCTCTCACTTCCATACATCACTACTGGAAAAACCATAGCTTTGACTATCCCGACCTTAGTTGGCAAAGTGATGTCTCTGCTCTTTAGGATGCTATCTAGGTTTGCCATTGCTTTCCTCACAAGAAGCATGTGTCTTTTAATTTCGTTGCTGCAGTCGCCATCCACAGTAATCAAGGAGCCCAAGAAAATAAACTCTGTCATTGCCTCCATTTCTTCCCCTTCTATTTGCCAGGAGGTGATGGAACTGGTGGCCATGGTTTTAGTTTTTTTGATGTTGAGTTGTATCATCTGCGTATCTGAGGTTGATATTTCTTTGGCAATCTTAATTCCGGTTTGTGATTCATCCAGACATGCCTTTCCCATGATGTACTTGGCATATACTCTGCACCCGATATAATTCGCCAATCCAACCCACTGCTCTAAGAACATGTCATAGTGATGAGTATGAATTCAGATTTGTGACACTGATTATGAGCTGAGCCACATATTCATTAAAGCCATCTCATGCTGGGCTATAGCTCCTGTACCAGATAATTCCTAGTTCTGCCCTAAGCATGTTCAGTAGCATTAGTGTAATGACAGTCTTCTCCTGATGTCTATGTCTCTCTCTCTCTCTCTCTCTCTCTCTCTCTCTCTCTCTCTCTCTCTCTGTGTGTGTGTGTGTGTGTGTGTGTGTGTTTGCAAGGGATATATTTATTTGCAAGGGAAAGCAGCTAGCCGAGAAACCTGACACACGTACACAGAAGCACATCGGAAAAACCTTGAGGCAGAAACGGCAGGCTCTATTTGTGGGTCTAGTTTTTATCTCACTAGGCACGGTGCAGCTGTGGTAAATCTCTTTGATCCATCCCGACATTCAGCGTCCAAGGGAAAAGATGAAAGGGCCAACAGTCAGAGCCATATTTCCAAAACAGCAAATACAATCCAAGAGACAATTTGAAAAATTAATCACAATAGCCCCTTTGAAATCGATGCCATTTTAAAAATTCGACATAACTGTGTCCCATTCCATTGTTTCTGATGTGCCATGGCTCACAATCCTATAAATTTCTACCCAATGAGGTCAACAGAACTCACATATATACTGTATATAAATAGGTACAGGGTTGAGTCACCGTCATTAACATTTGGTGAAGTTCCCCTTTGCATCTATATTTGATTAGGGACATGCTTTGTCTATTTGATGAGAGCCACAGGTGCTTGCTGCCTGGCTAAGCCAGCATTGTTAGAGGCTTCCATGACCCCTCTTCACGAAGATGAACTGTATCTCTGGAAGTGCCGAAGAACCCAATTCATAGTGTGGTACTGCAGCTGGAAAGCCCCAGATTAGTTACTAATTAACCTTTATTTATTTATTTACAATTTTTTTAGCTGCCCCATTACCAAACGGTCTCTGGGTCTTTGATACTCTTGATATTATTAAGAGTATCTAGATTTCACCACCACTTTGCTGCCACCACTTTCTCTTTATGAGAATCTTGTCAAAATGTCTTTCATCGTAAAGATCTGACAAGTGAAGCTTGCACGAACCCCACCAATAAATCTTTTTGTCAACAAAGAAATACTAGTGACTTCAGCCTAGAACATCCCCTGAGAACTAAAAAGAAGAATCTCCAGAGTTTGTGAAAGTTTTGAATTTGACCACACACTTCCATTAAAACCACCCTGACATACTTTCAAGCCATATGGAAGGGGGGAAAATAATTTATATAGTGCAACAGATCTTGGAAGTTAGATTCTTCCCTTTCCTAAAAAATATTTTAATCGTCTGAGTGAACATTTCTAGTATTATGATTTAAGAGTTCCTTTATCTCACATTTGACTCAAGAGTTTTCACTTTGATAACAGTGGTCAGTCTCATAACATAAGAACATAAGAAGAGCCATGCTGGATCAGGCCAAAGGCCCATCTAGTCCAGCTTCCTGTATCTCACAGCGGCCCCACCAGATGCGTTTGGGAGCGCATGAGACTAGATATCTGTCTCCTGATACCACTCCCCTGCATCTGGCCCTTGAAGTACCCTGGTTTAAAGCCTAGAGATTACACATCTCCATCATGGTTTGTAACCCGTGATGGACTTTTCCTCTAGGAATCTGTCCAATCCCCTTTTGAAGGCATCCAGGCCAGATGCCATCACCACATCCTGTGGCAGGGAGTTCCATAGACTTACAACACGCTGGGTGAAAAAATATTTTCTTTTGTCAGTTCTTACTCTCCCAGCACTCAATTTGAGTGTATGTCCCCTAGTTCTGGTATTTTGAGAGAGGGAGAAGAGCTTCCCTCTATCCACTTTACTCATACCCTGCATTATTTTGTATGTCTCAATCATATCCCCCCTCAAGCGCCTTTTTTCCAGACTAAAGAGGCCCAATTGTTTTAGCCTTTCTTCATAAGGGAGGTGCCCCAGCCCAGTAATCATTTTAGTCACTCTCCTTTGCACCTTTTCCAGTTCCACTATGTCTTTCTTGAGATGCGGTGACCAGAATTGTACACAATACTCCAGGTGGGGCCTTACTATTGTTTTATATAACGGCATTATAATGTTGGCTGTTTTATTTTCAATCCCCTTTTTGATAATCCCTAGCCTGGAATTGGCCTTCTTCACTGCTGCCACACATTGGGGAGACACCTTCATGGAGCTGTCCACCAACACACCAAGGTCTCTTTCCTGATCCGTCACGGATAACTCAGAGCCCATGAGTTGATAGATGAAGTTTGGATTTTTTGCCCCAATATGCATTACTTTACATTTGGTTACATTAAAACGCATTTGCCATTTCTCAGCCCACTCCCCCAGTTTGGAGAGATCCTTCTGGAGCTCTTCACAATCTTCTCTGGTTTTTACCACATGGAAAAGTTTTGTGTCATCTGCAAACTTGGCCACCTCACTGTTTATCCCTGTCTCCAGGTGCAATCTAATACTTGTACCAGTGTATGAGATACCACCACATAGTGCAGAGGGGAATGCGGATAGTGTCACTACATTTTCTAGTCACTAGGTGGTGCTGGACCTTGCTATTTCTTGGTGGAGCTTCCTAAGCTGTTACCTACTTTCTTAAGAATGAGACATCTTCAAAATTAATAATTAAACTTTACCTAGATGAAAGCTCCTGCCCATTTGCCGTTGTCCCATTCAACTTCACTTAAGGATTATTCATTCGCTATTGGCTAGCTGTTTCACAGCAAACAGAAGAAAAAGAATGGCTGAAGAACAGCAGTGTTCCAGCAAAACTAGGAGTCTTACATGACATTAAAGGTGATCAGCCTTCCATCCTTCCGAAGTGAGTAAAATGAGTACCCAGCTTGCTTGGGGGGGGGGCAATGTGTAGCCTGCATACTGTAATTAAAACTGTGAACTGCCCAGAGACTACCTGGAGTAGTATGGGGAGGTATATAAGTGGAACACTTTTAGTTTTGCTTTTGCTAAAAGAGTGCCCATTCCCTTTATTTTCAACCTCTGCCCATCTCTCAATGTCTCTTTTTCTGAAAGCAACTGTATTCTCTGGTCACTGTGTGCAAAGGGGACTGGTTGAAAGGCCCCCTGTGAATAGTGAAAACAATGGATAAGAGCAAACGTTATGCATATCATGGTAAAAAGAAAAATCAAAGAAAAAATCCAGGGGGGAAAATATTTTAAATATGTATTACTAGTACATAAGTATTACTAGTCCATAAGAAGGAGTCAGAGACCATGCTATGTATGCCAATAACAACTATGCATAGCATGGTCTCTGGCTCTCTCTAGTGGTCAATTCTATTAAGTACAATGTGAATATAATGTACATATTTCTAGTTTTTTTTACCCTTTTAATATTTATATGTTTTTCCAACTGAAGATAAGTGTAAACATACTGAAGATACCGATTTTGTGGATATGGGGGATCCTACTGTATGTATATCATAGACCCAAGCGCACAGAAGAGCTTTCTGTCTTAATGTTCAGTAGAGAAGTAGAAATGTTCAACCCAAGAACCATCAATTCAAGCTATTGGTTCAGTGTTGGACGAGATTTTTTTTCCAAACATTGTCTGACTCATTAGGCAAGTCGAAACATCTTTTTATGTCCTTCAGCAACATTTCCAGAGGGATAAGTAATCAACATCCTCCACCTACATAAACAGAATAGCTGTATATGAGTGTCTCCCAAGGTTTATCACTTTGATTAAACATTCCAAATTAATACTATGCACTGATGTTGGCCAAAGCTTGAATTGCTGATGGAATCTGCTTCATTTGCAATTATTTCTGTGAGATCTAGATCGAAACAGAATGGCCAGATTTATGTTCCAGGGAGAAGTGAAGTAAAGCTAGTACCTACAAATAATTTTGAATCTGATGAACAAATTTAATCAGGTAGGGTACATACCACTTTGGTCTATTTTGTTGTTGTTGTTTTTAAAAAGCAAACGTTTAAAGTGCACAGCACACAACACCCTCTTGCTAGCTGTCTGCATTTTAGCAAGTTCATTACTCCCTTCTTGGGGCTTATTTGTCACCCAAAACCCCACGCCCATCAGTCCAAATACAAAGAACAAAAGTTAGGGTCTGTTTTCATTTTCCAATGTAAGTCAATGTGAGGCTGGTCACCTGAACTGACAAACTAAAATTAATGTGGGGTGCAGATCAAATCAGAGTGGGGTACAAATGGCTCGACCAAATTGGTCTCCAGATTAAAAACCAGGGGACCTTTGCACTATTCTGTTTCAAACCCAATGAACTAATTAAAGAACTGTGATAGCACATCTCAAGACATCTTCTGCACTTCAACTTGTAACTGAATTATAGGCATTGCCAGCAAGGGCAGATGTCTGAGGGACTATATATTAGTGATAAACTGAAGAAGGAATAAGAAAGGAAGTAGGAAAACTTTTTTTTAAAAGAGTATGTTCTCTTAAAAAAACTTTGATCCAAAGTACACAAAATATCTACTTGATGCATTCTGTAAAATATTGATATTAAATGCTACTCCTCATATGTGCAACATGCATTTTATATTTTTCACGTATTGTAGGCAGTATGAACCTTAATGTTTTGCTTTCATGCTTCCATTTTTCTGCTGCATGCCACTTTTTTTTAAAAAAGAGCCTCGTGGCGCAGTGGTTAAATGCCTGTACTGCAGGTAAAACTGTGCTCACGACCTGGGTTCAATGTAGCAGGCTCAAGGTTCACTCAGCCTTCCATCCTTCCGAGGTCGGTAAAATGAGTACCCAGCTTGCTGGGGGGGCAATGTTTGCACACTGTAATCAAAATTTCTACTTGTAGTGGTATGGGGCGGTATATAAGCAGAACACTTTGCTTTTTACTTTTCTGAACTGTATTGCTTTTATATTACATTTTATTAAATTCTCAGCAAGCATCTCATTGTTAACTGATTGCTTTTGTGCTAAAAAAAAACTTTACATGGAAGACAATGAAAAACACTGCATTTTTTTTCCTCCAAAGGATTAGGTAGGAACAATCTTATTAGTAATTAGCTGCACTTAATAGAAATATTTATTGTAAAATTGCTTAAGCGTTCATGATACAAAAAAAGTCATTTGCCCTCCATGAATGCTTATATATTAAACAATATAAAAAACTGTAAAACCAGTGTAAAATTGGCTTTTTGTACAAATAGCGCGCAGGAGACTGGTTTAGCCTGGCATATTCACATTTGTTTCAAAGGGAGTATCCTTCCCCCCCCCCCCCCCCCCACCCCAAGGAGAACATGAGGAGGAAACAACACCTTTTCTCAGCAAAATGTTCTAGTGACAATGCCAGATCCAAGAAGGGGGGAAGATGAATAAAGGGAGAGAAGCAGCATCCAGAAGTGCAGCCATAACCCCAAATAGATTTATCCACTCAGTCAAAGGGGGGGGGGTCACCAGGATAAGGTTTACCCAAGAAATATTTTACTGTACTTTCAAAAACAATGAAGGTTTTTCACAGACACAGACACAGACACAGACACACACACACACACACACACACACACACACACACACACACACACACACACACACACACCATATACCTCATATAAGATTTAGGACTGATCAGAATTCTGATAAAGTCACAGAGTTTCTCATAAGCCACTGAGAAGGGACTGCTATGTGACTCCTCCCAAGATGAACACACTATACCTATAAACAATGACAAGTACAAAAAAAAATCAAGACTTTGTTAATAATTGTATAGGATGCATAGGCAAAATTTAATGTCTATGGTCTTGGAGGCAGAATGAGGCAACCTAGTGTGCTTAATTTGTACTCTGGGCTAGAGACTCTTAACCCCCGATTTACACTTAGGCTACTATGATGGCCTTAGTAATAATCCATCCTCCAATTTGTAAGATGAGAAGGACATTTTATTTTACTTTAGTTTGTTAGAAAGTTTATTTCTCAGATGGGATTACCTTTTCAAAAAAGATAAGATCAACCTATACCTGTAAAGTAGTCAAAGCTAGAGATGGGCATGAAATGACCATTTTTTCATTACCGTTCTCCCTTCTTCGTTCCATAATGTAACAGTACGAATAATGACAGTTGCGATGGGGCAGGCTTGAACCGAACAGAACCAAAAAAATGTTCTTCGGTTCTGTTCGTTTCCGTTACTGGCGTCGCGCTGCTTGCGCGATGAAAAACGGAGCAGTGGAGGGCGGCGAGAGGGGGCTGGGACTGGTGGAGCCTCTTTGCTCCCCTCCCCACCGGAGCCAACGACGTGAGACTTTGCCGATCTCGCAAGAAGAGGTGGGATCCGAGCCCTTATGAGGGCTGGGCTCCGGGATATCAGCCTCTTCGTCGGCACTCAGCAGGCTTTGGAGGGGAGGATGTTGGAGCTCAGCTGCGCTCGGCGCCATCTTGGCCACATGGCGAAGCGGAGATGGTGCAGCCGGCTCAGAAGCAGGAGCGGAGGGCATCGTTGGAGCATGGGGGGAGTGTAGCGGCACCCCCCACAGGTTTCCTGGGTCTAGGGCCGCGGGGTGCGGGGCAGTGGTCTGCTGGGGCAGCGGCTCCTGGGGCGGAGTGGTTCCCGGGGAGAAGGGCCCCAGTTAGGGCTGCGCTGCGTGGGGCTCCGGGGTAGCAACCCGATGGGGGTGGCGGACGGATCAACAGATTGGTCCTTGGGGAGGGGGGCCAAGGGAGGGCGACACTCGGTGGCGCTCCCGGGGTGGTGGCCTATTGTGGGTGGTGACCAGAGCAGCGGCCCCGGGCTCCCCGTGGCTGCGGGACAGCTCTCCCAGGAGGCTTGCCCCAGCCCCAGGAGGGCTCCCTGCACCTGCAGCTTGCCGCACCCGAAAAACAAAGAAATGGAAATCAAGCGGGGCCCGGGGGCCCGAAAAACGGAAACGGAACTAAGCAGGCCCCAGGGTCCAAATAACAAACCATTTTGGCATTTCGTGCCCATCTCTAGTCAAAGCATATCTGTGGTCTGGCATGTTAGACCTACTATGAACACCATTTGCTTTATCACTCTTAAAAGGACATTATTTCGAACATAAAAAGGAGTAGAAATAAATGTCATTGTTTAGTAGTAAAGCCACAGCAGACATACCACCCTGAAGCCTGATCTTGCCTGAATTCAGAAGCTAAGCAGGGTCGGGCCTGGTTAGTACTTGGATGAGTCACTGCCAGGGAATACCAGGTGATGTAGGCTAGGCAACAGGCTCTGCCACAGGCCGGCCAAACTTCCCAAAGCTGCATCAAAAACCATGGATCCAGCTCGCAAGCCCCACCACCCAGTGGGACAAACACTAAAGAATATTCTATATTAGTAGTAAAGTGTAAGATCCATAGCACCAGCTTTTCCAAATGTGTTACTATCCTGACTTCTGGTATTGGAGCCAACAGTGATCCGAGCTTCACATTTCATTGTTAAATACAAAACTGGAACAGGTGATACCTATAGGCTAGTAGAAAAATTACAAAAACACTGCTAATCTTTTGAGGGCAACACCTTCTTCCTCAGAGTAGTACCAATAGGCTATAACATGGCAAAAGATGGATTTGCCAGGAGTTATTTCTTAGATGTAAGGTCCTTGGCAAAATGGGGTGGTGGTGGGGAGAACAGGCAGTTTCTTAGTTGAGGCACAGACCTCGGATGTTCTTAGGTTGCACCCAAATTGAAGTGAGGGAGGTGTTTTTATTGCCCCAGTCCTTCCAAAGACATGTCACAGCTCTCACGTACACACATTGACACCTCTCCTCAATGTGGCTTTATCAAGGCCAACGGCACCTGCCTTGCCAGCGAAGGGAGAGGGTTTGGTGCAGAAGGCCCATGCATTTCATTCAAGGATTGGGATAAAATTTGGAAAAGTCCACTGAGTGTAGCCAATTGGATCAAATAAAAAGGAAAGAGGTTACCCAGTGTTGCAGTCTGGTCATGTCTCCGTTGAGGGTCCATTTGTCTCTTCAGTATATCCCATCATATCTACCTGTATATACTCGAGTATAAGTCGACCCGAGTATAAGTCGAAGCCCTAATTTAACCCCCCAAAACTGGGGAAACGTATTGACTCGAGTATAAGTCTAGGGTAGGAAATGCAGCAGGGCCTGGCAGCTCCTCCTTTGTGAGCTGGGGGAGTGATGTGTGATGTTTAAAATGACTTTTAGCCACTGATGCACATGCTTGGATCAGTGGCTAAAAGTCATTTTAAACATCGCGCGCCACTCCCCTGTGATGCAGAGGAGGGGTCATGAGAAGCGGCACACAATGTTTAAAATGACTTTTAGCCACCGACCCAAGCACTTGCCTCAGTGGCTAAAAGTATTGACCTGCATATAAGTCGAGGGCCCCTTTTTTCAGCCCAAATTTAGGGCTGAAAAACTAGGCTTATATTTGAGTATATACAGTAATTACACATCAAGGGACCCAAAATCAGGACATCAAGTAGCCCTATATAAAGTTAACTCTCATTGCTTTTCTGTGAAATCTGGAAACTTCAACGATGTGCTGAGATCTCTCTGATGGAGAAAACTTGTCAAGCCCTCTCCTACAGGGCCCAGGATTCCTCGGGAAGAAGCCGGGCCCTGAAGGTCCTTCTTTAAGAGCGGCCGGTCCTGTAAGAGTGACCTATAGGAGTGATGAACTCTGATTCAAGGAGCAGATCAATAATAATAATAATAATAATAATAATAATAATAATAATAATAATAATAATAATAATAATAATAATAATAATAATAACTAAAACGATTGCTAAGCCATTCATTAGTGAATGAGGGACCGGTATATGAGGGGGGAAATGCTGTGTTGAAAAGTGTTCAGAAAATAAATAAAATAAAGAAATATTACAAATGTGATTAATGAATAGAATGTTTCAAAATTACTAAGTAACCCCAGGGGCACTAATATCAGTGGGAGTAATTAATAAAATTAAATTGGGATATATGAAAACAGCTCTGTCTGTATGCAGAGACCAGGCAGATTTATGTTTCTGAATCATTAGCCAGGAGGCTCATCATGTCTAAACCAAAAAATGTCCTACATCTACAAACTGTACAGTCCTTTTTTCATTTCAGTTTTAGCTTTAAATGATGCATAAAACAGATTGTTATTCTTTGTAGTACAAAGTAGTGTGCCTAAAAATATGGCATATTCATATCAGATTACCATGCCTGTGTTAGGAACAAAAGCCTCCATGCAGCATTTTATTCTGTGACTTCTTCTCTATAGATGATGTTTTAAAAGAGTAAACTGAAATATAATCTGTGCCAGTGCTGGCGAACCTTCGGCACTCCTGATGTTTTGGACCATAACTCCCAGAATTCTAAGTCTGTACTGCCAATGATGAGAACTGTGGAGCTTGTGGTCCAAAACATCTGGAGTGCAAAAGGTTTGCCACCACTGGTGTGCATGGTACATTAAGTACAAATCTTACTAATTAGTTATACACCCAATGATACTCAACGTTCATTGTTCCAGTGGTCACTGGAAGCCATGTAGGTCTTGTACAGTAAGGGAAAAACTATTTTAGAAAGGGAGATGATATGAAAATAAGAAATAGCATGAAAATGGTGCCACGTGGTTTATGTTGGGATATATGAAAGACATTATCTCCAACTAGGGATGGGCACGAAACAGAAAAATTGAGATTCATTTTGTTTCATTTTGTTCCCCCTGTGATTAGTTTTGTCTCGTTAGAAAAGAATTTTTTAAAAAAATTGTATAAAATGCACCAGTAACAAACCAATTCATTATTCTATAAAATGGGTGCCCTGGGTCCTAGAGGCACTATATTTGGTAGTTACCTTGCTTGGACTCTCCTATTTAAGTCCTCTAAATTTGGAGAGATTTGGGATTTCGGGGGGGTGAGTTATTCAACTTCAAAGGGGGTACCCCAAAACATTTCTAATTGCAATGTTATGTGCTTGAAAATAGTGATCCCAGACAGCTAACAGCATGGAAATTAAAGTGTAGCTTCCTCAAGCTCTCCCCTTGAAGCACCCCAAATTTGGAGAGGTTTGGGAGACAGGGGGCCAAGTTATTCAACTCCAAAGGGGATGCCCATAGGAAAAAGCATTTGTAATTTAAAGGTATTTGTCAAGATATGTAAAAGTTGATAAAATATATGTTATGTATATTTAACAGATAGTGGAAAGAGAGTTGTAAAATGGAGACAGTTAGATTCTGCAGTCTCATGATGTTAATCCACAAGTGTAAGAGATAAGTAATCACAGGCATGTTACGTGATGAAGCACAGGTGGAAGAATTTATAACATCATGGTTGCATCAGATTGCATCAGATTGTAATTAGTGATGACTCATATCTGATGGGTGCTGAACTGTATAAAAGCACTAGCTTGCCATATGTTCGGTGGGTCTGTCTATGGTGAGAGAAAGAACCCCACACTCTGTTGTTTGTATATATTGCTTGGATGTTATGCTGTGTATATAATTTTGATGTATATATGAATATATGAGTTTTTACTCTACCCATTGTCATTGTCTTCCGTTAACCTAACTCTGCAATACTTTATATCAATACTGACATTTTATCTGCACGCTACTGCTGCACTGCTCTGTGTCAAACACATTTAAATATTATTATTATATTTTTTGCTTAAATCCTGATAGGGTTATGGGCCCAGCTGGGTCAGCTGCCTGATAGGTTTTGTTGTACCTGTATAGATAAAGTGTGTGTTGTATAAAGTTGTGTTTTTGCAGAGGAAAAGCGGTTTGGAGTTGGAACAGAGACAAAACAGAGCTGCAAAGTTTTTTCTCTCTGAGGCTTGGAAGCGAACAGGAGAAAGCAGCTGATAAGATAAGCCAAGCAAAACAGAGTGTTGTGAACAAGCAGAGGAGGCTGAAGAAATATTTGCTGAAGACGCTGAAAACAAGTGTTGCTGAAAACGGCGGAGTGAAGCCGGCACTATCAGCGAAGATGGCAAGTATTAACTTATCTTCAATGCCCCTAGTTAAGCTGTCTGACAGTAATTACCTGAACTGGTGTCTGCGTATGAAGCATTATTTAATTTTCCATGAGCTGTTTCAGTATGTAGAAAAAGAGCTGGAAGAAGACTCAGATGACCAATGTATCAAGGAGGATGCACGGGCGCTGGCTATAATCATGTTATCTTTGGAGGAGTCACAGTTTGTTTATGTGAAAGAAGCAAAAATGGCTCATGAAGCGTGGTTAGCCTTGAAAGCTGCCCATATCAGATATCCTTGATGAAGCAATTATTCCGGACAAGGATGAACCCAGGTGAAACTATTTCTAACCATGTAAGGAAAGTAAATAATATTTTTCACCAGTTATCTGAAATAGGCATTCAACATGATGAAGAGTATAAATGCCTTGTGATATTGTCAAGCCTGGATGAATCATATGACAATTTAGTAATGGGGATGGAAGCTTTGAAAAGTGATGATTTGTCTGTCTCATATATCCTGTCAAGGCTGCAGCAGGAGGAACAGAGGAGAGCTGATTCTAAAGTAAATAAGAAGCCTGTTCAAGTTTCTGGAGACACAATCCAGGTAGTAAGAAAATGCCACAATTGTGGGAGTGACAAACATATTTTGTGTTTCTGTGACAAGTTAAACAAGTGGCTAAAGCAAAAAAGAGTTGCTGGCACATGCCCGAACAATGAAGGACACCAGCTGTCTATAATTAATGATAACAATGAACAGGAGTGCTCAAAGCATGAATTATTCATTGTAGATTCGGGAGCCAGCATTCAATGTATAAACAAGAAATGTTTGTTTGAAAAACTAACTTTGTTTAACACTAGAAATGTAACCTTGGCAGACGGAACTCAGACGGAAATTTGTGGAGAAGGTAAAATATTTTTAAACCTCTCAAGTGTGTTTTTGATAAGGTCCTGTACATACTGTCTCTAAAAAATAATTCGTTGAGTGTGCCTATGCTTGTGAAAGAAGGATTTAATGTACAGTTCAATGAGAGCAGTTGCAAAATTGTAAAAAATGGGAAAACAATTGCAACTGTACGGCTGCAAAACAATTTGTTTGTGATTAGCACATCTGAGAAATCTTTGAACATGGTTGAAAATAAGCCTCTACATGACAAATGCATTCATCTGCTACATAGAAGATTAGGGCATCTAGGTTTTGAGAACATTAGAAAAACTCTGCAACATGTGGAACATGGGTCTGTGCAAAGCTGTGACAAGTATTTAGATTGCCATGTTTGCAAAAATACGAAAATTAAGTCTGCTCCCATAGCAAGAAAGAGTTTGAGAAAGTCACATCATCCTCGACAGCTGGTACATATTGATGTAATTGGACCCATGGCAAATTCATTTGGTGGTGACAGATTCTGCCTAGTAATAACAGATGATTTTTCTCGATATTCTTGGGTCTACATAATGAAGCACAAAAGTGAAGCGAGTGCTATGTTTAGGAAATGGTTTCAAATGGCAGAACGTCAGTACAAGCAAAAAATTGTTGCTGTACAGAATGATAGAGGAAGTGAATTCTTATCTAAACAGTTTGTTGACTATTTGGAGAAAAGAGGGGTGAAACACAGATTGACTAACCCTGCTGCTTCTGCCGAACATGGTCTGGCTGAAAGGAAGAATGGGATTCTTCAAAAACATAATGAATGCAATGTTGGCTGATTCGAAACTTCCCAGAGGTTATTGGGCTGAGGCAATGAAATATGCAAATTATGTGTCTAATAGAGTATGGAGTTCAGCTGTTAATGGAGTTCCTTATACTCTACTACATGTGTCTAATAGAGTATGGAGTTCAGCTGGTAAGAAACCTACAATCAAATATCTTCATTTATTTGGCTCTGAAGCCTGGGTATTGGTTCCAAAGAAATACAGACACAAGAATAGCCCAAAGTCAAGGAAACTTATGTTTATTGGTTTTCAACCTGCTGCAAAATCCTGGCGTTTTTGTGATAATCATGGGAAAGTTTATATTAGCAGATCTGCAACGTTTTGTGAGCAGAGAAACTGGGAAGATCTACATGCAAACAATGAAGTGTTTTTGCCAAGCATTTGTCCCCACACTGAGTCTGCTGAGGAAGATTCCAGTGATGGAGGGGAGCCGACATCATTGCATGATGGAAACGTTGATGAGGAGCCAGTGTTGCTCAGAAAGTCTACAAGATCCAATTTTGGAGTGCCACCTGAAAGGTTTGTTGTAAATTTTGTATCCCATGAGCCACAGTGTTATGAAGATGTACTGCAAGTGCCTGAAGAGGAAAAGGAAGCAGTGGATGATGGCCATGGAAGAAGAGCATGTATCTCTGAAGGAACTGCGAGTGGTTGCACCAGTGGATGTCGCCAGAGAGCAATAGACGTTTGCATGAGAAATTGACTAAAATAGGTTTTTCTCAAAGTAAGGCAGATCCTTGTTTATACACAAAGGGTTCTTTGATATTGATTGTTTTTGTTGATCATTTATGTTTAATGGTGCCCGATATCTCACATGTCAAGTGGTTTATGTCTTCATTAGGCAAAGAAGTAAAAATGAAGCATCTTGGTGAGATACAACATTATTTAGGGGTTGATGTCACAACCGATCCTGAAGGTAATTTCTATCTGTGTCAAAGTGACAAGATAGAGCAGCTAATACAGAAGTGTAAGATTGGAGACTGCAACATAGTCTCTACACCTATGGAAGTGGGGTTCAACAGAGACCCAGATGATGGGGATTTTGGAAATGTTGAACTATACCAATCTGTATTGGGCTCACTAATGTATTTGTGTTCATGATCTAGGTCTGATATTGCAGCAACTATCAACATATTGAGCCAATATGCCTCCCCTGCAAAACCATTGATGAAGCATTGGAAAGGTATAAAGCATGGTTTTGAGATACCTTAAAGGTATAAACAATGCATGAAAGGGTGAAAATATCCATGTGTGATAATCTTGATTTAATTAGTTATGCAGATGCTGACTGGGGTTCAAGTCCAGAAAGGAGGTCAATATCTGGATATGCCATTTTCTTAGGTAACTCATTAATTGTATGGAAAGCCCGAAGACAAAAGTACATTTCATGCTCTACTACGGAGGCAGAGTATGGGGCTGTGAGTGACTTGTGTTGCGAGTTAACCTGGGTGGTGCAGTTGTTAAAGGATGTAAATGTAAATGTTAAACTACCAGTCAAAGTGTATAATGATTCTTTTTCATGTATCCAATTAACACAGAATCAGAAGGTCGGATCCAGAAGCAAGCATATTGGTATCCGTTACCAGAATGTCAAGGACTGCATAGAACAACATTTGATTGTATTAGAATACTGTACTAGTGTCGATAATTATGCTGATATATTTACAAAGCCTTTATGTAAAGATAAACATGTGTGTTTTAAGAAAAGGCTAGGTGTTGAAATCTGTTAAATATAGGAGGGGTGTCAAGATATGTAAAAGTTGATAAAATATATGTTATGTATATTTAACAGATAGTGGAAAGAGAGTTGTAAAATGGAGACAGTTACATTCTGCAGTCTCATGATGTTAATCCACAAGTGTAAGAGATAAGTAATCACAGGCATGTTACGTGATGAAGCACAGGTGGAAGAATTTATAACATCATGGTTGCATCAGATTGCATCAGATTGTAATTAGTGATGACTCATATCTGATGGGTGCTGAACTGTATAAAAGCACTAGCTTGCCATATGTTCGGTGGGTCTGTCTGTGGTGAGAGACAGAACCCCACACTCTGTTGTTTGTATATATTGCTTGGATGTTATGCTGTGTATATAATTTTGATGTATATATGAATATATGAGTTTTTACTCTACCCATTGTCATTGTCTTCCGTTAACCTAACTCTGCAATACTTTATATCAATACTGACATTTTATCTGCACGCTACTGCTGCACTGCTCTGTGTCAAACACATTTAAATATTATTATTATATTTTTTGCTTAAATCCTGATAATACTGATCCCAGGCATCTAGCACCATGGAATTGGCAGGGGAGCTTCCTCAAATGATTTTAGGGGACCCTAAAATTTATTATTTATTTATTTATTATTCGCATTTATATACCGCCCTATTTCCCAACAAGAGGACTCAGGGCGGTTTACAACAATAAAATACAACAGATAAGATCAATAAACAGCTTTGCCTCTGTGACTCTATCAGAATTGAAATCTCTGTATCTTCAGAGGTTGAGTCTGTGTAGATACCTATAATTTAGTGCCTCTGGGACCCAGGGGACCCGTTTTATAGAGTAACAAATTGGTTTGTTACTGGTTCGTTTTGTATGATTTTTTTTTTAAAAAAATCATTTCTAACTTAACAAAGCTAATCACAGGGGGAACAAAATGAAATGAAATGAATCTCAACTTTTCTGTTTCGTGACCATCCCTAGTTGGAGACCATTCATTTATAGGGTTGGCATAAGTTGGAGGCATCTTGACAGCATACAACAACAACAACACAACAACAACAACACAATTAGACTGAAGCTGCAATGTGAAAAAAAAGTATTTGTTACTGGTTCATATTTAACAAAAAAAAATGCTGCTTCCCTGGTTTGTTTCATTTTGTTTCATTATGTAACAAGTTGACAAATCATCACTTTGTTTTTCATTTTGTGTCCATCCCTATCTCCAACATGTCTTGCCTTCCACAGGCCTGTTCAGCTCTTAAAAGCACAAGCCTGTGAGTTCCTTTATTGAGTGAGTGCATCTCGTATTTGGCCTTCCTTCTTTTTGTGCTGCCTTCCATCTCTCCCAGCATTCTTGTCTGTTTTTCAGAGAATCCTGCCTTCCAGGATGTGCCCATATTACAACAACATGGAAACAAGAAGGAGATAAGCCCCTATATTGAGCAGAGAACCCGCTTTGTTCATGAGTGCTATAAGGCAAGGGTGGGAAACCTTTGGCTATGTGGTGTTTCGGACCACAACTCCCCAACTCTTGGCAGTTTGGCTCAGAATTCTGGAAGTTTCTGTCCAAAACATTTGGAAGGATGAAGATTCCTCACCTCTGCTTTTAAAGGATGATATGTGGTTGGATGACAATGAGTGAGCAGGATTGGACCACCACGCCCCTGCAATCCTTGTCTTGTTCTAGCATATAGTCTTGGGTCTTGGTGTACAAGGTGGGCAGCATAGGGGGATTTAATGCTGTGGTCCAGAAACAGAACCCGAGTCTCCATTTGCTCCTTTTAATTTGACACATGGCATGAAGGAACATATCTACCACATTATGTAATACCATACTACTATTCATCATAGCATTTTCCTGCACATGTCTTTATAGAAAGACTCAGGCTTCCAGAGTTTGGTTTAAGCAGAGCTTTTTGGTTTTGAGAGAGGTGATTTATTTATTTCTTTGCATTACAGAACTGAAAAGCCTCCAGCCAGGGTGTAAACTATTTTTATTTATTTATTTATTTATTTATTTATCACATTTCTAGACCGCCCGATTTCCCAGCAAGGGACTCTGGGCGGTTTACATGAAAGCCAAATAAACAGAAGACAATTAGGAACAAACAAAACAATAAACAGCCAGGACATAACGCCAAACACACCATGGAATATAAAGGCCCGGCAAGAGGCAAAACGAAAGGGTGGCGAGAAAGGTGCAACAAAACAGGGCAACACAACATTACATTACCAAGTGAGAAATGCTTCCCTAAAAACTAGTCATGCTGGCTAAGGTGTTCTGGAAATTATTATTATCTTTGTTATTATTTTTATTAAAGATCAAATTTCCAAGGTTCTGTGATCTATCCAAAGGCATTAAGCACAACTCACGTGACAATGGTAACCAGTCCTTCTACCTTAAGGAACAGATTTAAGTTCTCGAAAGGACTCTTTGTTTCAAGTTGGAAATGCGGCACACCTGTAGCCTTCTTATTCTTTGGTTAATAGGAGGTCAATTGGTTTACCTAACCCGGTATTTGCTGCTTGGATGGGCAGCATCTCTCCATAGAATTTTCCGAGGCACCTGCCACCTGTTTCTGTTTTTAGCAGGGCACCACTACTTAATCGGCAGGCTATTTCTGAGCCATGGAGTTTCCATAGCCATGAGCTGTGGAATGAATCAGAGGACTGACCTTAGCCAATGCTCTCTGCCTCTAAAATAGAACACATTTTTTTGGCCACTCCTTGTCTGGGTTGCTCCTTGAGCAAAATGGGTTTGGTGAAGGGCCAAAAAGAATCATGATAAACTAAGACTGCGGTCATACCTGCGTTTTCTGCGTAGTTTCCCATTGGGAAACTACGCAGTAAAGGATTGCATGTTAACCAAGAAGAGAAGCAAATTCTGCTCCCGGCCGACCACGCCCCTCGAACAGCAGTTTCAGCGAAGTTTCCTAAACCACCGCCAGTGGCTGGATTTGGAAACTTCGCAATGACAGGACACTGAAAATACGCAGTGAGTTCAGTTTCTCCCCTTTCTACTGGGCTTAAAAAACGGAGCCTTGGAAACTGGAGCCGGAAAGAATGACAAAATGTGTAGTACACAGGTTAGGACAGAACCAGAATAGGAAGGTACAATGCAGAGGAGAGGACACCAACTGCTCATTAAAAACCACATGGCAGCTCCCAAAAATATGCAGGAAATTTAAATACAAAAGAAACCCAGGTATGGCTGCAACACAAGAAAGAGCAGAAAGGCGGCGGGGTTTGGTTGGCTTGCAATATAGGTAGCCAGAATAAATCAAGACCATGAAAATCATCACGACAACCTGGCCACAGTGAGGCTGACTTTATACATACGCTGTTTCACAGGAAGTTGAAAAGTGGCTTTTGTGCTCAACAGGAAAGCCAGCCTTGGTACCAGGAACATTCAACCCTAGGCAACAGATGGCACCTGGCCAGCTAGGCTGAAGAGTAACCTTATGTTTGCCAAAAATAAAATAAAATAAAAAGGTTAGGGGGAAGATGTATGTTCTAAATGTGGTAAAGGGGGGCAGGGAGTGCACCACTGACAAAGGGCGTTTATACACGACCCCTAAGCTCCGCCGCAAATGGCTGCAAAGTCCGGACCTTAAAAATGTTTACCCACCAGCTCCGGACTTTGCAGACAATTAAGTGCGACCCCGCCCACTTTAGCGCAACCAAACAGCAGTTTTCTTGTACCTGGTCTTTGACGGTGACAAATATTTGATCCGGTGTAAGGATAGTGAGTGCGGGGCTCTCCTGGCTTCCGTTTGTTCTTTTCTTGCGCCTTGCCCCTTTAAGAGATCTGAATGCTGCCCGGAACAAAACGGAGGTAAAACGGCAGTCTTTTCTTTCTCTTTTTCTCCCTCCCTCAGGCAGCCAGCAACCAGGAAGTGCGGAGGGGGGTGGGGACAGAGGAAGAGCGAGGAACCCCTAAGATCTCTGGTCCGAATTTAAGTGGCCAGCGGATCTTAGGGATCGTGTAAAAAGGCCCAAAGAGCAATTAAAAAGAGACCAAAGGACAGGTTAAGGGGTGAAAGGGAAAAATAGAGAAGATTTGCTTGAGGAACTGGAAGAGGATGGCACTTCCCATTGTTCTTTGTATAATGCTGTTCTTGTGGGGAGCCTCTGAATGGTCTTATAAAAATTAACATGAGGCTATTGAATGGTTTTGAAAAGGCTATCATTTTGGAATAGCAGGGAGAAGAATCTGGAGGCAGAATCTGGAGAACCTCTTTCAACTGAAGGGCCATATTGAATTTCAGGGAAATTGTGAGGTCTTGCTGCTAAATCATAGAATCATAGAGTTGGAAGAGACCTCGAGGGCCATCCAGTCCAATCTCCTGCCATGCAGGAACCCCCATCACGGTATCCCCGACAGATGGCCACCCAGCCTCTGCACAGATGGGCACAGGTCAGCCAAGCATGGACGTTCCATGAGAAGGGAGCACAGGGAAGCCTGCAGAGCTGCCATTGAGTGGTCAATGATGTGGCAGAGGTGGAAAGCGGACTGGCATGGTTAAGTGGGTGATTGCGCAGAAGAGGCCAGGGGTGGAAGTGTGCAGTGCCTGTGGAACATTCTGTGAAATGTTGTGCAGGTCCTACACTGAAGCAGGCCAAACTCCCAAAAGTGCAGTTCATGCCTGTGACGTGCCCCTTACACACACTGGGTTTCCACTCACTGCCACCACCAGATTAACTGGACACTTGTATGTATTAGAGAGAGAGTCACACCAGGTTATATAGTTTTAAAACAAAACATGAAACATTTATTAGTATACAATTAGATGATCAGTATTATGATAGCTTTAGCCGATGTTATTGTATTGCATACATGAAATCTTATAATGATGTCTTTCCTTTGTAAACCAGACCCTTTTCAGTGGCAGGATCTCCCACCTGACCAACTGACAATCTAACTGACTCTCAGCTCTCTTTAATGACCTCCTCTTGGTTCTAACACAAACTGAACCATCCATCACCCATTAGGTTCCAATAGATAACATTCTTAACCACTCCCACCAGCTTGGTGATTGGCTACTCAAAACACACTTATGAATATTTATCCTTGTTTTACCCTTTTCACCACAGTGCCCATCTCTACTTACTACCCATTACGTGTGTGTGTGTGTGTGTGTGTGTGTGTGTGTGTGTTGTGTCGTTACAGTTGTGACTGACTCTGCGTGACTCCATGTCCATGGAGTTTTCTTGGCAGGAGTCCTGGAGTGGCTTGCCAGTTCCTACTCCAGGCGCCTACAGCACCTGGTATTCCCTGGTGGTCTCCCATCCAAGTACTAACCAGGTCCGACCCTGCTTAGCTTCCGAAATCAAGTGAGATCAGATGTGCTTAGGGCATCTAGGCAGGTCTTACATTTTAATACTAGACTCATAATTTATTGTGATACCAAGCATGTGTTTTTAGATGTTATATGGCTGGATGGATTGCTCAAGGCGATAGGATCTGGGTGCGGAGCTAGAGGCAGGGAGTTAGGATTCCTCACTGTGGAAAAAGGGCCATCCCACTGTAGCCTTGGGCAACCTGCGCAGTCCCAGGGCATGCCCAGAAGAAGGGAAAAGAGAACCACTTCTGAGTGTACTCTCCCTGGAAAACCCTGGGAAAGTCTGCCATCAGTCAGAACTGCTTTGACAGCATTTGCTGATGATACTGCCTTACTTCCCTTTACTAGGAAAAAAGGTGGGCTATGAATTAAAATGGAAGGACAGATTTTGAAGCTGAGGCTCCAGTACTTTGGCCTCCTCATGAGGAGAGAGGAGTCCTTGGAAAAGTCCCTGGTGTTGGGAAAGATTGAAGGCAAAAGGAAAAGGGGACGGCAGAGAATGAGATGGTTGGATGGTGTTATCGATGCAACCAATATGGATTTGACCAAACTCCGAGAGACAATGGAGGACAGGAAGGCCTGGCGAGCTCTGGTCCATGGGGCCACGAAGAGTCGGACACAAGTGAACAACTGAACAACAACAACAACAACAACAACAACAACATGCATTAAAATGAATTAATGAATAAATAATAAAATCAAATAAAGTGCTCATAACTGAACCTATGAAATATGCCAGCCCTTTTAGAACATGGGAAAAGCTTGAAAATGTCCAAAGCTGGGAAACCAAAAAAGGGAGCTACAAAGGCCCAATGTGGGACTCCAGGGGGTGGATTGGGCTTCTCAGTCCGAAGTTCCCTACCGCTAGCTCATACAAGTTTTGGGATCCAACTTTTGGGCCAAACTAGTACCTTATCCGAATCTGTTCCAAGAGATCCATTCAATCTCAGAAACCGTGAACAGGGAGAACAGAGGGCATGCGTGGGTAGTCAAGACTGGACAAAAGTAGATGCTCCGACTACTTGCTTGCTCTGCTGGCAAAATGAATGGCTTGCTCTGCTGGCAAAATGAATGGCTCAAAACATGGCACCCACTACAGCAAGACCCTCAGATCATGGCTCATCTACAAGGGCGTGGTCCTGCTACTGTTGTTTTCTCACTGGCATGGCAGTCACCCCTTTCCTTTGCTTCACATAACAATGGGAAATCATAGGAGAGAGCGGGCGAGTGGGGAAGGTATGATGCTAATCTGACTCGAATTACTTTAATTCTCGGTTTTTATCAGTTAGCTCAATAGCTATTGTCATGTGTCCTCGGGTTGGAACCGACCTATGGTGACCCTGATAGGCCTTTCAAGTAGGAGAGATGTTTAAAGAGTGGCTTTGTGAGTTCCATCTCTCCAGTGAGTCAGTCCTAGGAGGCCTTCAACTACTGCACCATGCTGGGTATCATTAGCTCAGTAAGTACTCTAAGTAAATTGTTTATTTGTATGTTTTTGTGCCTCAGAACTGATATGCATTTTAACAATCAGGCTTGACTTCTGCTCCGTTGTTTCCAAACTGTTTTGCTCCTGATCTGTTGCCAGAACCCCACCAGTATGTATAACTTGCATTGACATGTATTGCTACCAACAGCAGGGGTGTACCAAGCCTGAAGTTTTAGTAGAATTTATTTATTTATTTATTTATTTATTTATTATTACATTTTATACCGCCCGTCGTCCGAGGGAACTCCGGGCGGTTAACAATAAGGTTAAAAGAGCAATAAAACACCAGAGAAAGACAAAGCAATAATAAGGGAGAATCAGCGGCAAGAGATTGCTTATCATTGTAAGCCGCCCAGAGTTCCTACGGGAAGATGGGCGGGGTATAAAGGTAATAAATAAATAATGATAAATAAATAAATAAATAAGAGCCATCAAAGGAAAAAAAATTAAATTAAAGGTTGCCAAATGCCTCCTGGTAAAGCAAAAAGCAAAAAAAAAAAAAAAAAAAAGCAAAGTGTTTTCCTTATATACTGCCCCATACCACTTCAAGTAGTCTCTGGGTGGTTTACAGTTTCATTACAGTATGCAGGCTGTACATTGCCCCCCCAGCAAGCTGGGTACTCATCTTACCGACCTTGGAAGGATGGAAGGCTGAGTGAACCTTGAACCTGCTACCTGGGATTTAACCCCAGGTCGTGAGCACAGTTTTACCTGCAGTACAGGCATTTAACCACTGCGTCAGGAGCAGGTCTTAAGTGCGTTTTTGAAGGCAGGCAGGGACTGTGCAAGGCGCAACTCACTGGGGAGATGGTTCCAGAGTGAGGGGCAAACCACAGAGAATGATGTAAGACTTGGAAAACGGAACACGTAGAAATTCTAACTTTCAAGGAAGAGAAAGCTGGGGTAGCAAGACCAGTTTGTAACAAAGGATTCAAAGCTTTCTTATGTTATGCTGGAATTCAACATTATGGAACAAAATTTGCCCCTAAAAATACCACCACCAGCCTTGCTTCTCCTGCTACTCCCCCCTACACATCTCCATTCCAATATACAGTCCAAGGACTTTAATGTGACACCATCCTGCTGAGAATTTCTTCCACTCTTTCTTTCTCAGTTTCATTGGCTAAGACCTCTGAGGACATCAAACTTTTTGTGGCATCTGACATTCCTTTACATTGCTGGGGGAAAGACCTGGGGATTCTGAATTTAAAAGCAAAGTGTTTTCCTTATATACTGCCCCATACCACTTCAAGTAGTCTCTGGGTGGTTTACAGTTTCATTACAGTATGCAGGCTGTACATTGCCTCCCCAGCAAGCTGGGTACTCATTTTACCGACCTCGGAAGGATGGAGGGCTGAGTGAACCTTGACCTGCTACCAGGGATTGAACCCAGGTCGTGAGCACAGGCATTTAACCACTGCGCCACGAGGCCACGAGTTTAGAGGCCTAGTGCCCTAGTTCCAGATTAGAAAGCGAAGTGTTCTGCTTATATACTGCCCCATAGTGCTTAAAGCATTCCCTGGGTGGTTTAGTTTATTTACGCAAGCTACACATCCCCCCAACCCCACAAGCTGGATACTCATTTTACTGAACTTGGAAGGATAGAAGGCTTGAGTCAACTTGGAGCCAGCTACCTGAGCTTGAATACCAGGTCGTGAGCACAGTTTTTAAGGCCACTACCATACTTCAAACAGCCACTGCTTTTTGTTTTGGATCGCCTTCTGCCCTCCCCCGGTCACATGGTCGCTGAAGCGATTCAGCAATCCACACTTGGCATTTTCTCATGAACCGGTTTCCCCGTCTGCACTTTGGTCAACCGCTTTTTGTTCTGATTTTGTCCGTCATTTTCCCATCATCTGCTTCTATTTCAGAAAAAAAATTAGGGTAACGTCATGCCTTTGTTCTTCCATTCTAAGTAATGTAGCTAATTTCCCACTTTTCCGATGGCCGGATAAAGCACACAGAGGGGGAAACCTGGAAAAAAACGGTGCCTGGTGTCCGCAGTTTCAGCCAAATCGCTTCAAAAAGCGGTCTAGAAATCGGTTTAAAAAAACACCACCCCTGGTGGCCATCGCAAGAAAAACCGACACAGTGGCCGAAAAGGGGCGTGGCCAAGGGGGCTCCGCGGAAAAAGTGATTGGAAATGCGGTAGGTGATTTTTAAGGTGATTTGACTTTAAGCAAAAGGTGATTCAAAACCTAAGTGCGGTAGGGCTCTTAGGTGCGGTACAACTGTTTAACCACTGCACCATGAGGCTCCTAGATGGATGGTTTTCTCAATCAGGAGGCAACTCACGCTTTCTCCACTCCATAAGATTACTCTTCTGAAGATAACAGATACCCAAGAGAAATGGCTGCAAGAGATAATTGAGCATTTGATTTGTGTTTGTCTTGGTAAATTATATTCAATTACCAGCAAAACCACATTATTTTACCAAAATTACAGATGTAAACATCTCTGGATATGTCTTTTTCATCAAGAAATAAAAGAAACGGATGGGAGATAACTTGCTGGAATTCTCATGATTCAAAACATGATCACATATGCTTGTTTTTAAGATCACTTCCAACAACTTAATCAGTGAATTGTTTTCATTGTTATTACATTTTCTTTAGAAATAGAGTGACGCCTTGCCTGTTGCTTGGCATGTGTTGCTCGAAATAATGTGTCATGATGAATACACTGGTGGGTGGGGAAAAAATATAAGGAGCCGATTGTGTAGGTAAGTGGGGTTCACACCATGTTCTAACATTTCCCCACATATATGTTATATAAGTGATAAAGAGCGGGTTTTGATTGATCTGCACAACAATAAATGTTTAATCTCAACATGCAGAGGGTCAGGAAGAAAGAAAACACTGACGATACAGCAAAAGATAGTTTGAAGAGCACGAAGAAAAATATGCCCATATTTCAGATATGCTTATGCTGCTTAATCAATTAATGAAATAAACTTCAGAGCGCAACACGGGAGAGGAGAACGAAATATTATTTAGGCGATATCCTCTGTAAAGCAAAGGGCTTTCCTCAGAAAGAAACAAGGGGAAAAAAGCCAATGGAAATATAGGATTATATGGTGGCATGCAAAAATGAACGATTCATGTAACAATGTGACTTTTGAATGTATAAAGGTTGATTGATTTTGAAGGAAAAGTACGGACACTGTAAATACGAAAAAAAAATGCTAGTTATATGAGACAACAGTAAAGGCAAATACAGGAAGGTTCTATGTTTCATCTCTGCATTATGATCCATAAATGCATAACTCTGGCCTGGATAAGAATGTTAAAAGAGTACTATCTAGGGCAGGCATGTCCAAAGTCAGGCCCGGGGGCCAAATGCAGCCCGTTTTCAAGTTCTGAGTGGCCTGCTTCTCCTCCCCACTGGCTCAGCATGTCACGCATCCCCGCCAGCTGGCCCCTCCCCATACCAGATGGAGGCGTTAGCTTGCAGTTTTATGGTTTGCCTGCCCTCCATGCCTCTGTCCATCCCCCCAGCCACCTGCCCAGCCTAAGCACCCCCAGTTCCATTGCTGTGGCATCCTCCCTGCCTCCTTTCATGTTATAGAGACTTGTCCAAAGTCTGGCCCATGAGCCAAATGCGGCTGAATGGTCGGCCGCCACACATTTTCACTTCACCATATCTGGCCCTCCTTGCAAAAAGTTCGGGCACCCCTGATCTAGGGATATAAAGAGTGCTTCCTGATTCTTGGTTCTTGACAGTTATGTGTGCTACCTTGAGCTGGAAGAACGATGCCATATCAGTGTAAATAAACACATAGCTCACTTTGCTCAAGGAATAAACATGAAGCAGAAGGCAATATATAACAGTCTTAATTGAGAGGATGGTTTGTATTGGATCTACTCTGTGCACTGTATGAGAGGTTTACACCCTGCTAAAAGAAGACACCACACAAAGCATCTTCATGTGATTGTTGTCCAGCAACAGGAAAGGGCTTCAACACTGCAGCGGTAGCTTCACTCAGGGAAAGATTTAAGGGTTGCTCAATTGGGTTGTTAAAATATAATCTGTCCTTCTTCTTTAAATGATGGCAAGCAAGAGTTTGCCACAGTGTCATTTCTACTGGATGGCATAGTTCTTCCCTTTCTGAGCCAGAAACGCTGACAGCCAGGTACTTCAGAATGTCTCCAGGGGTCTTGGTGAAAGATTTCTTTCATTTTCTCTTTTATTCTCCTCATGGCTCTGTCAGTCAGCAGTGTACCGTTAAAGTGTTTTATGATAATCCTTCCCTGAGTAACTCCCAGGCCTCCCTACTTTTGAATGTGGCATCAGCCATGTCTTCTTTGCCACAAAGCAGCTTGGTGCCTGTGAAATATCATGTTGATACTTCTCTCTCTCCCACCGATAGTTTTCTTAAAATTATATCCGCCAAATCACAAGGGTTAAAAGAAGCCTCAGAATTTCATACTGAACATATATATGTGACCCCCCCATACCCGCAACGGTCACAAAGAGAAAAAGGTTGTGAAGGGGGGGAAATCATCCTGTCATGTGAGGGATTGGGTGTGGAGGCTGCAATGTGCTGTGGGCGTGGCAATTTAACACGTCCATCCTCAATCCCTTCAGCTTCCCCGTTCGCACTTGGCTGAAGTGCTTTAAAGCTAGCAGAAACGGGGTGGGGGGACTGAAAAAAGGCAGCATAGTATGTCCACAAATACAACCAAATCGCTTTAAAAGGGGGTGCAGGAACTGATTTAAAAAAACACCACCCCCAGTGGTCATCACAAAAAAACCCGACACAGCAGTCAAAATTGGGCATGGCCAAGGGGGTTCTTCAGAAAAAGCTATTTGAAAAGCGGACAGTGATTTTTAAGGCAATTTGTCTTTAAGGAAAACGCGTTTCAAATCTAAAGTGTGGTACCGGTCCAAGTACTTGAGTAGCTCACTCTGTCAGGAGGAAGAGCCAAGGGCAATGAGCTTTTCAATGAGGTTAATAGGAGAATAGGAGCAGATTTTTTGGAGGGAAAGTTCCTATCACTGAGTAATGAGGAGGACTATACAGTGAGCATTATTAACCACATAGGGAGGCCACCATTGGTCAAAGGACAGGCAAGTAAAGGGATTGAAGAGCTTCCCACATACAAACTGCAACACTGAACATTATGTAATCTTACCCTTCCTATACATTCATTTCTTATTGGAAGTTTGGACCAGCTGTTCCATGGCTCCCATCATATTTAAAAACCAACTGCTTGTTTCTGAAATATAGGTAAAAGGTAAAGGTTCCCCCCGCACATGCATGCTTGTCATGTTTGACTCTAGGGCGGTGCTCATCTCCGTATTCAATTCAAAGAGCCTGTGTTGTGCAAGTCCATGGCCACATGGCCAGCATGGCTGCAAGGAAACACTGTTTTAACTTCCCACTTTTTACAGAGGTACGTATTCATCTACCTGCATTTACATGCTTTCAAACTGCTAGGTTGGCAGGAGCTGGGGTTATCAGCGGGAGCTCGCTCTGCTGTGTGGTGTCACCCAGGATTCGAACCACCAAGCTGCCAACTTTGCAGCCAACAGTTTTCGCAGCCTAAGTCCACTGAGCCACCACACACCTTTTATGAAATATATAAAGGGAATATTACTGGGAAGCTCAGCTACCCCAGCAAAATCCATCTTTATTTGGAGGGAAGCTGCACAAGCAAGAGACTAGAACAGCAAGAAGCAAAAGATTACAGGTAGCATTCTGCTGACTTCCGTTCTCCTGTTATCTAACTTAGCAGAGCCTCCCCTCATGTGAATGGGAAAACAGTGGGCACGTTAGTTATATGCAAATGTACCACGGCATTTCAAACAAATCATGACGTGACCTATAGATTCATAACAATGAATTACAGATACTATTTTAGAATGGCATCAAGCAAAGCAAAGGTCACAGGTGGTTCACACTTGTCATGGGCTCTGAGTTATCTGTGACGGATCAGGAAAGAGATCTTGGTGTGTTGGTGGACAGCTCCATGAAGGTGTCTCCCCAATGTGTGGCAGTAGTGAAGAAGGCCAATTCCATGCTAGGGATTATCAAAAAGGGGACTGAAAATAAAACAGCCATCATTATAATGCCATTATACAAAACAATAGTAAGGCCGCACCTGGAGTATTGTGTACAATTCTGGTCACCGCATCTCAAGAAAGACATAGTGGAACTGGAAAAGGTGCAGAAGAGAGCAACTAAAATGATTACTGGGCTGGGGCACCTCCCTTATGAGGAAAGGCTAAAACATTTGGGGCTCTTTAGTCTGGAAAAAAGGCGCCTGAGGGGGGATATGATTGAGACATACAAAATAATGCAGGGTATGAGTAAAGTGGATAGAGGGAAGCTCTTCTCTCTCTCCCAAAATGCCAGAACTAGGGGACATACACTCAAATTGAGGGCTGGGAGAGTAAGAACTGACAAAAGAAAATATTTTTTCACCCAGCGCGTTTTAAGTCTATGGAACTCCCTGCCACAGGATGTGGTGATGGCATCTGGCCTGGATGCCTTCAAAAGGGGATTGGACAGATTCCTGGTGGAAAACTCCATCACAGGTTACAAACCATGATGGAGATGTGTAATATCCAGGCTTAAAACCAGGGCACTTCAAGGGCCAGATGCAGGGGAGTAGTATCAGGAGACAGATATGTAGTCTCATGCGCTCCCAAACGCACCTGGTGGGGCCACTGTGAGATACAGGAAGCTGGACTAGATGGGCCTTTGGCCTGATCCAGCATGGCTCTTCTTATGTTCTTATGTCATGGTTTGTAATCTTATACGTTTAAGAGTGTTAAAATGATAATGATGGCAACAGGGGAAAATGTCCTTTGAAAATGAAACTCCTTTTAAAAGTACAGCTTCAACTTGGTTGTTTTCAAAACAATCCACTGCTTTTCAAAACAATTAGCCAGCTCCAGCAGAGCAAGGACAATGAAGCAGAAAAAATTCATAGCAGCTGAATTAATATCTGTTGTGGGTTTTTTGGGCTATTTGGTCATGTTCTGGAAGTTTTTCTGGATATTCTGCTAGTCTCTGTGGCCAGCATCTTCAGAGGGCAGCAGCTCAGGGTGCTAGGAGTTTTTTCTGTGCTCTGGGGTAGAAAAGCTTAAAGAATATGGCCAAACACCCCCCCAAAAAAACACAACAGCCATCAGATACTGGTCATGGAAGCCTCTGAGAATAAACTGAATGGATGTTTTGATTATGATTTATAAACATAGTGATGTGATTACTGGATGGATAGATGGATGGGATTCTTGATTGTGTAAGTTTATAGCACCATCATTTATGAAATACCAATTATAGGTTGGCAACAATCAGAAAAATTGTGATTTGTCACAATTCATAATTCATCAACACTGACAAATCACAAATTTGCATTTTTAAATAAACCGTCGAAATATTCCCATTAACAAAAACCCTTTAAAACTCCACCCCCAGCACCTAGAGACACCAAAATGGCTGAGACACTCCTCTACAACCCCTGCACGTTTGGTGACACTTGAGGTTCTGGCGTTCAAGTTACGCATCTCCAAAGAGCAACCCTCAGGAAAGCAACAGAGTCTGCAGATGGCAATGGGAGGCGAAAAGGGCCAAAAAAAGGGAATAGATCAAATGATGAATAAAAAAGGGTACAAATTAATTGTTTTAGATTAATCAAAGTCAGCATTTGTAACAAAAACAATGGAAGACATTTTCAACAAATCAGCTATTTGCTACAAATATCACAGTTCTAATGTAACTCCATAAAATACATGAGATGTAGGTTTCTGGTTTTCATGTTGTCACTACATGGCAAAGATTATATGGTAGGGATTTCCTAGGATAGGAATTCCACTCCACCTCCGCCATTTTGCAGTTCATATACTCCAGTCCCGATATATCGTGGGACTGCAGTATATGAATTACAAGGCCCCCTGGAGTAAGCTGCTTGGGCCCAATTGAGGCCTCTTGCACTTGCCTGGTGCTGCCCCGAATGGTTCTCCACTGGGCTTCCCGGGCCTGTGAGCCTAAACCACTTCTGGGGCCTCCGACAGGTCCAGAAATCCCATCAGAGGGCCATTCGGGGCATCGCCAGGCCTCAGGTAAGTGTAGGAGGCCCCAGAGAGGCCCCCCAGTCCTGACCAAACCCAGCATCCGTATATTGCAGATTTTCAATTATCATGGATAAGGTCGAGTCCCTAACCCCTGTGATACGCGGAGGGTTACTGTATACTCAAAACATAGATGCTTGTCCACATATTGGCTTCTAATTCGGGAACTTGAGTAAAAGCAGTCTATGAGATTTTAGACTGGGTTTGACATTATGACATTTTCCAACTATTGAAAAACCCAAGTGAGCAGAAAAGACCTTGTTGAGGTATGGGAAGAATGGATAAAGATATAAATATAATTGAACATAGAGAGCCTGTTTAAGGAGCTGAAATCCCAGGCAATTGTCACTAGAGAAGAGGAAAAGATAATGAAGTAGAGCAAAGAAACTGAAGGCATGGATCTTCTTCCATAGATTTTAATTGGCTTGGCTGGGCAAGAATATGATTTAAGAATTGCAACTGTCTGTCTAATTATATGCGTAGAAACCAAGAAAGTTATTTTCTTTAATATATCTTTACTTTTAAGAACATTTAATATTGTTAGACATGTATTCTCTGTGTTTTGTTTTGTTTTCAATATGCCTCTTGTAAGCTATCAGCTTCTTTGGTTTTACAAGATTTTGTTTCTGCCTACATATAAAGTTTTGTATTCTAACGCCTGCAACTTCTTATGATTGGGAGATTTTTTTTGACAGTATTAGCAATTGCAACTTTTCATAAGTTTCAAGGAGGAATTTCTAAGCATTTGTGCCTAGTTTTCTTCACAGCTGTAACATATTTGGATTTCACAATAATGGTGAAGAATTTTGTTCATATGGAACACAGAAGAACTGTAGATAAATAAAGCTTGTAGAATTAGACAAGACGAGGTTTGCTGAAATTATTGCAAGAGTGAAAAAGACTTAAATTTGATGCTTGGATGAATGTTGATATGATTGTCTGTGATTGTTCGACTTCATTTACTTGGCTCAATGCCAGCTGTGATGAAAATAGGTCTCTGATCCCCCCCCCGAGGTCTATGAAATTGTGTAGATTCCTGGTGGGTGGAGTTGGCAGGTGTTGGCAGAGTCAACCTTACACACTAGTTATCAGTTTCCTCTTATCATCTGTGGCAGTGGTAGTCTTTGCCCCTCCATTAAGAAAACCCACTGTCCACCATATATTTTTAAGACAGGCTTACCATCATTTCAAATTTGTAATCTGAAGCCCGGAGGTGACTGAATAGCCACAGCCACTTGCAACTTTCTAATCATTGTGACCAACCAAGTGGTAGAACACTTTGGTTTCCTCCCTCTCACTGTAACAGGTAAATTCATATTTATCTTTCTTTCTCTTGATGTCTCTATTCTGCCCCTTGAGTGACCCACTCTCCTCCAGTAAAATGTGAGCTACCCAATTGTGCAAAAACATCCAAGGATGATGGCACCATCACCCTACTTCCTTACTGGCATCCTGTCTCCTCTTCATCTCTTTTCACTGTACTGTATAACTCTTACAAGGAACTGTTTGCTGGTCAAATACTCGGAAAGGGTTGGTTCCTTGGTCCTTTCCCTTCTGTGTTTATTTCCATTCCAACAAATTTCCATCTTGATCTGAATTCTTGTTGGTTAGCTAATTTCCCCATCTTGTCTAATTGCAATACATATTTGGCTCTTTCTCCACAATGCCTCTGCAAAAGACCCCAATCTCTATTTCACTCAAAAACAAATGTAGCGATAGCAGCATACAGTGGTACCTTGTATAAAGGAATTAATTCATTCCAAATGAAATTCTGCTAAGCAAATCTTCCTTTATACACATTTCCCATAGGAATGCACTGAAAACAGAGCAATCCCTAATCGCAACCATTTTTATGTTGTACGGATTCGCCCCATAGACGATTCTGTTAAGCAATTTTTTTATGTTGTACAGATTTTATGTTATACAAACTGTTTGTTCTATGAGGGTCTACTCTTTATGGATGGGACACTCCATGGGCAGGAGAAGATGTAACATTTCTGGACATTTTGAACCTTTGGGGGGGGGGGGAACTATGGGAAAAAATTGAAAAATTGGGGGTGAAACAGTCCCCCCCCCCAAAAAAAAAGTTTCTGTAAGGTTGACTCCTCTATGTCTTACTGACTTCAAGGTGAGAAAATGAAGCATGGACTTAGCTTTTCTGTTACAGCCAGTGGGCCTTAAACCCGTCTGTCTCTAGACAAACCAGGGCTGTGAAACCTCTCCTATTACCCTGTTTACCTGAAAATAAGACATCCCCCGAAAATAAGACCTAGTTACAGTTTTGCTTCTTGCTGAAATATAAGGCATCCCCCCCCCGAAAATAAGGCCTCCTCAATAATAAGATAACAATAAATGTGTACCGTATTCTTCTTCATGGAAAAATAAGACATCCCCTGAAAATAAGACCTAGCGCATCTTTGGAAGCAAAAATTAATATAAGACACTGCACCACAGCTCACCACAGCTCACAATACCACATGCAAATTGCTCTTCCCCTTCTTTCATCTTAGGACTCCACAATAAAGCTGAACTCTCAAGGCAACAAAGCCCCAGGGTGCAGCACCCAGAGTCCCTAATAAGGTTGACATCTTTGATCTGATGACTGCCCGTCTCCTCCAAGTCTCGTGGCACGTTTCCCTCATCAGCACAGTGCCCAAGCCATTAAGAGCTCAAGGGCAAGACTGTCAACTGTCATCCTTGAAGGAGCAGGAGACTCGTGGCGTCGTCATGACGACGACGCTAGGGATGCAAGGTAGATGAGCTGGGAGGTGGAGGCCACTTGCTGCATTTCGAACACGTTCCACACAGACGAGGCATGTGCATTCTCTATGAAAGTTTAATTACAATATTTATTTACTTAGTTTGCTTCAGGCAAGCTACTTTTTTTGACCTGAGCCAACAATGCAACTAGAAAAACAAACAAATACACATTTAAAATGGGATTGCCAATAGAAGTAAAAAATAAAAAAATAGCAAATCAGAAAAAAGCCAAAGAGAGGGAGGGTAAAAAAAAGAAGAAGAAAGAATGGCAGAGCAATTTTAACTCCTGAATCTTCTAGCTTGAGGGGTTTAGCGTGGAGGCAGAAGTCTACCTCTCCCGACAGGGAGGAACTGAATTATTTTTGCCTCTACAGAGAAGATAATTAACAAAAAAAAATAATATGCACTGAATCAACAGCAAACAGCACCAAGAGTAGACAAGTTACTGAATAGATAGCACTTTTGGCATGTGTACCTACTAGAGTGGATGGGCCAAATGTGAGATCCAGTGCCCTAGTCTAGTGCCATTTAACAGCCTGAACAGCTGGGAATTCGAGTGGCAGTGGTGCCCAATGAATCCAGCTGAGTGAAAGCAGTACATTCCCTTTCTGTTAGAGTTCTGCATGAATCGGAAGCATGTTGTCAGGTAGTTCATGGAATTGGCCAGACCTACTAGAATAATGCAGTGACCACAGAGAAATAAATCCCCCCCCAAGAATAACAAAATCATAAATTGAGTTCAATGACTATCTTAAGGTTGATATTTTGGTTTTAAATGTTTTTGTTCCAATTACAATTATACTTCCAATAATGACCTGGGTTTCCCCAAGGTACAGTACTTTGCTATCTAAGGCAGAACAGAAATTGGGAGTTAGTCATTTCCCCACAAGTTCCAGTGATTCAAATGAACCTGTTCTATGAATTACTATGCTAGAGTACGTTGCACTTAGAGAAGGCTCATTTCAATCAATGCAACCTACAAAGTAGTTGATTGCTAAATTCCTGTTGATTCTAATGCAATTTACTATGCTAATACACAGACTTTGGCCACTCAAAGATTACTGCACTTCTTTCCTAGTATAATATCAACATTTAACCTTACTTGGGAGAGTGAGAACAGGAGAGAGAGTAGGAGGATTGGGAGAGTGAGAACAGAGAAAATATTTATTTTTACCCAGCGTGTTGTTAGTCTGTGGAACTCCCTGCCACAGGATGTGGTGGTGGCATCTGGCCTGGATGCCTTCAAAAGGGGATGGGACAGATTTCTGGAGGAAAAGTCCATCACAGGTTACAAACCAGGGTGGAGATGTGTAATCTCCAGGCTTAAAACCGGGGTAATTCAAGGGCCAGATGCAGGGGAGTAGTATCAGGAGACAGATATCTATGGGCCATTGGCCTGATCCAGCATGGCTCTTCTTATGTGATTATGTACTTAGAGAAGGAATATCCCATGATTCAGCTGCTGGTTTATGCCAACTTCTGTGCTGCCTTCCCATCCTTTATTTGGTGTGTTGATATGGGTGAGGGAAGGATGTGTTCTGATCTACAGGCTAACAACTTATCCCTTATAACTGTTTATAACACAGCTGTTACTGTTATAGTTACTGGGGTATGGTCTCACTTCACGATTTACTGACTTTTTGAAAATCCTGAATACAGCTTGGCCGCCTTTACATTTCAGTGTATCTTGACCACTTTGGCTGAACTACATATTACAGAACTGGGATGGCTGCCATCAATAAGAGCAGTCCTGCAACTCTTCATCCTTCCCCACCATTAGATCTAGTAACACAAGTACAGTAAATCCCTGCCTATCGCGGGGGTTAGGGACCCACCCGACCCATGATGCTTGAAAATCCGTGATATGCGGAAGTGGGTCAGGTAGGGCCTGGGGGGTGGCGCGGGGTGATGCGATCGCCCCCCGCCGCCCCCCATGCGGCTCCGAAGCTTCTCGGAGGGGCCCCGGGGGGGGGCGGCCTGGGGCGATGCGATTGCCCCTTGATGCCCCCTGTGCGACTCCAAGGCTTCTTGGAGGGGCCCGGGGGCGATGCGATCGCTCCTCACCCCCCCCGCATGGCTCTGAGGTTTCTCAGAGGGGCCCGGGGGCGGTGCGGGGTGATGTGATTGCCCCCTGCAGCCGCCCTGCGGGGCCCCAAGCCACAGGTACTGCGATCCCGTGATATAGTGGGACCGCAGTTCCTGAATCGCGAAATGGCGGGGGGTGACTGTACTGAATGGCTCTCATCTCACTCAAACCTGCCCAGTCCAACTCATTTCTCTTGTTATCTCTTGAAACGAGATGAAACATGAAGCTTAGAGGATACCATGTATTCATTTTGATGTAACTAAACAACCATTGGAAAGGTGGTTGCTAGTGTTTTAATTTATTAGCACTTTTATGATAGCAATAAAAATGTCTAGATATAAGCAGAATAAAAATCTAAGCAGACATGTGGATTTCCATAGGAGCAAAGGAACCAATTATTCGGGGGGGAAATTATGAACAGCTGCCAACTTTGGCAGATGGAGGCAACAAGGTGATCTGAGTAGCAATTCAAGCAGAGCTCCAAGCAGTTCAGCCTGCAAAAAGAGGGGGAAAGTGCTCAGCTGAAAACCATCTCACAGTCAGTGAATGCAGGGAAGGCCAGCGCCAATTTCTTTGGTTGCCTGAGTCCCACAGGACTGCAGCACACACTCCTACGTGCAATTATGCCGGGCATACCGAAGAGTGTAAGAAGATACCAACGGCTGGCAAAATGTAAATAGCCTTGGTCTTCTCATTTCAGAGTCAAATGATTTTATGCTAGAGATCCCTTTTAAGGAAACAAGGGATTCCTATACAGTACTTTACTATGGGGTAGTGGCCATCCAAGCTGTCTTCTGTCTAGCTCTTCCTTGTGCCTTCATTAAAGGCACAATGGCTCTTTTCCATTATGCACCAAAGAGGCTTATCATTTGAAAGTTTTCTTTCCCCCTAGTCATAGTTGCATTGGGAAAGTATAAAGTATGCATGAAGGTTACCATCCTAGCATTGGACTTGTGCCACCACCGACAATAAAAACCTCCAGAAACAATTATAGCTTCCTGAGACAAAGGTGTTAAGTGTGCACTGATGGCACAGAAGCCATAAAACACCTCCAGAGGATATCAATACAGTACTGGTAAGCAACATTGCAGTTTTCAGTACCTATGAAATCAAAAAGAGGAAAAAAAGAAAGGAAAAAGAAAAAGGCACCTCTTTTAAAATATGCGAGGCAACAAAAACTTTACAAGCGTTATGACCTGGATAGTAATCTAAAGGGAGCTGAACCACACTGGATGATAAATTGAAACAAAACCAATAGCAGATATTCCTAAGGAGATACAGCACAATCAAAGCCTAAACAAATTCTGAAACCGGCTAGGTTGAGAGAAGTAGGAGGACATCATGGTACCCAAACCTTCTCATGAACTTTCTGGCTAGGTAGCCAAAGGAAGCTGTGCTTTCCTGCAAAATCAATTATACACAGGGGCAAAGTTGAATAAAGCACTTAGTGTGATATCTTCTAAAGGAATTAGTTAAACAATAGGGCAGAGGTGGCGAACCTTCGGCACTCCTGATGCTTTGGACCACAACTCCCAGAAGTCCAAGCCTAGATTGCCAATGACAAAGGACTGTGGGAGTTGTGGTCCAAAACACCTGGAGTGCCAAAGGTTCACCACCACTGCAATAGGGTATCAGTGACTTTGGAGAGACTATGGCTTTGTGCTAATTTACTCAAGAAGAAGAAGCCATTATGGCACCCTGTTTTTCATTCATTTACAGGATGGAGGCACATTCTTATCAGACTTCTAATTACAATCAAGTATTTATGTCTTTATTTTCATGATCTAAAGTAGATAAATACATGCATTTTATGCATGCCGAATAACGGAACCGGTTCAGCTTTCATTAGATAGTGTGCTTCTCCTAACACTGTTCAAAGCGAATTCTCTCTCCATAAGTATATTTACAATTTGCTCAGAATGACGATGCAACACCCGCTTTTGCAGTTCTGAGAGTCTGCAAGTCTGTGAGGATTCCCAGTCATCCAGGTGAGTTTATCCTCCAAAAATGGCAGACTCACAACTAGCTGTCCTCAAACTGACGAGGCTGTTTGGATGAGCAGTGAAACGTTTCAATCTCTCAAGAAAAGAAGTCCAGTTGCCATGACTCCATGTCCAGATTCTGAGAGTGTATAGAGGCTCTTCTTTGCCTTTACTGTAGTGATGAATTTGGAAATAGCTTTTCCACCTAATATGTAATTTTATACATGCTGATGTTATTAATTCCAAATGGTACTTATTCATAAAAAATACAACTACAAGGTTAAGAACATAAGAACATAACATATACTATTATGCTGTGTCTCAGCCAGCATCAGGAGATGCTGCTGAATTGATGCTATGGAGGTAGAAAGAAAGAATAAATAAAAATAAAAGAAATATAAAAGAAAAAGAAACTGCTGCTTCCTCCCATTCCAAACAAAACTAAGTGAGATGGACTCTGAAAGGGATCCATCTGTGTGTGTGGCACAAAAATGATGATGATGATGATGATGATGATGGATGATGATGATGAGTATGCTGCCAGTCCAGTTTGTGCATGTGCAGGTGCAGTATAAAATATTCATCTTTTTTTAGTGTTTTCCATCTGCTCTGGGGCGTTGGGAGACGCCCGCACGCGGAGGAAATGCTTTAAATTGCACAAAGCAGGTAAAAACAAAAAATGAATAAACGAACCAATGAAACGAATTTTCCATGAAAATTCATGGAAACAAAACAAACCTGCCCTCTCAACGAAATGAGACGAAATGAAACAAAACGTCATTTTTTCGATTTGTGCCCATCTCTAATAAGAACGTAAGAAGAGACCTGCTGGATCAGGCCAAAGGCCCATCTAGTCCAGCTTCCTGTATCGCACAGTGGCCCCACCAGATGCATGTGGGAGTGCACGAGACTAGACATCTGTCTTCTGACACTACTCCCCTGCATCTGGCCCTTGAAGTACCCAGGATTTAAGCATCGAGATTACACATCTCCATGAAGGTTCTTCGACACAGCCACGGAACTGATTGTTCTCCGGGGCAAGGTGAAGTGGGCACTGACCAAGGAAAGCCCAGGCTGAAATAATGTTTCTCAAGTGTGTGTTTTTCTTTTGCCAACATGCTGAGAGACAGTAATGTGGCAACTTAAATGTCCAGTGATTTTAAAAAGACATTTCTAATTATTTCAATTTCTGAAGGAATGACTTTTCAAAGGGTTTTTTTTCCTAATCAGAGAGAAATGCATGAGGTATGACATGCTACGATAGAGAGGCAAGGACCAAACATTATCCTGTCTTCCCTCTACACATGCCTGCCACGGGGATACAGCCACTGCTGTCAATGCAAACAGCACCACCTGTGTTGGGGCTCTCAGCATGTGGAGAAAAACCTCTGTCAGTTGTGTACAGCCTCTGTTGAGTTTTTACAACCTGGTATGCTGCCTCTGGTAGGTGTGGCTGGGAGGATCCTTTCTGGTCTGGGCTGACTCTCAATCTATCTGACAGTAACCAATTAATCCCTCCTGCGTCTGAGTCCCACCTCTCTGCTTTCTGTTCTCCTTTTCCCTCTCTTGAGTACGCTTAGAGGTGTTGTTGAAGGCAATCATGTTTATCAGTCTGCTGTTTGATCAGCTCACAGCTAGCTGTAAGTAAGGAAATGTTTTATTCTTTCCCCTATTAATGTCTCAGAGTGAGTTAGTGAGACTATAAGTGTAAGATAATGAGAAAAAGGGGGGTGGTCTAATTTGGAGAATTTGAAACCATTCTGCTCTGTGAATCCCTGTAGTTCTGCTGCCCAGCTGGGGGAATTTAGCTGAAAAATTCAAACATCGTCAACAGCCTCATCCTCATACAGTGTAGGGGTTCCTTAGTGGACAAAATGGGAGGCATCTAAAGTAGTATCCCCTCCAAAGGGCTAGGTCTGTTGATGGCTGAGATTTTTAATTCCTTCTCTTTCCTCCATCAAAAGCACCACCCCATGTAAAAGCAAAACACAAATCTTCCAGTTGAGTGGTTGCTTTTCTGTCTGTTACTCTGCAGTCCATTGGGGCCCACAGACTCTACACAGTGATGATGACAAAGAAGGGAAGGCTGTTGTTTTAACAGTGTTAGGACGGTTTACGTGTGGAAACCACGCATTATTTAATGCGCACATAAATTAAGTCACACAACACTGCCTCGCATTTAAGTTCATACGCAGACATGCATGACCTATCTTTTAAAAAATGTTTTTTTCTATCTCCGTATCTATCCGTTTCCAACGGCGTAGTTCTTTTTCCAATTGCATGTTTTCTTCCAATTGCATGCTAAGAAAACCTGTCCCTTGTGATCCATTAGAATGGAAGGTGAGGAACTGAGAAGGCGGAGTTGGGTGAATCAAATTAAGGAGCAAACCGGGAGGGGGGGGCAGGGAATGACCTAAAATGAGCAGAGGCACTTCCTAGTATTTTGAGAGTTAGCACGACTTCTAATTCAATACATTATAACTGCTGATCAGTACAACCACCTCCTTGATCTCCCAGGGATAATGAAATCCCAACCCACCATTTATAAGAGAAGGCTTCTGTATGAAGGTGAAATTATACCAGGCTGCGGTCTCACTAAAGTTTTCTGTGCATCTTAAATTTATGTGTATTTTTTTGGGGGGGGGTGTCACGTGGTGTTTGATGTGCAGTTAGTGTCCTGTCACCAGGGTCGTATTTTTCTGCTCTGTGCCCGTCTCTACTTGCCTACTGCACATCTTTTCCCTTTTTTCTGGGTCAATTTTCTAAGTCTCTGTTGCATATAAAAAAAAAATCCCAGGCTGATTACCACTAAGCCATCTTTCGACCACTGCAGTTTCTCTCATTTTACTTTTGCGAAACTGCCCGTTTTTGAAAACGCGTGTTTCATGTGACTCTTAGTATGAAGATTCAACAAAATTATGGCTCGGATTCTATGACTATAGAGATAGGTCAGGAAGACACACCATGGAAGCTAAAATACTGCATATTTTCTGGGGTCGCACCTCGTTAGAGAAGCAAATAATTGAGCATTTTTAAGGGTCTGAAAACAGTTTTTAAACCAACCCCTAGCAGCGGTTTAAGAAACTTCGGTGAAAGTGTGGTTCTGGGGGTGTGGTCGACTGGGACACCGATTTACTTCCCTTCGCAGTTAGGACGCAATTTTGTTTTACTGTGCAATATCGTCATTCAGCTGAAATCTGCGCACAAAAGATTGCTGGTAAGACGACGCGGCCCCCACCTGAGTGGAACGGGGTGGCAAGGTGACTGTGGATTCTGAAAAGAAGTCTGAAACAGAGCTCATAAACGGCGCCCTGAAAGCCCTGAACCCTGCTTAAGATTAATACATCGTTGAGTGGGTAGCCAAAATATCCTTTGAATTAATGTTCAGGACTGCTGCTTGAATGGGGAGGCTTGGTCCACAAAGAAACCATGAGGTCGTATTTCACGCAAAAAAAAAATACCTTTTGTTCTAATGGCATTTAGATTATTTCATACTGCTGCTAAGATTTATTTTTTTTTAAAGCGTGGATTAATTTTTTTATGCACACTTTTTCTACACACCGCCTCCCCATAGCAGTCAAGCAGAATTATTGAATAAATTGCCGAGAGATCAGAGGCTGCCAGGAACGATGAAGCATTAATCCTTGCTTCAGCAGGGTTCACAAGGCTTCTCAGGGGCCGTTTATGAGTCTCTGTTTGACTTCTTTTCAGACTGGGAGGCAACATCACGGAGCCACCGCCGTTTGGAGCCACTCAGGTAGAAACCGAGTCGTACTGACAACAATCTCTTGTGTGCTTAAGATATTCAGCTTGAATTACTGCCCAGATATTTAATTTAGAAACAAAACGCCGCACACCACGCCAAGTAATAAAACTGTTCACCGAAACATTCTTAAACCGATGCTAGGGGTTGATGGAAAAAAGGTTGGTTTACTTGAAAAATGAATAATTATTTGCTTCTGTTAAACGAGTTTTCAGACTCGCTCAAAATACTTGGTGTGGTCAGAGAAATAAAGACTTTGAAGAGAAGCTTTCTTCCCCGAAGCAGTTTATAGTTATATTCCATGGTGTGTGCTTCCTGGCTTCTATCTCCATGTCATGAGAATGCACAGCTGTAATTTCCAACAGAAATGATGAGCCCTACGAGTCAAAAAGAATTCCAAGTTTCAAGACACAGAAGTTACTGGATGCACACCCATTTGATTTTAGACATCACACAGTCACACACACACTGCTCACCCTCCAGACTGATATGGATGGAAATAACAGGCTCCTCACAATAGTTTTCATATTAGTACACACACTCAAATACATATCTGAGTTCGCTCCTCATTCCGTAGTATTTGTCCAAACACAGTCTGTGACAGTTACCTCAGGCTCCAGCCAGTGCCATGGCCACTGTCATATATCCAATCATGATGACTTTTAAGTCTTTGTATAGCTTCTAGGAAAACATATATCTCTTTGTCTTGTATTGGGAATTTTCCCCCAATACAGCAGCAATTAACAACTGTGTACCTCAGATGTACAAAGAAGGCCAAGGCTGTTTGTTTATTTATTTATTGATCATATTCATTTATGAATATTTATTTATTTATTTTGTCTTGACTTTTATTACCCTTCTAGCCTGAAGGGCTAATCTGGGCAGTTTACAACATAAGGAAATATGATCCTATACCAAACACATATATTTTTAAAAAAAAAAAAGAATCACAAACAACATAATAAAAACAAAATATACATAAATCTTTAAATAAAACTAGCTCATTATTAGCTAAATTGCACATGAAAAATAGCCAGGGAACTGCTTCAAAACACATTTAAGGAAAGAAGATAAGTGGAAAAAACAATAAATTTATATGTTGCCTTATGTAAAAAAAATCAGGAAAGCCCATTCTATATAACCAAGATTTCAATAGCTTTTCAAAAATTTATACATTGCAAGGTCCTGCTACAGGTGAATTTCTGGAGGTAGCTGATTCCAGAGATGGGCACGCAAAAACTGAGAAGGCCCGACTCCTTGTTACCACTTTCCGGTCCTCCCTTGGGGTTGGTTTCCGGTTTTCGCATTATATACACAAATGATTAGATCAGTTTAGATATTTGTTCCCAGAGAAGTAATTTTTTTTTTCTGCGGGTTATGGCTTAGGCCCTTCTGTCTCTTTTTCCTCTGCACTTAGTACAAAATAGAGACAAGGAATCATGATGTGTTCCCCCCCCCCTCCCACAAGTGAAGCAGGCTCCAGAGACACCCCTCTGATATGGGGGTCTCCCTTCAGTGGCCTTCTGTGGGTCTTCTTGCATTGATTTCTATTGGATTTTACTTGTTTCTTTTATTTGTTTGTTTTCAATTTTGATGTTTCTATATATGCATGGGTTTGGGGTTGTTTGGTCATGATCAACCTATTCCTTCGTGTTTTAGGGCTTTAAACGCGATTAGGGCAAGACCAGGGTTAGGCTAGTGACAGGGTAAGGCACGGTGGGCTAGAGAAGCTTTCTTCCCCTCTGAGCAGTGCAAGACTGTCTGTGACGTATGTGTAGAAGCTGGCTTCTAGGGTTAGGGCCACTGAGGCTGCACAGCTGTGCTTCCTCCAAATGAAAGGATGAGCCCGACGATGCCAAGAAAACAAGTGACGGAGTGGGGAGAAAAACTCTGGATGCACACGCCATTTGAAGTCACACACACACACACACACACACACACACACACACACACACACACACACACACACACACACACACACCCTGGAGACAGCTGAGATGGCTGGAAATGGATGCTCAAGCTTTTAAAGTCCAATTAGTAGACACACTCAAAAACATTCTCCTTCGCTCTTCATTCCGAGAGTCGTTTCCCTCTCTTGACAGCAGAAGCAGCATGGCAGTTACCTCAGGCTCCAGCCAGTGCCATGGCCGTTTGCTGTCGTTCACCATTCATGATGACTTTTAAGTCCAATTAATATACTACACGCTCACAAACATTCTCCTTTGCTCTTCATTCTGAGAATTGTCTCCCCCTCGACAGCAGAAGAAGCGTGGCAGTTACCTCAGACTCCTACCAGTGCCAAGGCTGTTTGTTGCCGTTCACCATCCATGATCATATCATGGCACTGAATAAGAATGCAGCTTACTTTGTCTCAAGGCCAACTTACACTTCTGTTCTGAAGAAAATCCGGCCATATGGGACTCAATGGGAACCATGATCCTAACCCAACACACAACTGTTTCCCCCTAAAACTTTATCAGTCACTCTTTTTTCAAGGGGCCAATTTTAATATCTTTAAATAAAGTCTAGCTCATTATTAGTACATTGCACATGAAATGTATAGTCTGGAAATGTACTTCAGTTGCACATTTAAGGAGAGATTATGATGGAATTAAGGGAAAATTTATTGTTCCTTATTTAAAACAATTCCCTGGACAGCCAGATGTATTTTCCACCCGTCTCCTGTTGTCAGGCAAAATATATACATTGCAGAGTGTCCTACTACAAGTATTGCTGTCCAATGTAGCTAAATTCTGTGCAGCAGCAATTATAATTTGTGCTCAGAAGATTTCAACGATCACTCAAGCACCCACAATTTAGGCTGGCTCAATTTATATGGTGCCCCCTCCCTTGTTCTTCCTTGTTTTGCTGTAATTGGTACTAGATAGATAGATAGATAGATAGATAGATAGATAGATAGATAGATAGATAGATAGATAGATAGATAGATAGATAGATAGATAGATAGATTGAATTTGGTCATTGACTGCAATAAAGTACTCATTCATTCATTCATTCAAGGATAGAAGTGTTTTCTCCTAAAACTCATGCTGCCTTTTTAGCACTATTACTCCATTAAACAGGTCACCATCAATGGGTAACACACTTTGTTTTGTTTTTTATCAAAAACCTAGTTAAAGATGCATATTTCCCCACCAGACCAAATGCCCTATTGGTTGAGGTGATTATGACAGTGATAACGTTAAGCACCATTTGCTTTCTCTTGCATTGCACAGATGGGATTGACTACATCCAAGGTTTGTTTGTTTTGCATCTCTTCATTCAAGAAAAAGGACTGATTAATTTTACATGGTAAAATCTGGTATTTTTATATTTGAGCATTGTGACACTTTTCCTTAAGGGTGTACAGTCAAAAAAAGGAGAGGAACACGCACATTCCTGCCTCTTTCCCTCCTCACCTCATGTGGCACAGCATGCTATAAAATCTTTTTATTTTGCTTTTTCTTAAAAAGAAGTGACTGTGCATGTGTGATGGGGAAGTAGGGGCAGCAAACAATGATTGGTAGATCACCCAACCCTTTTTCATTTTCTAGACCAGAGAATACTTGAGAAGAGTTGTTAAACGCTCCATCTCTCTCTCTCTCTCTCTCTCTCTCTCTCTCTCTCTCTCTCACACACACACACACACACACACACACACACACACACACACACACACACACACACACACACACACACACAAACCAGGAATTTAAAAAACCTGAACACAGTTAATAATTTCAACCTAGTTATATCAAATACAGTGGTACCTTGGTTTACGAGCATAATCTGTTCTGGAAGCATGTTTGTAAACAAAAGCACACATATATCAAAGCAAATTTCCCCATAGGAAATAATGGAAACTTACCTGATCCGTTCTGGGATCCCAGTTTCCATTATTTCCTATGGAGAAATTTGCTTTGGCTGAGACCCACAACGGCCTCTAGAGCTCACTCTGGGCCCAGCACTGCCTGGGGTATGCTGCGAAGGCCATGCCGGGTGGTGTCACACCCGGGGCTAGCTCCAGAGGTCACCACTTCCTCTCCACTGGAGTTCACTTCTGGTTTACTGGAAGTTACTTCCAGTTAGTGCTGGACCTGGTTTGGTCTACCAGCCCCCTAGAGGCATATTCCAGGCATCACCGGTCCTATGCTGAGCCCCGGAAGCCACATCCAGTCTGCAATAGCAGGAGGAGGAAGAGGCGAGCCAGGCCATGATTGCAAAACAAGCACCTCCAGTGAACTTTTTGCAAGACATTGTTTGCAAAGCAAAGCAAATTTTTATTTAAGATTTTGCTCACTTTGTGAAACACTCACAAACCAAGGTACTCGTAAACCGAGGTAGCACTATATGTCCAAAGGAAATGTTCAAGTCAATGTGTACATTTCATTGAGTCAATTAGCTTAGACACATGCTAAATTTAGAACAAAGGGCAGCAAGTACACTTGAACAGCAATATGAGAAGCTAACAAACATCTTACACAGACTATGTATGAACTACTCCTGAAACCATCTCCCCAAATGGCACAAAATTTCCATCATACACCTTTCCTCTTCTCACATCTACCCATACTTCCCACCATTTCTTCTCCATTAAGATATTTATTCAACGTGCTCTTTATGCTAGTACAGTTTGCACATGGTCATTGTCAAACTTCACCTATCATGCCTCAAAGAGAATCACTATGGGTATTACAGCTCCCAGTTTGTGTTTGTTTTTAAAATATGTGGCTAAATTGGGACGTTCAGACGTGATGTCTGTTGCATGTGAGCAGATTTCACCAGAGAGGAGGAAAAGGAAGAGGAAGGGGGGAAATAACATGTGAATTTCTATTCCCTGTTCAGAAACCGCTTTTCCACTAAATACATGATAGCAAGGTGAACTCCCTTTACTGGCAATTCTGAATATAACCTCCAGCTAGCAGTTTCCTTTTCTATTTTTCTGCGATTTAAAATCAATGTGAAAAATCTGCCAAAGGTAAAATAAACTCTCTGCCTTTGAACTGAGTGGTAATTAGAGGCATTTGCAAAGCACAGCACTAGCTAGATTATTTATTGACTGAAAGCACTTGTATCCTGATTTCCATGGCTTGGCAAGTTATTATTTTATTTGAACTGCAACTCCCAGAATCCAACTAGGTAGGAAATTCTGAGACCTGTAGTCCTACAAAGTACATTTCCCAAACTCAGCTGTTTAGCAGGTCTAGGACCCTTCAATGCAGTTTATAGCCTTTTTTTTAAATAGCAACAGTAAAAATGGCAGAAGTAGATGAGGCTAAATCTGCTGATTACACCAGCCAAATTGCTCATCCTGAAACCCCACTGGGAGGAGGGCGGAAGAGAGGCCTTTCCAGTGCATTCCAGATATCACAGCAAGAGAAACAACAACGGGGGGGGGGAGCTCCCCTGGGAAACAAATTCAAAAGGATTACACTGATGCAGAGATAAATGGTTTAATTCCTGTGGGATCTGTTGGGCTGGATTCAGGGAACCATGAAAGAAAAAGGGGGAAAAGGTGTCCATATTGCATTCTTAAAGCTTTTCACAGCCTGGATCTGATAGCTGCTGTGAGTCTTGTGGGGCTGTTTGGCAGTGTTCTGGAAGTTTTTATTCCTGACATTTGGCTGGTCTCTGTGGCCATCATCTTCAGAGGGCAAGGAGCTCAGAACTCCTAGTTCCCTGAACTCCTTACCCTTGGAAGATGGCGGTCACAGAATCTGGTGAAATGTCAGGAAGAAAAAAAATTCCAGAACATGGCCAAACAGCCCAAAAAACTCACAACAACTATCAGATCCCAGCCGTGAAAGTCTTCAAGAATACAATGAATGCCTCTATGGGGAGGAAACAGTCAGGTGTCCATATTGTTTGGTGAAATCTTGGGCAAAAAGCAGAAAAAGCAAGATGTTCTGCTTATATACCGCCCCATAGCACTTCAAGTACTCTCTGGGTGGTTTACAATTTAAATTATGCAGGCTACACATCCCCCGTGAGCTGGGTACTCAATTTACTGACCTCAGGAGGATGGAAGGCTGAGTCAACCAAGAGGCGGCTACTTGACGCAACATAGCTTCTCAGAGTTTGACTCTGCCTTCAGCCACAACCACACTAGATAATCTGGGCTAATCACTATCTCATCAATTAATTTACCTCAAAGCCTTGTTGAAAGAATAAACTTGGGATTGTCCCTTTAAAAAAAGAAACATGTTTTCCTCCTTAGCCTAGGAAGTGAACAGCCATAAAGTTCTTGAGTTAAAATCTAATTGGCCTTCGCTACCACAACGGTTTCACACTCTTTTTTTTTTTTCTTGTGTGATACTGAGCAATGTACATGACCTGAGTAAAGGAAGGAATACTTCTGTTTTTATTACAGAAGAATATTGTCACTTACTCCTGAAGCATGCACTGTGCTTTATGTAGTACAAATTCAGTTCCATTTCTTTGACCTCTTACACAGATTTGTGTGCTCCCTTTTTCTCAACCTCCCCACATTCAGTGAGCTGCCACAGTAGAAAAATTGCTCGCAGATTAAACAGATTGCAAAAATCAAGCATCACCACATTTGGCTTTCAAAATTATTAATGATATAGATACACAACTTACCTTCAGGCTCGCCACAGAGGGTACACTGTGATTCTGCAAACCAAAAAGAGAGAAAAACGTTAATACAATCCTCTCCTATAAGAGATCATTACTTTTCAGCCAGGAATGAATTCCTAAGCTTCTCTCCTGTCTGGATGCTGAAGTTGTCTGTTATACAGTGGACTCTCATATAAGAAGAGGTTTGTTTAACAGAAAATCCGCTTAGAGGAAATAAATTCAGGAGATGGGGAAATCGCTTAACAGAATCGCCTAGGGGGCAAATCCATACAACAGAAAAATGGTTGCAGTTAGGGGATTAATCAGATTTCAATGCATTCCTATGGGAAATTTGTACAAAGGAAAAAATTGCTTAAACAGAATTTCATTTGGAACAAATTAATTCCTTTATATAAGGTACCACTATATTACTGTATGCCTCAAACAACCAGCATCAGTGGATAAGCCCTCCCTCCCTTCCCTCCTCTCTCTCCGAAAAGAGAAACCAAGTGTGTGTGTGTGTGTGTGTGTGTGTGTGTGTGTGTGTGTGTGTGTGTGTGTGTGTGTGTGTGTGTGTGTGTGCTATGATAGACAGACATTATTTATATATGCATGGAGAAAGATGTTGAGATCATGAGAACACACCCACCCCTTCTGTGCCCCTGATGTTCATGGAATTGATCAGAATTTCTGCACACGCAGGCTTCAGCCATGAGACAAATATATCCCATTACACTAGCATACACATCATATGGCTTGCATTTGTAGAGAGAGAGACCTTGAGATGAGTATTCATCATCATCAAATAAACAATCATCATCATTCTTTTTTTGTTGAGTGTACAGGTGGTTCTGTTTCTGCAGCTGTGACAGCTTCCTCAAAAGAACCACAAGGACATCTATACATTGAGAGAGGGACTGAGAGAGAGAGAATCTGATTAATGAGCTGAGCTGAGTTGGGGTGACCAACCTTTCTACGTAAAATCCTGTGCATATTTAACACTGATGCAGAAATTGGAATTTCAAAAAATATCTTACCTTTGATCTTAAACCCAAAATAAAAAAAAAGTATTTTCCCCCATTTTATAGTGCAGTGGAAATTCCAAAAGCTGCAGCCATAATCCCTTCGTCTTTAAAATTCTTAATAGTACATAATATGTCTAAATGTGAACTCTACCAACAACATACAAGTTTCCCTTCAGTGGGGTGGGGAGCACGTAGACATGCTAGTGCTCCGTAACAAAAATGTTAGACTAGATCATAATTCATGGCCTTAAAGCTGAACACATTTATTTGGGAATAATTCATGACAATTATGAATTTCTGCTCACTACAGCCCAAACTGGTACTTTCCACTGGGACAATTTCCAGGTGTTTTTCACAGAGATGGGTGTGTTGTTTCCACAGAGGTACCTATATTAAAGCACTGCATGAAAAGAACACACCATCAAATCATCTTGTTGCACAGGAAAACCGGCGCTGTTTAATTTAAGGTTAAACATTGTATTCTCACTTTCTGCCCTAAATCTGCCCTTTTCGCATGAAATGCCAAACTACTTCTACTGCTACTATTTCTCTATTGTCCATAAAAAAAGATATTGTACTGTATAGAATGTGTGTGAATGACTTAAATCCCAGGTGATAGAGAGAGCTCTCGCTGTCTCTGTTAGACAAACAGAACACAGGAGAAGGGAGTGCATCAGGCGTTTAAAGAGAGTACAGTACTGGTATGGAACAAGGCAGGATTACACACAGAGAAGTGGAAAGGTGGATCAGGAAAGCTTCTAAAATGATACTGATGTTGAGGGACATGTTCAAAAAGGGGTGCAATCTAAATCCAGAACTGCTACGCATTCTACTATGGGCATAAGATGTAACTCGGCTGAAGGTTTATAATGATATAGGTTTATAATGATTCTATTGTTCACTTTGATACCTGGATCATACATTCCAATTCACCATGTCTGAACTTCTGGGACCTGCTTTGAAGAAGGGTGATTGACTGCACTTGAAAGCTTGCAGTGTTCCTTTTTTTATTTTTAATAGTGGCCTATGAAGGTATCGCCTGTAACCTATTCTTTGCAACTGTGTTTTGTGATGGCCACGCGGCTCAACTCCTTTTTGCCTTGATTGGAATTGTGATGATTCCCCAGAGACCTGGACTGAGGCTCAAGAACTCTCAACATCAAAGGGAAAGACTGCTTCCACTAGGTAATATAACTTTAATTTAATCCGGTTCCAATTGGCAAACCTAGTGGACTTAATTTTTTTTCTTTTACCCCAAACCCAGAATGAAGCACATGGGTCCTTTGTATCAACCCTTTTTTCTCCCCCCCCCCCCGCCCAGGCCAAAAGGGATTTGTATGTCTCCTAGTGCCAAATGGGGCTGGGTAAGGGAGGGGGTGGTATTTGACCCATGTTTCTTTGTTTGAAGAACGGGGGTGTGACTTAAGAAACAGCCTTTTACAACTGCCCTTCTTGACTCCAACAGGACTCCTGCCCTGGCTACAACATCACCTAGCCATGGACTCCAAGAACATCATCTAACCAAGGACTTTAAAAGTAACCTCCTGGTAAATCACATCTTTTACCATGTCTGAACTTCTGGGACCTGCTTTGAAGAGGGGTGATTGACTGCACTTGGAAGCTTGCAATGTTCCTTTTTTATTTTTAATATTGGCCTATGAAGGTATCGCCTGTAACCTATTTTTGTGATGGCCACAGGGCTCAACTCCTTTTTGCCTTGATTCCAATGTAAGAGGTTATAGTAAAGTTTGAACATTGTTCTCCTGTCTATTGTGTTCCTTCTTTCAGATATATAATTTTAGCAAAGGGTGATCAATCTTCTATCATTACGCCTGTTTCAATTTCTGTCCGCTGAGCATTAATTTTGTCTGAAATCATCCTGTATGTTTCCCCCAGCTTAAGTACATAAGATTCATATGAAGTTCTTGTATCACCCAGAATATGGTTGCTCATATCTTCCCCATCCCTGCACCTTTCTCAGCAATGTTGATAATCTTTTACTGCGTCCTCCTCCTCTTCCTCTGGGGGCATATGTTTGCAATATCTGCTCTGCCCTTGGATCCTACTCTGAAGTTTATTGCTACTAAACACATAAACAGGATATATCTATAATCCTACAAAAATCAAATGAAGGCATTTTATAAACCGGTGCATCTGTAATAGTGGGAAGAAGATACATTGGAAGTTCCTGGGCGAAACTGGATCAGAAAAGGTACTTTGATTCCCTGTTCCACACCAATAATTCACAAAAAGTTTTTTAATTGATACAACATAGACTGTGGGTCCTCTGATGGCAATTTTAGTGTCATGATTTTAGTGTAAGGTTTTTATTATTGTTTTAATTATTTATTGATATGTGACGTTTTAACTGTTTTAATTCTTTGATTGTAAGCCACCCAGAGACCTTTGGGTAGTGGGCGGCATATAAGTTGTAAAAATAAATAAATAAATAAAAATAAATAAATATAACAATGGTGTGAGTGTGAGTGCATGTGCGGGTGTGCTCATTCTCTCTCACACACTCACTCACTTTCATACACAAAACACACATCATTGTATGTGTAATGGACAAAAAGGAGTAGATTTTGGAGTGATGCAGTTGGTTCTAGTAAAGTGATGGCGAACCTTTTAGAGACCAAGTGCCCAAACTGTGATTCAAAACCCACTAATTTTTTGCAAAGTGCCAATACAGCAATTTAACCTGAATACAGGTGGCTGTGAAGGAGCAATGTTGGGTGCCCACGGAAAGGGCTCCGAGTGCCACCCTTGGCATCCGTGCCATAGGTTTGCCAACACTGTTCTAGTACTATCACCAATTCCTGGGCTGAGCAGAAGATCAGAAAAATATTGGTTCTTAATTTGTAATGTACATCTGGTTGTGCTTTTATCCGATGGCCCTGCAGGTTGTCATGGGGAGGGATTCTGGTAGATTCTACCTATCTGAAAATTACATCTTCCCTGTTGTTTACATATTTGGGGTGCCCCCCTGTTGCAGGGGATCCTACTTGAAATGCGGGTAATTGCAGTTTACAAACATTCAAAACAAAACAGTAAAAGTGACGAGGCACCCAACATTTTCAACTCTATAGACACTGTTCCATTCGACAGTCTGTCTGCATCTAGCAGCAACTCCTTTAGCAAAAGTGATTGTTACTATGCTTACAACACTTCATTTTATGGCTAGACAATAATTTGCCAATTTGCCGACAAGGCTCTTAAAATGGTTAATGAATGGTGAGAAGCAAAAAGGAAGTGCAACTTTGGTCAGAAGAACCCTAAATTCATCTTCACAGCAACAGGCACATAGGGGCAAAGAGCACTATAATAAAAATGGTTTTAAAGAAATAAGAGAACAACTCAAAGGCAGCAAACAAGATATATATTTGTAACATCCACAAAATTGATGGGATAGTTCAGCATAGAAATGAGAAGCTGGAAGAAAAACATCTTTCAACAAGATATGTAAAAAGATGGGGAAATATACTCAAGAACTCCATAAAACTGATTGAAGGGTTAGATAGCCATGTTACTCTGTGCATGGATTCTAGGCAAAAATCAAAATAAAACAAAATATAAGACAAAACATGTGGCACCTTAAAGACTAAATATTATATTTTAATGTAAGCTTTCAAGGACACGTCCACTTCTTCAGACATATAGCAGCAGAATGAGGTGTACAATTAATATACAAAAGAATAGAAGTTATTCCTTTGTATATTATACTACATTTGGTATGTAACTTATATTCCTCTGTATATTAATTGTACACCTCATTCTGTTGCTATATGTCTGAAGAAGTGGACATGTCCATAAAAGCTTACATTAAAATATAATAGTGTTTTAGGTGCCACATGTTTTTGTCTTTTATTTTATTTTGTTTTGATTTTTGTCTGGAATTGAAGGATGAGATAACCTGGGTTGAAGCACTTGCCATTGCAGAAAAGCTACGATCATCCAAACAACAATAAAAACATGTGAAATGTTAATTACAATTAAAAAAAAGATGTGAAAGCTGGTTGACAAAGAAAATTGACAGAGGGGAGGATTTGATTTGTCGTGTTGGAGGAGACCATTGTATCTTCCACAGACTACCAGAAAGACAAATAAAGATCTGGCAAGCTGGCTTGAGGTTTAAACTGAAGATAAGATTTCTGGGGAAATGCCACAATGCTATGAAAAATTGAAGGTAATAAGAAAAAGATGGGGAAATGAAGACATAAGAAGAGAAGGATGGATAAAACAGGACAGAGCCTTTGAGCCATGAAATTCACTGTAAAAAGCTGAACCTGGCACTCAATTATAAGCTAGTTGTGAAGATAAGATAGGAAGGAGAACAGCCATACACTCCACCTTAAGCACACTGGAGGAAAAAAATAGCATATAAATGTAACTAATAAATGAATAATTTATCACAAAGATTCTCCAATCTCCATTTCTGTTACGTTTGTACCACAAACTCTACTGTAAGTGTCATACATGAACACTGAGAATACACTATAGAAGGTCCACAGACATGGACGTAGATCAATATAGATGCTCATGTGGAGGGACTGAAGGAGAGAGGAGGAGAGAGCGTTCATTGTTTTTTAACGTAAGAGACAGGAAGCTGCCTTCTATTAAATCGGACTATTGGTTCACTTTGGCGGTTACTTCACATCCGTTTTGTCTCTGTTAGTGTTGCGTTTAGGAGTGGTACAAAAAAAGTTACTTCACGTCCATTGTGCAACTACTGAAATTTGTCTTGACCACGCCCCTGGAACAATTCTGTATCTGGTGCTGGGGTAGGGCTTTCCCTTGTCACTCTTTGTTCCTGCTTTCTGTTCCGAGACAAGACACTGTGTAGTAATGACTGTCATGCAACAAAACATTCATTTCTCTCAGAAAACTGTGTCTGGAGTTTTTTTGGGTTGGTTTTTTTTTTTACTTTTCAGAAGTGAAATATCGAAAAAGAATTTTAAGCCCCCCCCCAAAGGAAAAAGGAAGCTAGACAAATTCAGTGTTTGTTATGGTACAAGACTGTGAGGTAACACTTGTCACAAGACAAGTTATCATGACCATGGGAAGAATGAAACAGGGACAAAAGCACGTGATCGCGATCAACACTGTCACAATACAAAAATAGTTGTGGAACAAAGAAGGACGTGAAGTAATCGACATATTTCAACATTATTGACTAGACATGGACACGACTCAGCGAAATTGTCGTTTCCGTTTTCGGTTATCGTTTCTGTTACGTAACGGAAACGGTAACGATAATTAAGCTGTCAGAACTCGAACTCAAAACGAAAAAAGAAAAATTTGGTCGGGTTTTTCGTTTCCGTTTGTGGCATCACGGCGATCACGCAATGCAAAGCACAGAAAAAGTTTTTAAAGGTGTTTTTTTAAAAAACCCCGACTCCCGGCCAAAAAAGCAGGCGAAATTATGCCTGCCTGAGGCTTTGCCACCTACCAGAGGGGTGGTTTCTGGGGGTCCCCGGCCTTTCCCCCCCTCTTCTCTGTCCTGGGCTGCTTGCACCAGGCTGGGGGGGTCATCCTCATCATCTCGCCATGCCATGTGGTGGGGGGGGGGATCCAAAATGGTGACCACAATTTTTCTTTTGAAATCGTGATAAAAAAACACACCAAATCACCACAGAAACATGTGAAATTTATTTATTTTAAATACCTGAATTTTAATAGTAGCAGCAGTGGGTTTTTTATAGCAATAAAATGTTGTATTGATTTTATTTTATTTTATTTTATTTTTTATTTTTTTAGACCTGCCCATTTGGGCTGGGCATGGGATGGGACCATGCAAATTGTTTGAACAATTCCACCAATGGCATCGCCAGGTTTTTATCTGACACTTCTGGATGTCTCGGAGGGCATAAAAAGCCGAGGCACCTTCCAGAAATCGCAGTCGGGTGTATGGATGTGGTTGAGGGAGGAGGGCTGGCTGCTGGTGCTGGTGTGATCCGACCGAGATTGAGGAGGGAGGAGGGAGGCTTTAGGATTTAAGTTAGGCAGACAGGGAGGGAATTGAATTTAGAAAATAATTTCTTTGATTCCCTGCAGCTTTGTCTGCTGAAGGGAATAGCAGTTTATTCTTTATTTCTTCTCTGGCAGTTTGTGAGGATTTTTTTCTGATATTGGATAAAGGGGGAGGTTCGACTGGGAGTGGGAGGTGTGGATTTATTTTAAATATATATTATATATAACCATTTATTTTCTATTTTCCCAACTTCAATTTGCTTGCACACCCACTCGCCCGCCCGCGGCCGCCGGCCGCCCGCTCACCCACCCCCCTCCCCACCCGCCGCCTAGGGCGCAAAAACACCTAGCGCCGGCCCTGATTGCAGGACACCCCTATGCTCTGGGAAGTCAAATCGCGCTAAATCGCAGTGGAAACGAAAAATGACAAACGGAAACAACAAATTTTTGAAAAATTTCGTGACAAACGGAAACGACCCGAAACGGACCCGTTCTGACAAACGAAAACTCAAAACGTCATTTTTTCTGGTCGTGCCCATGCCTATTATTGACACTGACTGGCAGCAGCTGTTCAGGATTCCAAGCAGGACTTTTTCTGAGCCCTATGTGAAGATGCTGGATATTGCACCTGGGACGACCAGTCTGCAAAACCAGTGCTCTGCCACCAAACCATGTTCCACTCCCCTGTTTAGGTGGCCTTCAAATGGTCCACTTTAATATTGCATCCGTTTAAGAAAATAGATGTGTGCTAGGGTTACTTCACTAAAAGAAGCAGGCACTTCACTGTAGTAAGGAAGCAGAGAAGCAAATGTGTGAGAAAGCTCCAACTTAATCACAGCGCTGGGGAACAGAGGTATAAATCGCGTGAGCAACAGAAGATATCTTGGGGAAACATTTGTGTGTTGGAAATTCAAGATACAGCATTGTTTCCTTGGAGTCAGCATTGTCTCAGCATGATTTCAGCAGCCTGCCTGCTGTTGGGAAGGGCCATTTCTCAGCTGAGAAGTAAAACAAAGGCACTGATCATTCACAGTAATTAAAAGATGTTGCAAGATTTCTTTTTCAAAGCAGCAGTGTTTAAATAAACCCTCAGCGCGACAAATGTTTGCATTCTGCAAAATGGGATTTTTAAAAGGCATGCTGAGCTTCCAGCAGGCTTCCTGAAGGACCAACTCTCAGCAATGCATCACCAAGTCCCACACCTTTTGTTTTGCCCGTGGCACCATTATCTCCAAAGCTTTAGGCAAGCATGTGAAAAGACGTCCTGTCTACCAAAATCCTTCTCCCAAACTCTACCATCCCATAGCGCAGGGCATCAGTCTCCCTTCTCTCCAAAAACTCTTACAAGGCTCTCCAGAGCTTGGGGAAATTATTGTTGTGGACCAGAATCTCCCCCCCCCCCAAAAAAAACCCCAACCCAGCATAATTCTAGATTAATGGTTCCCAATCTTGGGGTCAACTCCCAGAAGTCCTGGCCTGTACAGTCGAAGAACATCTGAAGGTGCAAGGGGGTAAATTGGGTCCCCAGATGTTCTCGGACTACAGCTCTCAGAAATCCTGGCTAACACAGGTAATGGTGAATGTTTCTGGGAGTTTTAAATCCAAGAACACTGGACACTCCAGAGCAGAGTTGGGGAACCTTTGTTACTCCAGATGCTTTAAACCACACCTCCCACAGTCCTTGGCACTATAGGCTCGGAATTCTGGGAGTTGCAGTCCAAAAACATCTGGAGGGCCAAAAGCTCCCCTCCCCTGTCTTTGAGAGGGAAGAGGGCAAAGAGGATCAGATATTAGCCATGGAAAACAAACAAGATGTATGATCCATTCCCTTCTGCTATGCTACCGCTTATTGCAGGCATGTCCAAACTTCAGCCCTCCTGATGTTTTGGACCACAACTCCCAGAATTCTAAACTTAGACTGCCAATGGCAAAGGACTGTGGGAGTCACAGTCCAAAACACCTGGAGGGCCGAAGTTTGGACATGCTTGGCTTTTTTGGGATGTGTTCGGTTTATATTCCTTGCATTTAGACATTAATACTGGTTATTCTTCGAGCTCAGATTTTCCCTGTTCAAGTCTTCATGTGATAATGAGACTTCTCTATGAACTGGTCTTCTTTCCCAAATGTTACAAGAAGAGTGTCCTTACTGGCATCTCATGAAAAGAGGCCTTCCACGGCTTCCTCTTGAAACCTGCCATCTTTCTTTCCTTCTCTCTGACAGTTTCCATCTGCTGGAAGAATGTCAGAAGACCTTTCCTGTAAAAACCATTGTTAACCTGTTGATTTGATTTCATTTCAGTTCACTTTTTTGCCACCTTAGCTGTTAGGCACCAGCAAATGTCTGTTTTGTAAAACAGTGCCAGTACTACTGGAGACCGCAGGCAATTAGAGAAAGTGCATCCTTCTGAGCTTTGTTTTGTTGTAATTATTAATCCACCAATGTCACCCAAATGCCTAAATTCTTCGCCAAACAATCTTCTATCCTAGGGCCAACCTTCCAAATGAATAAAATGACAGTGCTTAACTGGGGGATTCTAGGGGGTTGAGTCCAGAAAAAAAGTTGATTTCCCAAAGTTTCCTAGGGATTCTGGCTCTCACTGGGGTTATAAATAAATCAGCCTCCTCTCTATGCATCAGGTTATTAAAGCAACAACTAATTGCTGAAGAGAAGGCTAATGAAAGATGACATCTTAATTTACTGACTTTCGTTTCTAAAATGCCTAACTAATCATGCTCTCAGAACTTGTTTAAGCATGACTTAAGACCTAGATTCTGCCTTGGGTATGGAGAGCAGGCCTTTCTCAGTCACTCCACTACTATCAGTCCACTGTGGACCGGAAGCAATTACAGTGGTATCTTGTATAAAGGAATTAATTCGTTCCAAATGAAATTATGTTAAGCAAAATTTCCTTTATGCAAATTTTCCATAGGAATGCATTGAAAACGGAGTAATCCCATTTTTATGTTGTACGGATTAGCCCCATAGGCGATTCTGTTAAGCAAATTTCCCCTATCTCCAGAATTTTTATGTTGTACAGATTTTATGTTATACAAACTGTTTGTTATACAAGGGTCCTCTGTAGTTGATTTGATTGTGGGATTTCCTTAACTTTCTCCATTGAAATCTGACATAAATTAACACACTCTTTAGCACTACATCCAACATACTTGCATAAATGTGGCCTACATAAATGCACACAGCTAATGATGATGATTGCATTCCATATTACCCATGATGCTACTGTTGATTGGCAAATTTACCCAACCTTGCAGTGAAGTTTGCATATTTCATTAAGCCATTGCATTTAACCTCTTAATTAAGTTCCTTTCCATCCCTGTCATGGAAGATAAATTGCACAAGGTAACATATGACAGATGAAATGAACAGTTATAGCAGGACCGTAGATGCATTCGGACCTAGATAGAAGACTATGTCAATAACCACGGCAGCTCCAGTTTTAATTAATGCTGCTCATACAGAAAATGTACTTAAGTCTTTCAGCCCGCTGTCTGTTCGGTGCCAAATAGTCTCTTTTGTCTACAAACTTCTACTGCTCATGCTTGCATTTCCTGAAAATGTCTTGCGTGAGTTGACAGCCACCATTATAATAGTGATGACCAAAGCCATATTTCTGTTTGTTAATTTCTTAATTGACACTTAAAAATAAAATAAAAACCGCCACCTCCTCTCTGCTGTCTTTTGGAAAATCCCTATCATTTGGCAGGTAGTCTGTCTTCAACAGTGACTGCTACCGGTATGTGTCAATACCGGATTCAGGCAAAATCTAAATCCAGTTTAGTGCCCCATACTACGAGTGGCTGTAAAATGGGACACTTCTAACAATGTTGAATGTCAAAAGGGTTGCTGCAGTTCATCATGGCACTGAAACATATGGCAACTACTGTGGAGAGGGAAACCTATGAGATCTCATATATTTGCTCTTCACTTAATCCAGCCCAGATATTAAGACATTACAGTTAAAACTGTATTCATGAATACAGTGCATGTAAGGACAGCCACTGGTTGCAAGGCTGGACATGCCATTGTTTGCTGCACTACTGGGAGAGGACTAGTGCAACCAAGTTGAATCATTTTTTCAAGTTCCTCTAGTGCAACCAAGGCTGATACTTCACGTCCATCTCATTGTTGTTCGCGGTCCCACTGGGGACCGGTACGAAGAAATCTAACTGCACGTCCATTGTGGGATGAGGGGAGTTCGTCCTGACCACGCCCCTGAACTGCGATCTAAGCGGGAAGAGAGATTCCCCTCCCTGGCCTCAGGAATCTCCTCATCTCACTTCTTATTCTGATACGAGTGCCTGTGAGGTAAGGCTCGTCACGCAACATGCCATTCTCCATCTAGTGGCAGGAGTGTGAAGTGCCATTTGCCAGTACATTCCCTATGGAGTCAGCAACACAGTGCAGAGAGATTAAAAGACAATTGACTCAAACTTAGCTCCATAACGCATTGAAGGCAAGGCTTCGGAGAATTGAAACATCGAAAAATGGAAGGTCGGGCTGGAAAAAACCCGGAGAACAAAGGCAAGGAATTTCACAACTCATCACGGAATGAGGACGTGCGGAAACAGTCAAGCCGGTATCATCCATCACGACCATGCCGACACGGGAACAGGGACAGAACCGCAAGAAGACCACGTGACTGCGACCGACATCAACATGCAACAAACTTCCTCCCGGGACAAGAGTGAACGTGAAGTAACCGTCCAAGTTGAATCATTTGCTCAAGTTCTCTAGTGCAACCAGGTTGAATCATTTGCTCAGTTCCTCTTGTACAGCTATGTAGGGCAAGAGGGTTCCACATTAGCCTTCAATCTGGTTCTGAGTATTCATGTGTGTCTGTTCCAGTCCATGTCAGAGGAGTAATTTACAGGATTAAAAAAACAATTAGAACTGCACCATCTAACTTTTCCCATCATGGAAAGCAGAAAAACCAGGAGTGTTGTCATTCCGTTCTGTTATTTTTGCAGTGATTGGAAAAGCAAGTGGGTGTGAGGATGCAGAAAGACTCTTGACATGAAAATGCAGTAGATGCAGAATGTAGACCAGAGGACAGATATATTTTTCTGTATAAATGACCACCATAGTGCTTGTGTGTGTGTGTGTGTGTGTGTGTGTGTGTGTAGTGTAGTGTAGTCTAGTGTAGTCTAGTGTAGTGTAGTGTAGTGTAGTGTAGTTTAGTGTAAACACCAAATATAAAATCACAGATTAACAGTTTGAAGCAATGGTATCATTGTGGTCGCAGTGGGGGAGAGAGAAATTCAGAACATTACACACACATTTTGTTTTTGTTTTTATGGAGATAATCAGCATGTGATTGGTGTGGAGGGACCTGAAACTGGGGCCGGGGGGGGGGGGGGGGGAGAGAAAACCTGTAGAAACAGACCAAATACATTTGCTCATCCCTACCTCCTGGCAGTATTCAAGTATAAGAAACGCATTCTGATAGGCTTATGTTTTTGTAGAGTCACAGACCCTGGTTTCTCATACAAATTGTTTTTACCTACCAGCTATACTATGTCAATTCTCAGCCGGTATGGTAATCCACGATAAGTGTTAACATGTATAATTCAACTCTTCTCAATGGGTAAACAACACACTAAGAATACTGTTGCTGCCTAGATGCACTCGGCACATCCGATCTCGCCTGATTTTGGAAGCTAAGCAGGGTCAGCCCTGGCTAGTACTTGGATGGGAGACCACCAGGGAATACCAGGTGCTGTAGGCACCTGGAGTAGAAACTGGCAAACCACTCCAGTATTCCTGCCAAGAAAACTCCATGGACATGGAGTCATGAAGAGTCGGTCACGACTGTAACAACACAACACACACAAGAATACTGTTATAAAATACCACTGGCTTGTGCAACTCATAATGTATACTGAACACCTATGTTCATTTCTGGGCTTCTGATCATATACTGTACTGTTGTACAGTGACCCCCCGCCATTTCGTGGCTCAGGTACCACGGCCCCGCTACATTGCAGGATCGCAGTACCTGCACCGGGGGGGGGGGGGCTGGGTCGCTCAGTGCCCGCACCACCCACAAGAAGCCTCGGGGGTGCGTGGGAGGGCAATGGGGGGCAATCAGGTCACTCCATGGCGATCTCCCACGCACCCCCCAGAAGCCTCGCGGTGACCGGGAGGGGTGGCGCGGGTCACTCCACGTCGCTCAACCAGGCTCCCCCGGGAAGCCTCGGGGCAACCAGGAGGGGCGGCGCGGAGCGATCGGGTCACTCTGCACTGCCCCCCGCCTCCCTGAGAAGCCTCCGGGGTGCGTGGGTGGGCGGAGGCGGGTGATCCGGTTGCTCTGCGCGGCCCTCCCACGCACCCCCGAGAAGCCTCGGGGCCGCGTGGGCAGGTGGCAGCGGAGGGAGGTAAGATCCCCCTGCCGCTGCCGGGCATGCCGCACAATTGCCCCCTGCCCCCCCCCCCCCCACCCCCACCCCACCCACTTCCGCATATCGCAGATTTTCGTGCATCGCGGGTGGGGTGGGTCCCTAACCCCCGCGATCAGCGGGGGGTTACTGTATGTCATTACCATGTTACTGTATATATATTTATTATTTATTTATTTATTAAATTTATATACCGCTCCATCTAGCTACACGGCTACTCTGGGCAGTTTACAAAACTAAACAGAAATCAAACCCATAAACAATACAATACAATATAATAGATGGGCACAAATCAGTAAAAACATAATAACTATTAAACAATATATATATATCAAAAACATCTTTAGATGTTTCTTAAAGACTGGGAGGGAAGATACCAAACAGATCTGAGGAGGAAGATGGTTCCAGAGCCGAGGGGCCGCCACTGAGAAATCCCAATTTCTCATCAAAGACTTACGGGCCTCCTTCAGCAACGGCACCCTTAAATGTCCTGCCTGAGATATACTAGGGGTTTGTAATGAATCCCCATGTCAACATTATCAAGCTCATTGTTTCCTTTGCCTGGATTGTCATTTTTGTTCTCTCATCTAAGAATAACATCACAGCTTAATATGTAAGCAAGTTATTTTTCAGAGATCCAGCCCAGCTTGCTCTCAGCCTGTGATAATACATTTACTTGCTCTCACTTCCCAGAGACAGTGAGTGTGTGGTATACAAATATGAGGAGTGTCACAGTTGACATTAGAGATGGGCACAAAATGAACTTTTAGTTTGTTTCGTTATTTGTCATTCATTTTGTTACATAACGAAATGAATAACGAACCCCAGAGTGATTTTAGAACAAAATGAAATGAACCCAAAAAAATTTGGTTCGGTTTGGTTCAGTTTGTTAATGGCAGCGATGTCTCCTTCCTGGTGCTGGACGTCTTCAGTCTTCCTGGCTGCAGGTGGGAAAAGGTGACCGGCCCGCGCTACAGCGGTAGCGTGGGCCACATGATTGGAAGTAAAAACATGAAATGAAAGGAAATGAAATGAAAGGCCTGGTCGGCACCCTAAAATAAAAAAATACATAAAAAACCCAGTGCTGACTGGGCCCCAGGGGCCACATGGTCGGCGCTGGAAAAATCAAAAGAAGAAAAGAAAAGAAAAAGAAAAAAAGCTGGCCCACACTACAGCTGTAGTGTGGCCTGAACCCAGAAGTAAATAAAATAAAATAAAATAAAATAAAATAAAATAAAATAAAATAAAATAAAATAAATCAAAGGAGCACCGATCTGGCCCCAGGGGTGGCCGGATCGGCACCCCAAAATAAATAATAAAATCAAAAAATAAAAGAAGCACCCACCTGGCCCCATGAGCCCCATGGTGGGCTCTTGAAAAAATAAATAAAAAAATTTATGTTTTTGTAGATTTTCACGGGTATAGGTATGCATGGTAGGGTGGATTCGGGTTTCTTCCCGTGTAGAAATCTGGTTGTTTTGGCGACGTTTCGACGAGGTCTCACTCGTCATCTTCAGGCTGGTGTTCTGGCTTCTTTCTTCTTGAAGCAAAGCGTGGTCTCAGTTGAAGTCCTTCTATAAATACTGCTGGGGGTGTGTGGTTTGCTTGCTCTGTTGCTGATTGTAGGTTCGTTTGTTCTTTTGTGATCTGCTGTGTGGCTGAGGCGATCGTTAAGGGCTTAACTGCTGGTGGGTTAGATGGCTGTTTAGAGACATCCTGTGTGGGTGAGGTGCTGGATGTGTGTCTATTAGCCTTTTGTTTCTTAACGACCTTGGTGATGGGCGTTCTGGCAGCATCCTGGGCTTTGGTGGAGTGGGGTCCTGTGTCTTGTGAATTCATTTTGGTCTGGCTGCGTGTCTGTGGTCTCCCAATGTTTTTTTGGCGTGTGTAAGTGTGCTCCATGTGGTGGCTGGAGTGGGGAGTAGCGGTAGATGGTGCAGTCGTGGTTTTGTTATTGGATGGTGGTTTCGTTTCATCTGTGGGAAGGGTCTGGGTTTGTGTTTGGTGTGGATGGAAGGTGGTGGCATCTTGTGTCCTTTTGGACCTGGTGTCAGTCTTTGTGACAGAGGCTCTTCTGTTGACCAGGGCCAGTTTCCAGATGTCAGGCAAGCGGGAGGTGTCATCACGTTTATTCATGTTGTTTGGGTGTTTCTCTATTTCAATGGCTTCCATGATTATTCGACTGTTGAAGTGTTCAGTTTTGGAGATGAGTTTGGTTCTTTTAAAATCAATTTCATGACCTGTTGTTTTTATGTGCTGGAAGAGAGAGGAAGATTTTTCTTCTTTTTTGACTGCGTTCTTGTGTTCTGCGATGCGTGCGCTTATTCTCCTGTTTGTCTGTCCGATGTATGTGGCTGGGCAGACTTTGCATGGTATTTCGTAGACTCCTTGGTTTTCTAGCTCAATCTTGTCTTTGGGGTTTCTTAAAATGTTGGCTATTTTTTGTTCGGTGCAAAAGGCTGTCTTGATATTGTGTTTGTGGAGAATTTTGCTGATTTTGTCTGTGGTGCCTTTGATGTAAGGGAGGAGGGCAGTGCCGTTGTTCTCTTCTGTTTCTTGGTTCTTGGGGGGTGTTTCTTTTTGGATTAGTTTGGTGATGGTGTTTTTTTGGAATCCGTTCGCAATTAAAGCATTTGAGAGAGTGTGTAATTCAGTTTTTAGGTGGTCTTTGTCAGCGAGGCGTTTGGTTCTGGAGATGAGGGTTTTTGCTACGGAGTTGATCTGTGCAGGGTGGTGGTGTGATTGTGCATTTAAGTAGCGGTTTGTATGTGTTTTTTTCCGGTAGATGGTATGTCCTAAGGAGCCGTCGGGTTTTTTGTAGATTAGGACGTCCAGGAAGGGAAGTTGGTTGTTGGCTTCTATTTCCATAGTGAATTGTATTTTGGGGTGTAGGCTGTTGAGATGTGTGAGGAAGTTGTTCAGTTTGTCTTTCCCGTGTGGCCAGATAACAAAGGTGTCGTCAACATATCTGAGCCAGAGTTTGGGTTTATGTTCGGACTTCTGTAACGCGTTGGTTTCAAAGTGTTCCATATATAGGTTTGCGATGACCGGTGAGAGGGGTGATCCCATGGGTGCTCCTTCTATCTGTTTGTATCTTTGTCCATTGTGGATGAAGTATGTGTTGGTTAGGCAGTGGTTGGTCAGATCTAGGATGTGCTTGGGGGGGTTGTATTTGTTGTGGATAGCTGTCAAGGCTTCTTGAATGGGCACGTGTGAAGAGTGAAACAACATCGAAGCTCACGAGTAGGTCATTGGGTTGTAGGTCTTGTTTCTTTATAATTTCTATGAAGTGGAACGAGTTTTGTACGTATGAAGTGATGGATTCTGCATAGGGTTGGAGTTGTTTGGCAAGAAATTTGGCGAGGTTTTGTAGGGGTGAGCCTATGGAGCTGACTATGGGTCTGAGAGGTGTTCCTTCTTTGTGAATCTTGGGGAGGCCGTAGAGCTTGGGGCATCTGGATGATTTCTCTCTGGGGATGATGCTTGGCTTGATTTCTTCACTTAAGGGTGAGGCTTTTATTTTGGCTTTGGTGGTTTTTTCCAGGTAGGTGGTGGGGTCTGCGTTCAAAGGTATGTAAGCAGGGTCTTGTAGTAGGTTGGATAGTTTGGCTTGGTAGTCAGATGTGTTCATCACCACTGTGGCATTGCCTTTGTCTGCTGGGAGAATGATTATGTTGTTGTCTTTCCTCAGGTTGGTGAGGGCTTTTTGTTCTTCTTTGTGTAAATTGCTTCTGGGTGGTTTGCTGGAGCAGAGGATATTGGTGACTTCGAGTCTGATTTTGTTGGCTTCATCTGGGTTGATTTTGGTTAGGCTGGCTTCCACTCCGCATATGATGTTTTCAGTGGGGATGTGTCTGGGGGCGACTGCAAAGTTGAATCCTTTGGACAGGACTTTGGTCTCTGCGATGGCGAGTGTCCTGTCTGATATGTTGTGAACTGTTTGTTTCATGGGCTGCTGTGGGGGGTTCGGCTTCTGGCGTTTTTCCAGTTTGTGGAGTTTGTTGGTGTGTATGTCTGTCTTGTGGGAGGTCTCTGTTTCAGCTCTCCAGGCGGCGAGTTGCTTGGATTTGTTCCAGAGTGTTGGGTGGATTTTGTTGCTGAGTTTGAGGTGGAGAGTGAGTAGGTCTCTGTTGGTTTGATCTAGTAGGTATCTTTTCTTGTGTAGTTCGTTTCTGATTAGGGCTAGTTCTGTTCTTTTCAGGATCCTTTCGCTGGATGGGGTTTTTGAGTGGAATTTCAGTTGGAATCTTGTGGGGATCACATTTTTATCTCGGCAGTTGCGTAGGAATGCAATGTCACATAAGATGGTGGCTCTTCAGACTTCTAGTTTCTCGTAGGTTCTGGTCAGCTGGAAGGTTTCCTCCCCGTAGAGGTCGGATATTTGTTTTCGTAGATTTTCACGGGTATAGGTATGCATGGTAGGGTGGATTCGGGTTTCTTCCCGTGTAGAAATCTGGTTGTTTTGGCGACGTTTCGACGAGGTCTCACTCGTCATCTTCAGGCTGGTGTTCTGGCTTCTTTCTTCTTGAAGCAAAGCGTGGTCTCAGTTGAAGTCCTTCTATAAATACTGCTGGGGGTGTGTGGTTTGCTTGCTCTGTTGCTGATTGTAGGTTCGTTTGTTCTTTTGTGATCTGCTGTGTGGCTGAGGCGATCGTTAAGGGCTTAACTGCTGGTGGGTTAGATGGCTGTTTAGAGACATCCTGTGTGGGTGAGGTGCTGGATATGTGTCTATTAGCCTTTTGTTTCTTAACGACCTTGGTGATGGGCGTTCTGGCAGCATCCTGGGCTTTGGTGGAGTGGGGTCCTGTGTCTTGTGAATTCATTTTGGTCTGGCTGCGTGTCTGTGGTCTCCCAATGTTTTTTTGGCGTGTGTAAGTGTGCTCCATGTGGTGGCTGGAGTGGGGAGTAGCGGTAGATGGTGCAGTCAAAAAAGAAGAAAAATCTTCCTCTCTCTTCCAGCACATAAAAACAACAGGTCATGAAATTGATTTTAAAAGAACCAAACTCATCTCCAAAACTGAACACTTCAACAGTCGAATAATCATGGAAGCCATTGAAATAGAGAAACACCCAAACAACATGAATAAACGTGATGACACCTCCCGCTTGCCTGACATCTGGAAACTGGCCCTGGTCAACAGACGAGCCTCTGTCACAAAGACGGACACCAGGTCCAAAAGGACACAAGATGCCACCACCTTCCATCCACACCAAACACAAACCCAGACCCTTCCCACAGATGAAACGAAACCACCATCCAATAACAAAACCACGACTGCACCATCTACCGCTACTCCCCACTCCAGCCACCACATGGAGCACACTTACACACACCAAAAAAACATTGGGAGACCACAGACACGCAGCCAGACCAAAATGAATTCACAAGACACAGGACCCCACTCCACCAAAGCCCAGGATGCTGCCAGAACGCCCATCACCAAGGTCGTTAAGAAACAAAAGGCTAATAGACACACATCCAGCACCTCACCCACACAGGATGTCTCTAAACAGCCATCTAACCCACCAGCAGTTAAGCCCTTAACGATCGCCTCAGCCACACAGCAGATCACAAAAGAACAAACGAACCTACAATCAGCAACAGAGCAAGCAAACCACACACCCCCAGCAGTATTTATAGAAGGACTTCAACTGAGACCACGCTTTGCTTCAAGAAGAAAGAAGCCAGAACACCAGCCTGAAGATGACGAGTGAGACCTCGTCGAAACGTCGCCAAAACAACCAGATTTCTACACGGGAAGAAACCCGAATCCACCCTACCATGCATACCTATACCCGTGAAAATCTACGAAAACAAATATCCGACCTCTACGGGGAGGAAACCTTCCAGCTGACCAGAACCTACGAGAAACTAGAAGTCCGAAGAGCCACCATCTTATGTGACATTGCATTCCTACGCAACTGCCGAGATAAAAATGTGATCCCCACAAGCTTCCAACTGAAATTCCACTCAAAAACCCCATCCAGCGAAAGGATCCTGAAAAGAACAGAACTAGCCCTAATCAGAAACGAACTACACAAGAAAAGATACCTACTAGATCAAACCAACAGAGACCTACTCACTCTCCACCTCAAACTCAGCAACAAAATCCACCCAACACTCTGGAACAAATCCAAGCAACTCGCCGCCTGGAGAGCTGAAACAGAGACCTCCCACAAGACAGACATACACACCAACAAACTCCACAAACTGGAAAAACGCCAGAAGCCCAACCCCCCACAGCAGCCCATGAAACAAACAGTTCACAACATATCAGACAGGACACTCACCATCACAGAGACCAAAGTCCTGTCCAAAGGATTCAACTTTGCAGTCGCCCCCAGACACATCCCCACTGAAAACATCATATGCGGAGTGGAAGCCAGCCTAACCAAAATCAACCCAGATGAAGCCAACAAAATCAGACTCGAAGTCACCAATATCCTCTGCTCCAGCAAACCACCCAGAAGCAATTTACACAAAGAAGAACAAAAAGCCCTCACCAACCTGAGGAAAGACAACAACATAATCATTCTCCCAGCAGACAAAGGCAATGCCACAGTGGTGATGAACACATCTGACTACCAAGCCAAACTATCCAACCTACTACAAGACCCTGCTTACATACCTTTGAACGCAGACCCCACCACCTACCTGGAAAAAACCACCAAAGCCAAAATAAAAGCCTCACCCTTAAGTGAAGAAATCAAGCCAAGCATCATCCCCAGAGAGAAATCATCCAGATGCCCCAAGCTCTACGGCCTCCCCAAGATTCACAAAGAAGGAACACCTCTCAGACCCATAGTCAGCTCCATAGGCTCACCCCTACAAAACCTCACCAAATTTCTTGCCAAACAACTCCAACCCTATGCAGAATCCATCACTTCATACGTACAAAACTCGTTCCACTTCATAGAAATTATAAACAAGACCTACAACCCAATGACCTACTCGTGAGCTTCGATGTTGTTTCGCTCTTCACACAAGTGCCCATTCAAGAAGCCTTGACAGCTATCCACAACAAATACAACCCCCCCAAGCACATCCTAGATCTGACCAACCACTGCCTAACCAACACATACTTCATCCACAATGGACAAAGATACAAACAGATAGAAGGAGCACCCATGGGATCACCCCTCTCACCGGTCATCGCAAACCTATATATGGAACACTTTGAAACCAACGCGTTACAGAAGTCCGAACATAAACCCAAACTCTGGCTCAGATATGTTGACGACACCTTTGTTATCTGGCCACACGGGAAAGACAAACTGAACAACTTCTTCACACATCTCAACAGCCTACACCCCAAAATACAATTCACTATGGAAATAGAAGCCAACAACCAACTTCCCTTCCTGGACGTCCTAATCTACAAAAAAACCCGACGGCTCCTTAGGACATACCATCTACCGGAAAAAAACACATACAAACCGCTACTTAAATGCACAATCACACCACCACCCTGCACAGATCAACTCCGTAGCAAAAACCCTCATCTCCAGAACCAAACGCCTCGCTGACAAAGACCACCTAAAAACTGAATTACACACTCTCTCGAATGCTTTAATTGCGAACGGATTCCAAAAAAAAAAAACCATCACCAAACTAATCCAAAAAGAAACACCCCCCAAGAACCAAGAAACAGAAGAGAACAACGGCACTGCCCTCCTCCCTTACATCAAAGGCACCACAGACAAAATCAGCAAAATTCTCCACAAACACAATATCAAGACAGCCTTTTGCACCGAACAAAAAATAGCCAACATTTTAAGAAACCCCAAAGACAAGATTGAGCTAGAAAACCAAGGAGTCTACGAAATACCATGCAAAGTCTGCCCAGCCACATACATCGGACAGACAAACAGGAGAATAAGCGCACGCATCGCAGAACACAAGAACGCAGTCAAAAAAGAAGAAAAATCTTCCTCTCTCTTCCAGCACATAAAAACAACAGGTCATGAAATTGATTTTAAAAGAACCAAACTCATCTCCAAAACTGAACACTTCAACAGTCGAATAATCATGGAAGCCATTGAAATAGAGAAACACCCAAACAACATGAATAAACGTGATGACACCTCCCGCTTGCCTGACATCTGGAAACTGGCCCTGGTCAACAGACGAGCCTCTGTCACAAAGACTGACACCAGGTCCAAAAGGACACAAGATGCCACCACCTTCCATCCACACCAAACACAAACCCAGACCCTTCCCACAGATGAAACGAAACCACCATCCAATAACAAAACCACGACTGCACCATCTACCGCTACTCCCCACTCCAGCCACCACATGGAGCACACTTACACACACCAAAAAAACATTGGGAGACCACAGACACGCAGCCAGACCAAAATGAATTCACAAGACACAGGACCCCACTCCACCAAAGCCCAGGATGCTGCCAGAACGCCCATCACCAAGGTCGTTAAGAAACAAAAGGCTAATAGACACACATCCAGCACCTCACCCACACAGGATGTCTCTAAACAGCCATCTAACCCACCAGCAGTTAAGCCCTTAATGATCGCCTCAGCCACACAGCAGATCACAAAAGAACAAACGAACCTACAATCAGCAACAGAGCAAGCAAACCACACACCCCCAGCAGTATTTATAGAAGGACTTCAACTGAGACCACGCTTTGCTTCAAGAAGAAAGAAGCCAGAACACCAGCCTGAAGATGACGAGTGAGACCTCGTCGAAACGTCGCCAAAACAACCAGATTTCTACATGGGAAGAAACCCGAATCCACCCTACCATGCATATATATATATATATATATATATATATATATATATATATATATATATATATATATATATATATATATATATATATATATATATATATATATATATATATATATATATATATATATATATATATATATATATATATATATATATATATATTTGTTTTCGTAGATTTTCACGGGTATAGGTATGCATGTTAGGGTGGATTCGGGTTTCTTCCCATGTAGAAATCTGGTTGTTTTGGCGACGTTTCGACGAGGTCTCACTCGTCATCTTCAGGCTGGTGTTCTGGCTTCTTTCTTCTTGAAGCAAAGCGTGATCTCAGTTGAAGTCCTTCTATAAATACTGCTGGGGGTGTGTGGTTTGCTTGCTCTGTTGCTGATTGTAGGTTCGTTTGTTCTTTTGTGATCTGCTGTGTGGCTGAGGCGATCGTTAAGGGCTTAACTGCTGGTGGGTTAGATGGCTGTTTAGAGACATCCTGTGTGGGTGAGGTGCTGGATGTGTGTCTATTAGCCTTTTGTTTCTTAACGACCTTGGTGATGGGCGTTCTGGCAGCATCCTGGGCTTTGGTGGAGTGGGGTCCTGTGTCTTGTGAATTCATTTTGGTCTGGCTGCGTGTCTGTGGTCTCCCAATGTTTTTTTGGTGTGTGTAAGTGTGCTCCATGTGGTGGCTGGAGTGGGGAGTAGCGGTAGATGGTGCAGTCGTGGTTTTGTTATTGGATGGTGGTTTCGTTTCATCTGTGGGAAGGGTCTGGGTTTGTGTTTGGTGTGGATGGAAGGTGGTGGCATCTTGTGTCCTTTTGGACCTGGTGTCAGTCTTTGTGACAGAGGCTCGTCTGTTGACCAGGGCCAGTTTCCAGATGTCAGGCAAGCGGGAGGTGTCATCACGTTTATTCATGTTGTTTGGGTGTTTCTCTATTTCAATGGCTTCCATGATTATTCGACTGTTGAAGTGTTCAGTTTTGGAGATGAGTTTGGTTCTTTTAAAATCAGTTTCATGACCTGTTGTTTTTATGTGCTGGAAGAGAGAGGAAGATTTTTCTTCTTCACCCCTCTCACCGGTCATCGCAAACCTATATATGGAACACTTTGAAACCAACGCGTTACAGAAGTCCGAACATAAACCCAAACTCTGGCTCAGATATGTTGACGACACCTTTGTTATCTGGCCACACGGGAAAGACAAACTGAACAACTTCCTCACACATCTCAACAGCCTACACCCCAAAATACAATTCACTATGGAAATAGAAGCCAACAACCAACTTCCCTTCCTGGACGTCCTAATCTACAAAAAACCCGACGGCTCCTTAGGACATACCATCTACCGGAAAAAAACACATACAAACTGCTACTTAAATGCACAATCACACCACCACCCTGCACAGATCAACTCCGTAGCAAAAACCCTCATCTCCAGAACCAAACGCCTCGCTGACAAAGACCACCTAAAAAACTGAATTACACACTCTCTCGAATGCTTTAATTGCGAACGGATTCCAAAAAAAACACCATCACCAAACTAATCCAAAAAGAAACACCCCCCAAGAACCAAGAAACAGAAGAGAACAACGGCACTGCCCTCCTCCCTTACATCAAAGGCACCACAGACAAAATCAGCAAAATTCTCCACAAACACAATATCAAGACAGCCTTTTGCACCGAACAAAAAATAGCCAACATTTTAAGAAACCCCAAAGACAAGATTGAGCTAGAAAACCAAGGAGTCTACGAAATACCATGCAAAGTCTGCCCAGCCACATACATCGGACAGACAAACAGGAGAATAAGCGCACGCATCGCAGAACACAAGAACGCAGTCAAAAAAGAAGAAAAATCTTCCTCTCTCTTCCAGCACATAAAAACAACAGGTCATGAAATTGATTTTAAAAGAACCAAACTCATCTCCAAAACTGAACACTTCAACAGTCGAATAATCATGGAAGCCATTGAAATAGAGAAACACCCAAACAACATGAATAAACGTGATGACACCTCCCGCTTGCCTGACATCTGGAAACTAGCCCTGGTCAACAGACGAGCCTCTGTCACAAAGACTGACACCAGGTCCAAAAGGACACAAGATGCCACCACCTTCCATCCACACCAAACACAAACCCAGACCCTTCCCACAGATGAAACGAAACCACCATCCAATAACAAAACCACGACTGCACCATCTACCGCTACTCCCCACTCCAGCCACCACATGGAGCACACTTACACACGCCAAAAAAACATTGGGAGACCACAGACACGCAGCCAGACCAAAATGAATTCACAAGACACAGGACCCCACTCCACCAAAGCCCAGGATGCTGCCAGAACGCCCATCACCAAGGTCGTTAAGAAACAAAAGGCTAATAGACACACATCCAGCACCTCACCCACACAGGATGTCTCTAAACAGCCATCTAAACCCACCAGCAGTTAAGCCCTTAACAATCGCCTCAGCCACACAGCAGATCACTAAAGAACAAACGAACCTACAATCAGCAACAGAGCAAGCAAACCACACACCCCCAGCAGTATTTATAGAAGGACTTCAACTGAGATCACGCTTTGCTTCAAGAAGAAAGAAGCCAGAACACCAGCCTGAAGATGACGAGTGAGACCTCGTCGAAACGTCGCCAAAACAACCAGATTTCTACACAGGAAGAAACCCGAATCCACCCTACCATGCATATATATATATATATATATATATATATATATATATATATATATATATATATATATATATATATATATATATATATATATATATATATATATATATATATATATATATATATATATAATAATAATAATAATAATAATAATAATAATAATAATAATTATTATTATTATTATTATTATTATTATTATTATTATTATTATTATTATTATTATTATTATTATTTAAAAAACAGCGCCGACCGGGCCCCAGGGGCCATGCGGTCGGCGCTTGAAAAATATAAATAAATAAATAAATAAAGCCGGCCTGCGGTGGCTGGAACCCGGGATTAAATAAAATAAAATAAATAAATATAAATATAAAATGAAAATGAATAAAAGGAACACCGACCCGGCCTCAAAAAGCCCCTGCCGCAGGGGCCAGGATCCGCCACCACCACCACCACTGAGCCACCGCCGGAGCTGCTGCCGGTAAGAACCCGAACCGGTTCGGTTTCGTATGAATTTTTTAAAAATCCATATGAACCCGAACCCGAAATGAACCAAAGTTGGGCCCGAACCAGACTTACGCGAACCATGGGTTTTCTGGTTCATGCCTACCTCTAATTGACACGAATCATGGCAGGGCACTGCTTCCCCTTCCTCATATCCAGACATTGGAGACATTACTTTCATGAACTACAGTACAATCCTCAGAACCCCTAATTTGGTGAGTTCTTGCCAAACAACAAACAAACTCTACAATATTTCTGTGTTCTGTTTAGAGTTCCAATTGCTCTCTGTCTTTGCCTTTTGGTTTATCACTGACAATAAAGCGGCTTTAACCTACTTTCATTATTTACTTTCTGGCCATACCCAAGATGTTTTATTTATTATTTATTTATGAGATTTATATACCGCAGCCATCTAGCTCAAAGGCTACTCTTTGCCATTTACAATGTGGAGTACAAATTATAAAACACATACAGTAAATACGTATGAATCAAATACAAAGTAAAAAATAACAAAATTAACCATAATCAATGTAAATATAACAAAAATAAACAGAATTAACAGTTAAGATACACCAGACAAGAAAATCGATGACACATAACTAGAGGCGGAGGGAGAAATTCCTAGAAATTATTGGTTAAAGAGTCACATTTTCTGGGAAAGCTGCTCTGAAAAGCCGTGTTTTTAATAGCCGTTTAAAGCCATACATAAAGCTTTCAACTCTATCAGCATATGCCTTAGGTATATACACTCTGAGCTGCTGTAACTTACTTTAGCTTGTGTAAATTTTAGGGGCTAGGAGGTTGGCTATGATTTCATTCATGGAACATAATATTCAAGTTTAATACCCTGATTTCCTTTTGATACATTTCTATTTTGATACATTTCTATTTTTAAAATCCCTATATTCTATCTTCTTCCACATGAGTGCTTCCGTTCTCACATATGGATTTTTCGCGAATGAGGCTTGGACGGTGAAAGATGAGGATCAACATTTTTTCTTTTCCTTCTGCCATTTTGCGACATTAATTCTTTTGCCTCCCTCTTACCTCCTTTCCTTTTTCGATGTCTTTGCCATTTGTACGTCTTGGGGCAGCAGTGGGAGGCATCCTGTTCTACTCAGCAGACGTGCTGCTGAAGCACTCCTTCATTTGCACAGCATGAGCTATTGTAACATTCTTCAGTTCATTGCAACAACCGTTTTTAAAGGGGGGGGACAAAGATAAAAGAGTTGGAAGCAGGGTCTCGGGAACACCCATAGGTGGAAGAGGCCCTTAGAGCCACTGGCACAGCTATCTGCACCACCATTCGGCAACTACTCAAGCAAAAGGGTCACACAGACCTTTTCCTTCCTTCCTTCCTCCCTCCCTCCCTTCCTCCCTCCCTCCCTTCCTTCCTTCCTTCCTTCCTTCCTTCCTTCCTTCCTTCCTTCCTTCCTTCCTTGAAGGAAGATTAATGTCTTCTATTGTCGCGTGTGTACCATACTCTAACGAACCTGTGGGGCATTGTGCTGCTAGCAGATTTTTTGGTAGGCAATGAAACGACATGCTATCTATAGAAGCGTTGTGAGATGTGCAGAGCAATCACAAAGTTAAAATGAAGCTACCAAATCTGGACTTTGAAAATGTGTTCTAAATGCTGCTTTCAATGCTCCACCTTCTCTCTCTCGTTTATGTCAGGGAAAGGTTACTACAGAATATTTCTCTGTCATTATTTGTCTGCATATTGCTTCACTGGTGTCAGTGAAATGGAATTTACAGTCCATTTTGTGTCATTTAAGGAGAAATAAAGTACGTATATATTATCATGGCATTGAGTACAGCTGGGAGCCACAATGTAATTTAGAGCACTGCTCAGAGGCCATTAGTCATTTTTAGGATTTTTCTTCAGTGTTTGTAGCTAAATAAAACTATGTGTCATGGCCATAAACTGTGATCGCATTATAAATTATGTTTAATTTTCATTTCTTCCTTACATATCCATGTCATTTTCCCTCCTCTGTGCTATATCCTTGTCAAATGTGGTAACCCCTCCTTATCAGAACACAGCACCCTCAGCTGAAAATTAAAGTGGCAAGTCTGTGCCACCACCACCACCACCACCACCACCACCACCACCACCAACAACAACAACAACAACAACAACCACTAGTCGAACACTTCCCCAGCGTTTTGGACATCACATAGTCCTAAACGCTTGGGAAGCGTTCGACTAGTGATTTATATTACAAATTCCAGCGTAGTTAGCTGTGTGGTTAATAATAATAATAAGGGTTAATCATATCTGTCATTATTTCTTGACTTGGTTAATAACCATAAATAAATATTCATTCATATCTGTCATGGCTTTGTTAATCAAAACAAAACATCATATTTGATCCAGCTTTACTATGTTGGAAGTCTTCCTGGCCAGTTTCTACACCATCTTGGAGAGTTATAAGGTAACAAAAAACCTTGAAGCGAGAAACTAAGATGAAATTAAGGAAGAGGAAGAGTGAGGTGAAGAAAAAGCAAAGCAAAGCAAAGCAAAGTGTTCTGCTTATATACTGCCCCATACCACTTCAAGTAGTCTCTGGGCAGTTTTCAGCTTTTTAATTACACTATGCAGGTTACCCCCCAGCAAGCTGGGTACTCATTTTACCGACCTCGGAAGGATGGAAGGCTAAGTCAAACATGAGCCTGCTACGTGGGATTGAACCCCAGATTGTGAGCACAGTTTTACCTGCAGTACAGGCATTTAACCACTGCACCACAAGGCTCGGTCATGAAGACAGAAAAGGTGACCTACTGTTTGTAGGAAAGGAATGTGTAAAATGACATTAAGTGAGGATGCCCTCCTGTGTAGGGGAGCCCACTTTGAGAGATCACCCCAGAACCCCCAAACGGGTTGGCAAAGTGCTGAAGCAATTACAGGCCTGGTGGATGAGGGGGATGATGTGGATATTGCTTATCTGGACTTTAGTAAGGCCTTTGATAAGGTTCCCCTTGCTAAGAAGTTAGTAGAAAGTGGGATAGATAGTGCTACTGTTAGGTGGATTTGTAATTGGTTGACTGATCACACCCAAAGGGTGACCATAAATGGCCTGTCTTCAGCTTGGAGAGACGTGACCAGTGGGGTGCCCCAGGGTTCTGTTATGGGCCCAGTGCTGTTCAATATCTTTATTAATGACTTGGAGGGAGGAATTGACAGTATGCTAATTAAATTTGCAGATGATACCAAATTGGGAGGGGTTGCTAATTCCTTAGAGGATAGGATGAAAATTCAAAAAGACCTTGACAGATTAGAGTGCTGGGCCAAAGCCAACGGAATGGATTTCAACAGAGAGAAACGTAGGGTGCTACATCTAGGTTAAAAAAATGAATTGCACAGATATAGGATGGGGGATACATGGCTGGAGAATAGTACCTGTGAAAGGGATTTGGGAGTCTTGGTGGACCACAAATTGAACATGAGTCAGCAGTGTGATGCGGCAGCCAAGAAAGCCAATACAATTCTTGGTTGCATCAACAGAACCATAGTGTCTAGATCAAGGGAAGTGATAGTACCACTCTATTCTGCTCTGGTCAGACCCCACCTGGAGTACTGTGTCCAGTTCTGTGTGCCTCAATTTAAAAAGGATGTTGACAACCTCGAGCGGGTGCAGAGGAGGGCAACCAGGATGGTTGAGGGTGTGGAGGAAATGTCTTATGAGGAACGGCTTAGGGAACTGGGAATGTTTAGCCTTTCTAAAAGAAGGCTGAGGGGGAATATGATAGCTATGTTTAAATATTTGAAAGGATGTCATATTGAAGAGGGAACAGGTTTGTTTTCCATGGCTTCAGAGACTAGGACTTGGGGCAATGGTTTCAAACTACAGCAAAAGAGATTCCATTTGAACATTAGGAAGAACTTCATGACAGTTAGAGCTGTTCGGCAGTGGAATATGCTGCCACAAAGGGTGGTGGAGTCTCCTTCTTTGGAGGTTTTTAAGCAGAGGCTGGATGGCCATCTGTCGGAAATATTGTGATGGGGGTTCCTGCATGGCAGGGGGTTGGACTAGATGGCCCTTGGGGTTTCTTCCAACTCTATGATTCTATGATTCTATGACTCTATGATTCTAAGCCATTAGCCCAAGGACTGAAGTCACCCACAAGAAGGGCATGACCAGGTGTGGAAAGAAACCAGGCCAGAGTAAACTCTGGATAACCAATGGAATCGTGCTCTTAAGTCGGGATTTCTGTATGTCAGGCACATCGTAAGTCGGGGTACCACTGTATAACGATGACTCTTGACTTACAATATTATACAAGTCTGGAAATGAATACATTCATTTATTTTCCACAAGGATCTCAGAAATTATAGCAGTACATTCCAGGATGTATTATTGTATTTTTTTAATTTTGCTTTTGTGTGTATGAATGTGTGGGTGCACGTTTGTATTTCTGGTGATACTGAACCAAAATTATGCTTCAAAAGTGTGTGTGTGTGTGTGTGTGTGTGTGTGTGTGTGTGTGTGTGTGTGTGTGTGTGTGTGTTAGGACTTATTTTTTAAAAAAATTAATCACATAAAAATGTTGCAATTGTTGCATAGAAGCTTTTACCCAGGGCCTACAGTGTTGTTGCCTACAAAGACATGCTGAAAATATTTTGTCCCCATTTTGAGGTATTTTTCCCATTGTGCCACAAATTTAAGGATAAATGTTCATGCATAATGCTTTGTTTCAAACTTTTTGTTGCTCTGACTCCATTTGTAATGTTGTCTCTTCTTGAGTACTTATTACATATACACGTGCCACATGAGTATTTATTACAGATACATGTCCTATGCTAGTAATGGCACACTAGATCGCACTGAATTGTCATTACATGAATGAAAATTTCTTAGAACAACCTATTACAGTGACCCCCCCCCACACACACACCTATTGCAGGGGTTAGGGACCTGACCTGACCAGTGATAATTGAAAATCTGCGATATGCGGATGCAGGTCGGGTCGGGCCTGGGGGGCCCTAGCTGGGGACTCTTTTACTTAACCCCAGCCTGGTGCTGCCCCGAACGGGTCGGTGAGGGCCTTCCCAAGTCTGTCAGAGGCCCCAAAAGGGCTTCTGCGCAAACCGGTAGTGACTGACCTCCGGATCGCTGACAAGCATTTCTGAGACCTCCAACATACTAGAAAGGCCCTTGTAGGCCTCCGAAATGGTTTTCAGCGATCCGGAGGTCACTTCCAGTTGGCGCAGAAGCCCTTTTGAGGCCTCCGACAGGGCCAGGAAGGCCCTTGCAGGCCCATTCAGGGCAGCACCAGTCCTGAGGTAAGTACAGGAAGCCTGAAACAGGCCTTTCCTCCTTACCCCAGGAGGCCTTTTTTTTATATACTACGGTTCTGCAATGTAGCGGGACCGCAATATATGAACCGCAAAAGGGTGGGGGTTACTGTAAAATGACCAAACTTGGCAGGAATTAGCAGGTTATACTACGAATTTTTGGGGAGGGAGAATAATAGTACATATAACCAGTCCTCCCCTTCCGGGGCAATTGTGGAAGATTACAGATGGGGTGTTTTAAGTTGCTGTTTCAGCCAGCTTCCTCGTTATTTTGTATCACAAGGTATGCGTACATGAGTGTGAGTGTGTATTTATAGAGAGAATAGCCTTTCTAGATCTTTCACAAAGCCCTTTCTAAAAAAAAGCACACAACTTCATTTCTCTGCCGTTTTAATCTGGCAGGGGATTCTTAATGCCAGCCGTCGCTGCCTTGGAGGGCAAGGAACTCGGCAGAAAGGAAGTGCAGTAGAGCGTGAGCAGGAAACTGAAGGGTAGGCCACGGGACTATTTCAGATATCTCTGTAAAAACATTTGACACACGGAGCCAAAGGCAGCCCGCCAAGCCGCTCTGGCAGCCCTCTCAGGACCCAGCGAACCTCCTGTTTTGGCTGCCTGCCAAAAGAAGAGGCTGTCAACCACCCGGCCGGAAGGGACATGAAGCCGGGAGAGTGCTTTAAGCGGCTTGGTATTGTGCGAGTTGCAGGCGGTGCAGGGCCGAGAAGTTAGGAACTCTTCCCAAGAAGGTACACAGCTAATAACAACGGCAGAATTTGCAACAAAACCAAAAAGGAAATGAAATATAAATTTCCACCCCTTGTCATGCTTGTTTTACTACACATGGGGCACTCTTCATCTAATCCACTCTCTTTGCTATTAATGAGGAATACCTTTTGCAAGCTGACGGTCTGCTTTTTCTGTTTGTGCAGGGAGTATTTATTAGATCAGCCCTGAGAGCCCAGCAGTTCCTGCTACTGCACGCTCAGTCTCTCCACCTGCCCTTCCTTCCAGGGGAATTTTAATTTGGTCTTTAAATCTTCATGGCTAGGAGGGCTTACATAGCTTTCCAGTGTTGTTTTAAATAATTAAATTTTTAAATAAATAAATAAATAAGTGTGTTGTCAGTCTTGCATTTCCCAGTTCTGCCAGGAACTCACACTGTTTCTGCCAAGCTCCAGGCTCCACTTCCACTTTTATCAGATACAGTAGGACTCCAGTATCCACTGGGGATTGGTTCCAAGCCTTCCCGTGGATAATGAAAACCATGGATAAGAGAGAACACCAAAATGTCTCCAAAACTGCTGTTTTGTGATAGTAACTTGCTTTACAGCTACTGTTTTGCAACAGTAGCTTGCTTTACACCTGATGTTTGTGACGGTAGCTTGCTTTACGGCTGCTGTTTTATGACAGTAGCTTGCTTTACAGCTGCTCTTTGTGACAGTAGCTTGCTTTGCAGCTGCTAAATTATTTATTTTTCCTCTGCCAACCATGGATAACTGAATCAGTGGGTAATGAATCAGTGGATATGGGGGTCCTACTGTATTATGGACAAACATGCAGCACGACTGGGTAGCATGAACAAGGAATACGGCCTGCTAAATATGTATAATCTCTCGGTAATATTGGGGGTTATATTTCACATACTGCCTAGCGAACATGCAGTTTTCCCAAGAAGGGACTAGGCATATTACCTGAGGAATGTGGAAAACACTCTGTTTATGCTGCCATTTTATGCAAATCCCTCTCCACTGTTTGGAGACAACACAAGTCACCAGGCACCCAGGAAACTACAGGCCGGTTAACCTTACATCTGTCCCAGGGAAGATGGTGGAAGGCCTCATCCAAGAGAAAATCTTAAAACACATAAAAGAACAAACCTTGCTGAGAGAAAATCAGGATGGCTTCTGTAAGGGTAAATCTTGTCTTACAAAACTTTTAGAATTTTTTGAAAAGGTCAACAGGCACGTGGATTTGGGTGAACCGGTGGATATAGTCTATCTGGATTTTCAAAAGGCTTTTGACACAGTCCCTCACCAAAGGCTGCTGAGAAAATTGCATAGTCAGGGGATAAGAGGGCAGGTCCTCTTATGGATTGAGAACTGGTTGAGATCCCGGAAACAAAGAGTAGGTGTCAATGGGAAATTTTCACAATGGAGAGAAGTGAAAAGCGGTGTGCCCCAGGGCTCGGTCCTGGGACCGGTGCTTTTCAATCTGTGCATAAATGACCTGGAGACAGGGATAAACAGTGAGGTGGCCAAGTTTGCAGATGACACAAAACTTTTCCATGTGGTAAAAACCAGAGAAGATTGTGAAGAGCTCCAGAAGGATCTCTCCAAACTGGGGGAGTGGGCTGAGAAATGGCAAATGCGTTTTATTGTAACCAAATGTAAAGTAATGCATATTGGGGCAAAAAATCCAAACTTCATCTATCAACTCATGGGCTCTGAGTTATCCGTGACGGATCAGGAAAGAGATCTTGGTGTGTTGGTGGACAGCTCCATGAAGGTGTCTCCCCAATGTGTGGCAGCAGTGAAGAAGGCCAATTCCATGCTAGGGATTATCAAAAAGGGGATTGAAAATAAAACAGCCAACATTATAATGCCGTTATATAAAACAATAGTAAGGCCCCACCTGGAGTATTGTGTACAATTCTGGTCACCGCATCTCAAGAAAGACATAGTGGAACTGGAAAAGGTGCAGAAGAGAGCGACTAAAATGATTACTGGGCTGGGGCACCTCCCTTATGAAGAAAGGCTAAAACAATTGGGCCTCTTTAGTCTGGAAAAAAGGCGCTTGAGGGGGGATATGATTGAGACATACAAAATAATGCAGGGTATGAGTAAAGTGGATAGAGGGAAGCTCTTCTCCCTCTCTCAAAATACCAGAACTAGGGGACATACACTCAAATTGAGTGCTGGGAGAGTAAGAACTGACAAAAGAAAATATTTTTTCACCCAGCGTGTTGTAAGTCTATGGAACTCCCTGCCACAGGATGTGGTGATGGCATCTGGCCTGGATGCCTTCCAAAGGGGATTGGACAGATTCCTAGAGGAAAAGTCCATCACGGGTTACAAACCATGATGGAGATGTGTAATCTCTAGGCTTTAAACCAGGGTACTTCAAGGGCCAGATGCAGGGGAGTGGTATCAGGAGACAGATATCTAGTCTCATGCGCTCCCAAACGCATCTGGTGGGGCCGCTGTGAGATACAGGAAGCTGGACTAGATGGGCCTTTGGCCTGATCCAGCATGGCTCTTCTTATGTTCTTATGTTCTTATGCAATCAATAAAATCCCCTCTTGGTATTCTTTCCGTATGTTCTCGTTCTTGGGAACATACACACACAATGATGGGAGTTGAAGCAGATTCTGCATCCCAATATTAAATAATATTAATTGCAAAATGTGCCAGTGTGAACAGCATGCGTTCATTTGGCTACTGTAACATGGAGAATTCTCAGTAGCTTCTTCTTAGCTCTGGAATACCCTCAAAGCTGACTGGCTGGAACGTTTGTTAAAAGCACTAAGGCATTTTGGCTCGAAGACAGATAAGCAAAGAGTTTATTGTTGCATCATCCTTCAAAGTGTGTGTTTTCTTTTTCTTTTTTAAATGGAGAGTGTCTTTTACATCTCCTTTGCTTTCTGTATGAATGTACTCCTGTGTTCAGTTCATAAACAACCCACCTGGAATGTCCCTGTGGGGCCACTTAAATATAATAACCAATAAAGAGAGATAATTTCAGTACTGTATATTAAGATGTTAAAATGCCAACATAAGACGTTAAAGTACATTAAAATAAAATAAAAACAATTGATAGTAAAAGCAATACATTAAATGTTTTAAATGGCTATTAGAGCAGTATAAACTAAAAACACCATTCATTGCAATAATAAATGCTTTAAGTTTTAATATTATTTATTCACACTCAGTTGGAGCTCTGATAGAAAGGCTATAACTCTAATAAGTAAGACATAAACTAGTAAATAAGTTTCATTCAAACCAGTGTTGAATCTTTTGTTTTGTAAACTTAATTGGTCTCAAAATACTGTACTTCGGCTATTCATAACATACTCTTTCATAACATGTTCTTTCTGCAAGGAAATTGGGGTTGGACGCAGAGGGCCAGCACAGCTAGCCTTCCCAAGCTCTGTGAAATAGAAAAGGCCACGCTGGTGAGTCACGGCTTTATAGGCCACGACTCTCATGTGAGCTTCATGAGTGAATTTAACATTCGAGCAAAATGTCTATCTCATAAATTGAGTGTGCAAATTATTTTATCCCAATCGTTGCACAGGTGTTCTTCTCCATAGTTCAAACTCCACTTGGCTATCTAATTATGGACATCCGCTGTGAATGATTCCTCCTCCTCATTTATTCCTTAGGCTAGACCAGCGGCTCTCAATCTGGTGGGTGCCCAAATGTTCCTGGATTTCAACTGCCAGAAATCCTGGCCAGCTCAACTAGTGATGCAGACTTCTGGGAGTGGCAGTCTAGGAACATCTGGGGACCTGCAGGTTGAGAACCACTGGGCTAGACCCTATGTTGGCGAACCTATGGCATGGGTGCCAAAGGTGGCACGCGAAGCCCTTTCTGTAGGCACCCAATATCGCCCCTTCACAGCCACATGTATTCAGATTAAATTGCTGTATTGGCACTTTGCGAAAAATGAGTGGATTTTGAATCGCAGTTTGGGCACTCAATCTCTAAAAGGTTTGCCATCACTGAGCTAGACAATTCTGCTTGCTCACACAGTCCTATTTGGAGTAGCTGTGTAAGCATTGGGCTTTTGTCAGGAGACTGGGGAACAACCAATTACAAAAACAGTCATGTGATCAACCATATGAATGGCCATGTGAACGGGACAGTGCCAGAGTATGAAATTTTAGTAGTGAACACATAAATCATCATTAACATGATTTTGGTGCATATTCAGTACATTATTGCATGGGGTCACCTGTACATTATTCCTATTGCTCATGCAAACAGATCCTAGAGGCAAAAGATGACATCGCATAAACTCCAGGGGCAGCCCTGGCAATCCATGGCTGGTTTCATTAGAAAGGTGCAAAGGAAATATGGTCACCAAAAAAAGCACCTTTCGGGGGGGGGAGGTGGTATAAGTTATTAATAAATAAACAAACTTGCATTTATGGCAGGTATGTCCAAACTTCGGCCCTCCTGATGTTTTGGACCACAACTCCCAGAATTCCAAGCCTGTATTTCCATTGGCAAAGGACTGTGGGAGTCGTGGTCCAAAACATCTGGAGGGCTGAAGTTTGGACATGCCTGATTTATGGGAATACAGTAGGACCCTGGTATCCGCTGGGGATTGGTTCCAGGCCTTCCCGTGGATAATGAAAACCATGGATAAGAGAGAACGCCTGCCCACCCACCCCCAAACTGCTGTTTCCTGAGAGTAGCTTGCTTTATGGCTGCTGTTTGTGACAGCAGCTTGCTTTACAGATGCTATTTGTGACAACAGCTTGCTTTACAGCTGCTGTTTGTGACAAACTGTCAATAGCTTGCTTTGTGGCTGTTGAATTATTTAATTTTTTTCCCTCTGCCAACCATGGATAACTGAATCAGTGGATAATGAATCAGTAGATACGGGGGTCCTACTGTATGACCATTTGCTTTTTAGTAAATCTGAATTAGTTTGCATTGTGAGGTAACTGTAATCCTAATAAATATTTTATCTCCCTGACTATCACTGAACATGGAAGGAGTTGGACATATGTGGATTGCCAATCTAGTAGCCTTTATTAAAGTATTTAGTTAGCCTTCTAATGGAAGGGTGAAAGGTTTTAAAGCAACAAAGAAGAAAGGTGGTTTGGAAGAAGGCGTGGCTCTTTTTTGAATCAGGGGGGTGGTCCTTTTGTGTTTAATAACACGGAGAGGCTGTGTGTTCATCTGTTCCAGGAAATTTAATTTGGACCCCCCTACTGTTAGGATCCACTTGAAAAATCAGTAAATTAAATTTAAAAAGGAGAATGGTAATGAAATGAGATTGCTGTATCTGAGAGAGGGAAGGGAAAGCAAGAGAATGATTTGGGATGGGTAGGTGGGAGTGTCCTCCCCTCCAAAAATTATATCACTGTTTCCTTCACTCCAAAGATCAAAACAGGGATAGAGGTGGGATGGACCAGCAACTTCCCATTGTTGCTGAGAGAGTAAGAAGGCACAGCCAAAAAACCATGGGCAGAGCCGGGGCAAAATTAGGTATTCATCCCCACACATAAAGGCAGACATCCATTCACACGTACAGACATAGAAAGGCAAAGAAGCAGGCAGGAATGCTTTAGAGAGGGTACCCCGAGCAAGAGGTAGGGCACCGCTGAACATTCAGGGGATATTCATAATGAATCCAGCGCCCTATCTACTGCCTTCATACTGGCGGGAATAGATAAAGCTATACCAAGATGTAGGAACGGAAAAGTGGCGGGACTTGATGATATCCAAAAGCAGCAAAATAAACATTTGGGCAAAACACAAAGGAAAGGTTCCTTCAACTCTTTAATAACTGCTGGATGAGCAAAGAAATTCTAAAAATATGGCAGAAGGGGAAAGTACTGGCTACACTGAAACCAGGAAAAGAAACACCAGGCCCCAAAACTACAGACCAATCTCTCTACTATGTCACTTTATACGAAGTATTTGGGGGAAAAAGATATTAAATGGTTCTGCTACTAAAACAAGCCCACTTTTAATTCCAGAACAGACTGGCTGTATACCTGGGAAGAGCTGAACAGTTCAATTCTGAAATCATACCCAGCATGTAGAAGATGGTTTAGGCCAGGCTTGTCCAAACTTAGGCCCTCCAGATGTTTTGGACCACAGCTCCCACAGTCCTTTGCAATTGGAAATACAGGCTTGGAATTCTGGGAGTTGTGGTCCAAAACATCAGGAGGGCTGAAGTTTGGACATACCTGGTTAGGCAAATATAAAATAACCAGAGCAGCATCTGTCAACCTTGCATTGGCACAGGATACAGACCACCATCAATTGCTTCTCAAAAAGCTCTGCCTACTTACTAAACATCATGGACTTCTAGAAATGGACACCGTTCTACCTCAAAACAAAGATTCTTTGTTGAAGGGAGGCACCGTCATTGGAGAAATCAAAGGAAGAGCCTTCCACAGGATACTTGTCCTGGCACCGTGACTTTTTCATATGTACACAAATGATCAACAGAGATGGGCACGAAGTATGACAAAGTGCTTCATATGAAATTCTCAGCGTGGCACTACAGTTTTCACACTTTGTCTCCTCTCACCCACCCACCCAGTCCAGCTGACCCACTCACCGGTCTTTATGCACCACCGGGGTCCTTCTTCTCTGGCAGCGCTCCACTCCAGGCAGGAGCTCAGCTGTCCCATCCCTGTCTCCTTTGGCAGCTGACCACTCTTGACAATGAAGCGGAGCAGTTGGCTGCTGGAGGAGTTAGGGACGAGACAGCCAATCTCCTGCCCGGGATAGAGCGCCTGCACATTTCTCCTTGTACTGAACACTCACAGATGCATTATTCTTTTTAATACTTTTTTATGCATTTCAACTGGCATGTCACTCACGATGGTTCCTTGTGGGTGATACACATGCAGGTGGGAGCACTTCCAAATAAAATAACACAATTCTCTGTGAAAAATATCTGCACATCCACATGCAGCAAGTAGATACCTTTTAGAAAGCCTGAATTAAAACTTGCAAAATTTGATTCAAATAAAGTTTTTCCCCTAGTGTAAAAATGTTCTTAGATTTTTTTGGTTTGCTAACTGTTGACTCACAAACAGCTTATTTTCTATTAGTAACTTATTTTATATCAATCATCCCATCCCTAGCCTTTCTGAGCAATGCATAGAAATAAGATCTTCTATATTCCCTATTTAGAACCCAACCCAAAAAGCTTTGTGAACTGACCAGGTTCAAAACATTTTACTGCACAGCATACTGCACCAACTCATATTAGCTACTTTTGTCCCTGCTTTGTGTTAAGCTGTGCCGACACAGGGTTTATTCCTAAAGATGGCTTCCTTCAATTTGTACTTATTTGGAGACTTTCTCAGCCCCTTGCTTAACAAAAGAGCTACAGTGCTTGTAAACAAGCAAGCAAGCACCGAGGTGCTTGACCAGATTTAGGAATTCTCCTCAGTGGCTCTGAATGTGTGTATTAAATTTGGTGGGGAAAGAACTAACTTTGTCCTTTTTCTAGGCGTTGTAACAAAGTGACTCCACTCTCCTCATAAGTGAGAAATCAGGAAACATGAGAAACAGTTGTTCAGCAGGTCATGTAGAAGAGAAGCTGTTCATCACTCCATTTCTCAAGTCCGCTTTTTTTAAAAAAAAAAAGGTGGGGGGGATCTAAAACCAAATATAAATGCCCCTCAATTACTGAGGACCAAAGAGGTTCCAAAGAGAGAATCACAAAATATAAAAGCAGTATACTTTTCTTTCCGTCAAGGAATTCAGTATAACTTTTAGTAAATGGTGCTATCTCTGTCTTCATCTGCCTCAGAAATCTATGTGGTAATTTAAAATGGGAGAAAGTAACTGGACCTTGGTCGCCCAGTGACCGAGTTGGCCAAGTGGCTATTTGAACCCACGTCTTGCCACCCTATCATGCCTATATCATGCCTACCCCCCACCTGGTAGTGGGGTGGCTACAAAATCTTTTAATAAATAAAATAAAATAAAAATACTAACTGAAAGCAGCTTTCTGTGGTGCTTTAAAGATTCATCAGGAGAAAAAGAACAATCTAGTTAGGTGAACCCTGCTGTAACATCTTTTTATGGATGATTTCTGCTTGCCCCTGACTGCCTACAGCTCCAACATGGCAGCTGCTGAAGGTAACTACTAGAGGCCACAAAAAGGGATAGGGGGTCAACAGGCCCTCTAAACAATTTCACATACATCCTTAGTTAGCAACTTCTCTCCTCAGTGTTATGAACACACAGTCTCAGATACTAGACCAAGCCAGAGAGTACACCCTCAGCAGTCACTCATAATACTGTATATATGCTGTTTCTCATCAAACAAGGGATATTAATTGTAAAATTAAAATGGGAGGATCCCAGTGTTCTTGTTATTAATAGCAATCACCGCCGACATCATTAATTTTCGCAGACTGATCTGGGTAATATTAATTGGCAGCTGCAAAGGGCTTGGCATAATTTCTTCAACTAATAGTAGGAAGTGGAAAAATTAACTGTATAAATGAAACCACCCATTCTTATTATAAAATGTTTATAAATGTTTAACAAAGGTGCTAAGGTTTTTTCTCTCCCTTTGTGCTGAGGTTGTATTGAAAATGGCATCTCCATGGGTACCCTTAAAGGCAGCAACCCATGTCACCACCTCAGGGTTCTACCACTCCATTCAGTGACTAGATCTTACTCGGGTCAATGACCGTATAATAAAATTTGAATTTGACTAGATCACAGATGGAACTTGGGCATCACAAGGCTCTCTCAATAGCCTACCAATGTATTCCAAGGACCATATGAAATCAGTTGACTCTAAACATTTCGGCCTTTCAGAAATGTTGTGGTTTTTTTATACTTTTCAAATTCTATGCATTGAAGTAAAGCTAACATAAGAACATAAGAACATAAGAAGAGCCATGCTGGATCAGGCCAAAGGCCCATCTAGTCCAGCTTCCTGTATCTCACAGTGGCCCCACCAAATGCCTCTGGGAGTGGATGAGACTATACCACTCCCCTGCATCTGGCCCTTGAAGTACCCCGTCATCTACATCATGGTTTGTAACCTGTGATGGACTTTTCCTCCAGGAATCTGTCCAATCCCCTTTTGAAGGCATCCAGGCTAGATTCCATCACCACATCTTGTGGCAGGGAGTTCCACAGACTAACAACACGCTGGGTGAAAAAATATTTTCTTTTGTCTGTTCCCACTCTCCCAACCCACAGTTTGAGTGGATGTCCCCTAGTTTTGGTATTTTGTGAGAGGCACCAATCTCTGTAGACGTGATCTGTTGCAGATTGAATCATGTGAGTTGGCATTCCGCAGATAATGCTTATGTCAGGTTCCACCTGGAATAACTTTTAGATGCAAATTGCAACTGCACATCAGGATTTCAGACAACAAAACAAAAACAAAATATAAGAATAAAAATGAGCATTGTGGCAACTCAGGGACAGGATTTCAGTCACTGTTCTTAAAGTAATCAAAATGCTGTATCTTCATTTGCCCTTAAATGTTTTATAATAATTGAATAATACAGAAGATGGCTTTATAAGCATGTTATGAGGAATCCTTTAATCCCCCAAAGCACTTTGAAAATCATTAAATAATTAGAATTGACAATATTTCTGAGACTAGAACCTTGTTGTTTTCAGCATGAGAAAAAATAACATGGAAGCATAATCTTCTAGAGCAGTAATATAAAGCTTTTCTCCTCTGGCAACATTTGTAAGATGTCTCTTTTTCTTATCCTATTAATTTTTTTAAAGGAAAGAACTGGGGGAGTCTATGAAAAAGGGATGCAAATAACTGTACATTTACATTTGCCCACTGGTCTCAATCTGTGTTAGCTTGGGATAGTCATATAGCTAAGTATGATGGTTGCAGGAGGATGTGGTGAATTCATTGTTTTGATTACGTGTTATCTGACTGTTTTAAAAGAAGCCAATGAAAAGCCTGTTACCTTCTCCTCCTCCTCTTCTGCCCCCTCCCATTCATCTTCTATGGGAGGTTGGACATTATATTGAAGACATCCAACTTGGAGCTGCTGCTGGAATTTGCCCTCAGACACGACCAGACAAATCTGAGCAGGAGTTGCAATCTGGAATGTTCCCTTCCCCCTCCTGAAAATGGCTCTTCTTAAACACAACTCAATGCCTGCTTGTGTAATTTTCATGTCCCCCAACAAAAATAAAGTAGATGAATATCCAATGGTGGCAAACCTTTGCAACTCCAGATGTTTTGGACCACAGCTCCCACAGTCCTTTGTCATTGGCATGCAATACAGGCTTGGAATTCTGGGAGTTGTCACCCAAAACATCTGGAGTACCGAAGGTTCGTCAGCACTGCCTGTTTTCTTAATACATTCTTCTTAATACAGATCAGCAGGTGCAACCTTTGTATTCTGCCTTTGAGTTGACTAGTCACAACAACAAGCTGTCTGGCTTGTCCCAGTGGGAAGAGGAGACTGACAGTGTTGGTTCTTGTTGTGATATAGCAGGGAGGTTCTGGACGTAGTGTTCTAAATCAAGGAGCTAGACCATTATGGGCGAGGAGTACCATAGGCAAGAAAGATACAGCAGCTAAAAGATACAGCAGCTAAAACGCTTGAAAATCAGCACATTGGTTTACGTGCATGCCACAAAAACCTAGGGAGGAAATAAACGTTCTCTCGGGAATTTCTTTTAGGCTCTGTGAAGATTTCTGTACAGAATCTGACAAATGGCTCTTATGGAAAAGTTGACCTATCAAATTAAAATATATAGAGGGGAAATAAAACATGATACATTTATGAAAACCTGGAAGCCCTTATTAACGTATGGAATTAACACAAAAAATGAGGAATGTGTTATGGGGGATAATTTTGACTGCTGGAATGTAAAATTTTAAAAGAATTAATTTATTTTTGTGTGTGTCACAATTAACTGTGTTGGAAGATGAATTAGTGGGTGGATTTTGAAAAGGATATTGGTCCTATAGGATGTATAAATAATGAGACGCTATTGTACTGTTATCTTAACTTGTCTTGTAAAATAAAATAAAAAGTATTTTTTAAAAAAATTTAGGCTCTGTGAAGAAACAATGCCAGTATATTTTGAAGCCAGTATATATTTCCCCCTCCCCTTCTTGACGCCTCTTGCCGATGGTTCTCTCTCATTATTTTATTGCCTTTATTTTGCCTTTATTTTGTGTTGTATTGTTGTTTTAATCCTATTGTTAACTGCCTGGAATTCCCTCAGAAGACAGGCGGTATAAAAATTAATTAATTAAGCTGAAGGTATTGGCAGCTAGCATAAAATATGCATTTATTTGAGGCCAGACTAAGAGATGGGTCCAAGCAACAGGAAGTTTGATTCTTATTTCTAAATAAGGCAGTTCCACCTGTGTTGATAAATTTTATACCCAGATAGTTCTTCAGATGGACAAAAGAATGAGCACTATCAAGGAGATCTGAAGTAATGTTTGAAACTCTTGCCCTGACTCTAGAGATATGGATGCTTCTGCATCAAACTACAGTGGAACCTTGACTTACGTCATTAATCCGTTCCAGAGGTCTAGACTTAAGTCAAACATGACTTAAGTCAAACGAACTTTTCCCATAGAAAATAATGGGAAAGTTGATTAATCCGTTCCAGATGATGAAAAAGACCCCCGAAAACAGCAATTTAACACAAATTTGACTGGGATAGGAGATTCCTTCTGGGGATGTAAATGAAATGTCTCTTCAAAGAGAGGAGGAGGCAGTGGAATTATAGTCCACAAGTTATACGCCTCCACTTTTTAATGTTCATAGCAACAATGTCTAACATCTAAGTTTTATTGATTTTAAACCTGATGTTCCAAGTTCTGAACAACTCTATGCTTACCATTAAGAGTCCCACAACTTTACAGCTCCCCAACTAAAATGCTTCCATTGTGGACCAGACTTCTGCAGCCAGGTTTTTTACAAGACTGAGCCGACTGTCTAACCAGCGAGGCCAGCCCCGAGCTCCTGGCCCTTCTTCTCCTCTGGTGGCAATGGCGGCTTCAGCGAGGCCAAGGACCAGCTCCAGGTGCTCGGAGCTGGCCTCGCCGAAGCCGCTGCTGCCGCTGCCAGAGGAGAGGAAGAAGGCAGGAGCAGTTTGGAGACCGCAGCCGCGATGCTGGGTCGTGGCTGCCGCCCGATTCCAGTGCCTTGCGCCAGGGCTCCGAGATGTAAGTCAAAGCCTGCGACTTAAGTCAAACAGGCCCCTTCTTGCTGCAAGTCAAATATGATACAAGTCAAGCAGCATGTAAGTCAAGGTTCCACTGTATTGGAGTTTCCGACTGGCCAAATTCAAAGGTCAGACAGTGAGGTGGCAGTCAAGCAAGAATTGGCATACCTCCTCCTGGAGGAAGCAAGATTTCATTTAATCTCATGAAGGGAGGGTTTAACATCCTACATCTCTGTGGTACTCCAGAACCTTAACTTTGTTACTGTTCAGACTGTGCCTTCAATAACCTATTGGTCAAATTTCTGTTGCTTAGCATAATTTGTTGTTGTTCAGCCGTTCAGTCATGTCCAGCTCTTCGTGACCCCATGGACCAGAGCTCGCCAGGCCTTCCTATCTTCTACTGCCTCCCGGACTTTGGTTAAATCCATATTGGTTGCATCGATGACACCGTCCAACCATCTCATTCTCTGCCGTCCTCTTTTCTTTTTGCCTTCAATCTTTCCCAACATCAGGGACTTTTCCAAGGACTCCTCTCTCCTCGTGAGGTGGCCAAAGTACTGGAGCTTCAGCTTCAAAATCTGTCCTTCTAGTGGCTTAGCATAATAAAGTGTACTAAATCAGGGCCCTTGAATCATTGGATCAATTTATGAAATGATTGACTCATTAAATTCACCGTGATTCAACGGGCCTACTCTAGTATGCTTGCATCAATGAAATATTGCATCAAAGGGTCCATATAATGCCACCTGAATCCACAGCACACTATGCAGATGCCACCCAACATGTCTGAAGCTCCTTCGTCACAGTATGCTGACATACTCTGGCAACATACTAACAAGAGACAGCCAGGCTTCAGGAGAAGGCAGCTGAGTGATGTTTTCTTTGTTGTGACATTATGGAAGTTACGGTTTTAATAGGGAAGTGGCAGAGAGAGGGCTATTTCATTAAAGAAAGTGCATTTTACAGCAGATAGTCATGATATCATTTGGATAACTTCTCACCATCTGTACAACTGAACATCCAATAATAATTTCTAAACTGCCCATTCCATACCCTAGACAATGGAAGTGATTATATCCTCAGCTCAAGAAACCTTGACCCTTTTCCCAGGAGTAAATAGACTTTAAGGGAAGAGCAGGAGACATTGTTTTAACTTTGAACAGACTTCAGCTGTTATTTATCATGCAGCTAAACTTTATTGGATGGATCAATGAATGGATAGATGTTATTCAGAACTGCTTAGTACCCTCAAGCACTCAGAATGATTCTCAAGCATTGTCTTATTCTAATGCTGACAACTACTCTGAGCAAGGTAGTTGAAACGTCCAAAGCATTGTTTGATGGCCAGGATACACACAAGCCTGGAATGAGGTGAATGAGACTTCTCTCTGAACAACGATTCCCTGGCAAGTGCATTTGACATTGCTACTTGTTTTCCCTTAGATATTTTCTTGTTTCTATTCTAGAAATTGAGGGGCTAAAGTGATGCGCTTAGGATTTGGCTCAAGAGTCTCCAGGCATTTAACTTTTAACCTCACTCAGTTAACTTCTCCTGAAGCCTCACAGCCTTCTGCTGTGTTTCTTGATGTCTCCTCTTCAACTTTCACCTAGTCCTCCCTATCCATTTCCATTATGACCTTCCGATTGAGACGGTGGACAGGCAGACAGCTGAATGACGTGTGTACTGACTTGTAGAATTATTTTTATTAGGTTCTCCTACCTACCTTTGAACTTCTGCTTCCCCATTATGACAAGCAAAGGGAAAGCACCATTTTGACTTGCAAAGGAGGGGAAGACCATTTTTTGTGTGTTTGTTTTTTTAAAACCCAAACCCAGCTCCAGCTAAGTTGCTCAAGGAGAAAGACTGGAACATCCACAAACAGTAGCAGTACAGGAGAAAGCACTCTCAGGATGCTGAGAAAAAAATGGTTTATTAAAAGTGCCCAACGCGTTTCGGCCAAAAGTGGCCTTCTTCAGGGACTTTTCACTACAGGAAAAATATAACAGGTAAAAGACATGTAGTCAGAGTAATCAATATGTAAACAACATACAAAATACAAAAACATTTCATATCAAATGCACAGCTAACAACTTGAATACTAAAACAGCATACATAGTAGTCAATGTAAAAACCAACCAAGTATTATAGGGACACTTTAAAAGCAGTCTGACCTAGCAGCCTCCGACCACTGACTGACTTGCAATCACAATATTCTAGGCATTTTACAAATTACGCTATTCTAAGGGAACAACCATATTAGACATGGCATGCACATATTGTATACAACCTCAATGATGTTACTCTAGACTGAGTAAGGAGGAATGATAATCCCAGATACAAGAACCTCTTAACTGTTTACCACACTGCTTTCACATCTAAGGTAGCACACATATGCTTACATATATGTGAGTGTTATCCACAATTTACATTGACTACTATGTATGCTGTTTTAGTATTCAAGGTGTTAGCTGTGCATTTGATATGAAATGTTTTTGTTTTGTATGTTGTTTACGTATTGATTACTCTGACTACATGTCTTTTAAATGTTACGTTTTTCCTATAGTGAAAAGTCCCTGAAGAAGGCCACTTTCGGCCGAAACGCGTTGGGTTCTTTTAATAAACCATTTTTTCTCAGCATCCTGAGAGTGCTTCTGTACTTGCTACTCAAGGAGAAAGGTATCTCCTCCACAGGCAAACTATTCCCTTTTCTGAAATGCAGTCTGCAATACAAGCAGGCTTATGCATGCCTCTTCTGACTGAAGAGCACTTCACATTCTAATTTAAGCAAAGCTGATCCATCCTGGAATGACGCTTATTATTATGGGCCAAAGCACATCCGGAAGACTGACAAGTCTTTCAGAAATCTATCAGTTTAGAGCCAGCTAAGAGGTACTCTGTTGCACCGGCAGCAAGAAGATCCAGCTATTGAAATGTTGCCAGATGCCAATTTCATTATTGCAAGTGCATTTTGCCCAACATCTCTTATCTCCCAATTAGAGATGGGCACGACTAGGGAAAATGACGTTTTCGAGTTGTCGTGTGTCGGAGGCAGTCCGTTTTGGCTCGTTTCCGTTTTTCGCGAAATTTCGCAAAAATTAGTCGCTTTGTTTTTTCATTTTTTCGTTGTCGTTAGTACTGGTTGGGGGGGGTAGCGGGCTCCTGGAGGGAGCTGCAGGAGTCAGCCAGAGCCACAAGTGACGGACTGGCAGACTCTTTGCACCCGCTGTGTCTCACGTACTTGCATGTAGTGCAATGCAAATAGATCTGGCTTAGGGTTAAGACGGGTTAGCGCAAGGGCTAGGGTTAGGCTAGTTACGGGTGAGGTTAGGGTGAGTATTGGGGTGCACCTCTGGGTGCCTCTCTGACCCACTTAGAAGGACAGTGTACTGGCGTATGGGTTAGGCTTAGGCTTAGGGTTCGGGTTTGGGCTACGATTAGTGGGCTGTTTATGCCCGATTGGCACATCCCAGAAGTCTCTGTGGTCAACCTGGCCAAGTGGCCATGCGATTGGTGGAAAATTTGCATGGTTCACTCCCATGGGCTCCCATCATTGCGAATGTGCAGGTGTAAAAAAATAAAATAAAATAAAATAAAATAAAATAAAATAAAATAAAATAAAATCAACGGAGATTTTTTTTTTGCAAGAAAAACCCACTGCTGCTACTGTAAAAATTCAAGCATTTAAAATAGCTAATTTTTGCATGTTTCTGTGGTGCTTTGGTGGGGTTTTGGGCAACGATTTCAAAAAAAATATTGCGGTCGCCATTTTGGATCCCCCGCACTGCATGGCAAATGGATGTGCCCTCCCAGCCTGGTACCAGCAGCGCAGCAGTAGCAATAGCCAAGGAGAGGGGGGCGGAACCCCTCCCCAAATAAAACACCCTTCTGGCCTGGTAGGTGCCCTCAGACAGTTTTCGCCTACTTTTAGGGCTGGGAATCGGGGTTTTTTTTAACTTTTAAAAACTTTTTTTCTGTGCCGCTTGGCATTGCGCGATCGCCGCGATGCAAGTAACGAGCACGACAAATCAGACCAAATTGTTCGTTCGTCGGTTCAAGCTCGAATTCTGGCGGAGTAATTCCCGTTACCGTTTCCATAGAGTAATGGATACGAGTAACGGAAATGGAAACGGGAATACCGCTAAGTCGTGCCCATCTCTATTCCCAATCACTTCCTAGGAGAGATTATGAATCCTGTTGGGGAGGGAACCTTTGGCCCTCCAGACTGCAACTCCCACAGTCATTTTTATAATTGATAATATCGGCTCAAGATTTTGGAAGTTGTAGTCCAAAACACCGAAGGCCAAATTTCCCCTCCACTGTCTATATGATCATGTGTTTCTATTGCATGGTGGGGAAAATATCCCAATCCACAACAGGCAATGTCATTTCAAGACTAATTTATCACGCACAAAATTGTGGGAAAGCTGTAGTGCAGGCATGTCCAAACTTTGGCCCTCCTGATGTTTTGGACCACAACTCCCAGAATTCTAAGCTTAGATTTGCTAATGACAAAGGACTGTGGGAGTTGCGGTCCAAAAGATCTGGAGGGCTCAAGTTTGGACATGCCTGCTGTAGTGCAAAGGGATACAGAGCTCTTGTCTGGCAATATGCTGAAAAAACCAAGGTCTGGGGGGAAGGAAGGAAAGGACTAGATGGCCCTTGAGGTCTCTTCCAACTCTATGATTCTATGATTCTATGATTCTATGAAAGTGATGCTGAAGGTGCAACTATGAATGGATCAGGCTCCACCAAAGACTATGCTGGTTTCAGGGTGCACCTAAGATGGTTAAGACAGACAAATACAGAACAGCCAATGACCTCCTTTTCTTTAGATAGATAGATAGATAGATAGATAGATAGATAGATAGATAGATAGATAGATAGATAGATAGATAGATAGATAGATAGATAGATAGATAGATAGATAGAGATAAAGAAAAGTTCCTTCGGTTATTGTGCTGTATGAACATAAAACACACATTAAATGGAAAGCCCCACAAATGTCTCTCTTCCTGTCTTCTCCGTCCTGTTCATACATTGACATCGACAAAAATTCTGAGCTGAAGAACATCCCGTGTATGAAAGCACCCCAGAATTCAACTATTACCCTGAAGTGAAAGATGACTAGCCAAGAGTTATTTTGAAAGATCACCTGTGACATTCACGCTTGTGGGTTGGGGGGTGGGTGGGGAGAATGGTTCACTGTTTTCAAAATCCCTTTTACCCTTTGCCTAAATGACCCAGAGGTTTCTGAAGGACAGGCCTAAATTCCATTGAGTGGATTTTAACCAAGCAGGTGGCAATCTGTAAGACATTAATATAAATGATGAACTGTTGAACTTGAGAAAATGCTGTTGAGCAATTTAGATGCTGCTTTAAGGGGATGAATGAGCTTCCGGACTATGTGTGAAGTATGTGTCACTCATGTCAGATCTCTCCAGCCTTGAAGTAAGGCAAGATAAATGGAAATCAGGAAGCCCAGAACAGCAGTGTGTTATGCACCGTGTCAATCCTGCCCTGACAAAAACGCTCACAATATAATTCAAAGAAGCAATGTGGTTGCCCTGAACTGAACCTGATGAAAAATATGCAGGCCTCTTGGTTAGCGTGGGCTTTGGGGACTGATCAAAACAACCATGTACAAGCAACAATAAATAGGCATGCTTACTACTGGGGAAACAAAGGAAAACCCAGTTTGCTATTCCGGTGGAGACGTTAAGGGCAGAAACAGATGTGATCAATCAATCACCTGTAACTGAGACCAAAAGTGAGGCATATTTTTTTTGTGTTGGAGAAATCAGACTTCAATGACCTCTTGCGCTTCGGTCTTGCAGACCAACCACAAAATCAACCATTGCATATTTGCACATCACAGGGCGGGTGGAGGGGAGGGGTCCTGATGTAACATTCACTCACATATAGGGAATCCCCTCTTCTATTCATGGGCCACCTGTCCTAACCTGATTTGACAGTACATAAATCAGTTGACTACAAGTAAGTCGTAGACAACTCGGGCTCCTTCTGAGTCAATATTTATTTATTTATTTATTTATTTATTTATTTATTTATTTATTTATTTATTTATTTATTTATTTTTGCATTTGTATACCACTCCCATTTCCCAAAGGAACTCTGGGCGGTTCACACAAAAGGTTAAAAACAACATCAATACAAACAATATAAAATGGTGCTGGGCGAGAGGTAAAAACTAGGCGAACATTTAAAAAAAAAAAACTGGTACCGCATTAGCAATTGCCAAAAGCATCCCTGAAGAGCCAGCTTTTAAGGGATTTCCTAAAGGATGCCAGTGAGGGAGCCTGGCGTATCTCACCGGGTAACTTGTTCCAAAGTGATGGACCGGCCCCCGAGAAGGCCCGTTTCCGAGTTACTACTCTACGGGCCTCTCTGGGGGTGGCCACCCGGAGAGAGAAAGCCATGGAAGAACAGCTGGGTCGGGCCAGCTCTGATTGTAGGGAGATAGGCTCTGCCAGATAATCAGGACCCAGGCCATGGAGGGTTTTGTAAACCAAAACCAACACCTCAATTCTTATTCGGGAGGCAATGGGTAACCAATGCAGGTGGGCCAGAATATGCCCATGACTGTAGTGCGAAAAGCCAGTGTAGGATGAGCACATCAAACGGTTGAGCTCTTCTCCCTATTGTTCAGAGGTAGGACAAAGCCAGATGCAAAGCGGAGCAGAGCGGAGAGAGTAGCTGACCACTGTGTGTGAATTTCTGATTGGCCATGAAAACTCAGTAGCAAGGGTGGGTAGAACTTGTAAAAGCATTACTGACATATCACACTCACCTATACATCGATTCTTGGTAGGCAGCAAATACAGTGGTACCCCGACTTAAGAGCAGCTCGACTTAAGAGAAATTTGACTTAAGAGTGGAAAACTGTTGGCAATTGGCATTTTAATTGCCACCCTACAAATGTTAGATATGGTCTGCTCGACTTACAAATATTTTTTCAATTTTTTTATTTGTAGCTTATTTTTTTCCCAATTTTTAGATGGGTACCCTGACTTAAGAGTAGTTTGATTTAAGAGCATGCATTCAGAATGGATTAAATTAGTAAATTGAGGTACCACTGTAATACGACATAAAGAGCAAATCTCCTGAAAACGCCACATAGTGACGTCTGCCTGGTAGGCACACATCACCTCAATCTGTGGTGTAAACCATTTGGCTGATTCTAAATCATCAAAGACTTTTCCTCAGAATTTCATTTGCTCCTGTCCATGTTTTATAATTGTGGAAGTGCTAGAGAGACTGGGGTGGGGGGGGAGAAGCAAGGGGCCACTTTCTCCCCACCCCATTGCAACCCCCAGGCTTGTTTCAATGCAGAAGAACAGACACATTAAGAACATAAGAACATAAGAAGAGCCATGCTGGATCAGGCCAAAGGCCCATCTAGTCCAGCTTCCTGTATCTCACAGTGGCACCACCAGATGCGTCTGGGAGCGCATGAGACTTGATATCTGTCTCCTGATACCACTCCCCTGCATCTGGCCCTTGAAGTACCCCGGTCTTAGGCCTGGAGATTACACATCTCCAACATGGTTTGTAACCTGTGATGGACTTTTCACATTGTATTGTAGCGGTGGATGTCATGCATGTGAATTATCATAACCCACTGCTTTGCAGCTTTGGCTCCCCTACCTAACCACAGAAACAAAGTCCCGTGGTTGCTCTTGGGGGAACACTTAATCTGGTCCAGCAGAACTATTAAGCAAATAAATGTTTTTTCTTGCACTGACAGTGTTTGCGAAAATGCAATCTCACCCATTCTGCGAAATCATAAAACACTTTCCCTTTCACCGTGAACCCTGATGGGCTTGGAATATTTATGTCCCCCCACCATGTTAACTTCCATTAGCTGATCATGGACAGACCACGGAGAAAATATGTTCTGGGCTTGTGCAGAGAATATGGAAGTAATTTACAAGAAGGTTGCGTGGAAGACAGAAAAGAAATATTTGGTTATTTATGGCCTCCTTCATGGCTGACCAGTTTTCTTTTCTTATTGGAACATCTATTAATGCATTTTTCTCCTGAGGAAGTGACTATCAAATGAGCCCTGCCTCAGCCGCTGCTGTCCCTGCCTTGATATTATGAAGTTTACACTGCATCCGTTTCTCTTACATCAAAAGCGCTTCTCTATTAATATGAATTTTCCCCCTGCACAAATACTTCCACCCAGAAGTTCACATTTCAAAACTGTCATTGCTGTTTGTGATCATAAAGGATAATATAATAAATGAATTTCTCTCGGAGAACCCAGAGTGGCTGTTTCCTTATTAGGTCTTGTATTCAGCTAATAAAAATGTTCATTTATCTGATCTTCGTACATTGCTTTTCATTGAAATCCAAATCATTGTACAAGTGTGTGTGTGTGTGTGTGTGTGTGTGTGTGTGTGTGTGTGTGTGTGTGTGTGTGTGTGTGTGTGTGTGTGTGTGTACAGTATTTGTACAGCACATTGTACAGCCATCGTAAGTGGTTTACTATTTCTTGGGGATGTGCTGCCTGCCCACATTATATTTACAGTAGAACCCCAGTATCCGCTGGGGATTGATTCCAAGCCTTCCTGTGGATAATGAAAACTGTGGATAATAGAGAACACCAAAATGTTCCCCAAAACTGCTGTTTTGTGATTGTGATAGTAACTTCCTTTACAGCTGCTGTTTTGCAACAGTAGCTTGCTTTACAGCTGCTGTTTGTGATGGTAGCTTGCTTTACATCTGCTGAAATATTTATTTTTCCTCTGCCAACCGTGGATAACTGAATCAGTGGATAATGAATCAGTGGATACGGGAGTCCTACTATATGTTTTTAATTCCTGTAACTTTTTTGCAGCATTCTGTTTGCACTCAGGTGTCTGTTTTGTGCAGGAAAATGCTACTGCTCTGTGCAGGACAGGACAGTCTAAATAAGAAAATACACATCTGTAAAACTCAAAGCCCTCTTTGCTGAATGTTCTCTCAAGCTTTCAAAGAATTCTATAAGGCAGGACAGCATTGTTTGTCCAATATTAGTAGAAGGGAGGCTGATTTTAAAAACCACATGCCTGGTAGTAATAAGATCAGAACCAAGACTTCCTGGTTTGCAGTTACCCTTAGCTTGCTAACCTCACTTTCCTGAGTTTTCAGCCTCTTTTTCCCCCAATAGGTGTGCAATTGAGATTTAAATGAGCATCTCCCTCTGCTCACAGTGCGGCATATTTAGCAAGCTGAATCTGGGAAAAAGAATCCTGTTTGAGCAACAGATATGGATAGCGAAAATACATATTGATGCATGCATGGTAGTACTGCATCTTGCAGCCTGAGACTCCAGTGACATCCCTGACAGCTGACTGCGACAGTATGATTTTAAAGAGAACACTGTGGGCCAATTTCTACGTCGGAAAGTGTAAAATCCCATACTTAGTGAAAGCTCTCTATAATAATTCAATCCTCCTTTTTTTAACAAAGGAGAAGAAATAGCTCTGCAGTTCCTGCTATAATATTTCCACAGTCCTGTTAGGACTAGAAAAGTATATCAATAGCTAGAGATGCAGGGGGTGCGAAGAGTAGTCTGTGCAGACAGCAGTTAAAAAGATGGATAAGGATTGTTCTCTTTGCCAGCCATCAGAGACAGGATGAGAATACAGGCCCACAGACATGGGGAAGCACCAAGATCAGACATAAGTTTGCACAGCCATGAATCGCTAGTCAAAAGTCATGTGGTACCTTTTGTTCTTCTAAAGATTTGACCCCAACAGCCGACCTCCTACCCCTTTTTCTAGCATCAATCTTAATAACTCACAAAAAGGAAGGTGTAAAAAAGACAACGGCATGTGCTAATTCCTATGAACAAATGTGAAATTAGGAATGATTTTGTGTACTTTGATGAACATTCTAATGCATCAGGTGCATGCGCAGAAGATTGTGATTAGGGGATCTACAGCACCTGCTTAGTCTGTTATTTGGATGTTTAATGGTAAACAGGCAACCTCAAGGTCCCTGGTGACTTTAAAAGAGTTTTTCTGTAACCTGCTGTCCTCAAGATGTGCTATTCTAGTGGATTAGGACAGGCCTGCTCAAAGTCCAGCCTGGGGGCCAAATCCAGCCCGTCAGGCCATTCTGAGTGGCCCGCGGCTGGCTGGCCCGCCCCTCCCTCCCCCTCCTTCACCCCATGTTTTTTTTAAAAAAAATCTGCCAACACAGATACCGCTGGGAAGCTTGGGCGGCTGGGCGGTCTGCCGCCACTGGCACTGCAGGGAAAAGTATGGGGGTGGGCAGGCCAGTGGGCCTCTGCCACTGCCAAGGAGCTTTGGGGTGAGCTGGCATGTGAGCCATCGCCACCACTCGGGAGCTTGTGGGGGTGCAAGGTCACACAGATCGCCTCTTCCAAGGGGCGACCTGTGGCCACGGCTCCCTGTGCTTCCTTTGGTCCCCACCTTCCTTCTTTCCTCCCTCCCTCCCTTGGTCCCCACCTTCCTTCATTCCTCCCTCCCTCCCTCCCTCCCTTCCTTGTTCCCCACCTTCCTTCCTTCCTCTCTTGGTTTCCACCTTCCTCCCTCCCTCCCTTGGTCCCCGCCTTTCTTCCTGCGGGTGGGGTTGCAAGGGGTCAGTGGGTGGGGCTTATGGGTCAGTGGGTGGGGCTTGCAGTGGTGTGGCAGGGTCGGGGAGCAACCGGCCCCTGACACATTCTCAGCCACCAAATCTGGCCCTCCTTACAAAAAGTTTGGGCACCCCTGGATTAGGACGTGATAACAATCATGGTTTGGAGGCTGGGGCAGCGTGTAGATGAGGATGATGGTGCCTCCCCTACCAAGTCTATGGGGCTGCCCTTCTGTAGGGGACAGCTGGTTGGAGAAGGTTGATTTAATAGAACATATTTTACCGCTAGTAATTGAGCTGTTCTAATCTTAAAGGCACACATGTTTAACAGACTTTGGGGGATTATGGAACCTACTTAATATTAAGAGTCAGCAAGGAAGATTTCTATATGAACTGCATAGGCCACTATGTCACCTGGGGGAAGATCCAGATATTGTGAAAGTTTGGCTTTTCTTCTTTCTTGGTCACGTGACTGAAGATGTGGGATCTCCATTCCCACATACACGGATTTAAAAAAAAAAAACACCGACCAGCACCAGGGCCAGCAGGTGGCGCTAGGAATTTAAAAAAAACAACAGCGCTGACAGCGCGAAGGCCAGCTGATCCATGCTGGGGGGGAGGGGTTATTTTTTTAAATAAAAAAATTAAAAGTGCTGACCAGCCCCAGGATGAGTTGGTCGGTGCTTGGGGAAAAAATGAAAAAAATAATAAAAGTACTGACAGCTCGAAGGCCAGCTGCACAGTGCTAGGGGGAAGGAGAATTTTTTTACAAAAAAATTAAAAGTGCCAACCAGCCCCAGGGGAAAAAAGCAGAAAACTGAATCATATGCAAGCTCCAACGGACTTCTGGCTCACATTTTTTATCGGAGCAAAAAATTCCCAACGTCTCAGGTAGGTCTTGGAAAACTCGCTTAAAGGGGGCATAACCTTTTTTTTAAAGCCTGGTGGCTGTGGGGACAAGATTTTTGGAAACTCTTTATCTTGAAATTTAATCAGCATTTTAAAGGATGTGTGATAGAGCCAATAGACTCTCAGTGCTTGTGTTCAGCTCAAGTCTGCAGATATCTAATCTGAATCATTTTAAAGTAATGCTGGGTAGTGGAAGGGACTGCAGTATTGGCAGATAGAAGTCTTGCCATGTCTCCTCTCCCTCGTATTCCCCTTTCTCCTTCCAATGAGCTTCCCACTTTGCAGGATCCTAGCTGGGTCACGGTTTGCATCTAGGAAGGCTATATTCCCTAGGGATGCCACATAATTTAATCTCCATTTAAATCTCCAAAGAGGAGGAGGAAGGGCAGCATAAAACTGGTGTTCCATGTGTGAATTCCCAGATTGGTCCCGGAATCAAGTATGGGAGAAGGATGATTAGTATGGGCAAAGGGAATATATGTCCTCGTATCAAATCAAACCAAACCAGCATGGTAATAGCATATTTCACAGCTCTATAGGTTGGACATAGAGTTGCCCTTCCTTAAATTCATGGAAAGGATAGAGAGCTAGTGCAGACTTATGCTAAGGGAATGGGAAGATGATTTTCAAAGATAGGCACGAGGTATTCTGTTATTTTGTAAAATAAGGAGGTGAATAACCTCTTAAACATAATAAATTTTGTATTATACAATTTTATTGTATAATAAAGAGGTGAATAACCTCATAAATGGAGCCATTTAACAAAGAGTTCAGTTAAAGGTAAAGTATATACGTACATGAAAATTAGCATAAATACCAAGTAATTCAGTTATGCAAGAACAATATCTAGGGTCTACAATAACCTGAAGAGCTGCCTAGATGCCCTAAGCATTTACGATCTCACCTGATTTCGGAAGCTAAGCAGGGTCGGCCCTGGTTAGTACTTGGATGGGAGACTATCAGGGAATACCAGGTGCTGTAGGCGCCTGGAGTAGGAACTGGCAAGCCACTCCAGTATTCCTGCCAAGAAAACTCCATGGACATGGGGGTCATGAAGCCTCGGTTACGACTGTAACGACACAACACACACACACAATAACCTGAAGCTATGGAATTTCACAGGCCCAAAATATCTTCTTTTTTCCAACTCTGAATAAGCTTCTAAAATGTGCACTATAGATACTGCTCTGCATTAATATAAAATCAGCTACCAACTTATGCTCCTTTAAACAGCTAAAACAGCGGTTCTCAAACATTTTGGACTCACGAATCCGTTCTGACTTGCCGGTCACTGGCTGTAGCTTCACCAACAGGATGCTTTGGGTGACAGGGGAGAAGGGAGTGGGTAGCCCTTTCACCACCTCCTCCATCTTCCATTATTCTTTGTTCACTGTGCAGAACCAGTGTTGGCAGTTGCAACTGGAGGCGCTTTTACACGACCCCTAAAATCCGAGGCAAAGGGCTCCCAGATCCGGAGCTTAAAATTATTTTCCCACCAGCTCCAGATTTAAAAAAGAATTAAGTGCGACCACACCCACCTAAGCGTGTCCCAGCACATTTTCCAAGTACCTGGTCTCCAAAGGTGAAAAATTTCTGATGCGGATGTAAAGCAGTGAGTGTCGGGCTCTCCTCGCCTTGTGTTTGGGGTTTTTTTGCGTCAAGTTTTCTCCTAATATTTTTCCATCCTGGTCTTCAACAGAATTAAACAATATTGCCTGACCTGATAATTTATCAGTAGACACCCCCGTCATCTCCTATTGACTGAGAAATGTTGCCCTTCTTCTATGTGGCAACTTTCTAAGTGCAGTGGTACCTTGTATAAAGGAATTAATTCATTCCAAATGAAATTCTGTTAAGCAAATATTCCTCTATACAAATTTCCCATAGGAATGCATTGAAAACAGAGTAATCCCTAATTGTGACCATTTTTATGTTGTATGGATTTTTCCCATAGGCGATTATGTTAAGCAAATTTCCCCTATCTCTGGAATTCTTTATGTTGTACAGATATTATGTTATACAAACCGATTGTTATACGAGGGTCCACTGTAATTGAAAAGTGTTCTTGTTTCTCCCCCAAGTTTTCCTTTCCCAAATGCCCAGATCTTTCAGTTTTTCCTCAGGGTGCTTGGTTTCTGCCTCCCCACAATAATCCTTGTTGCCCTCCTCTGAATTTGTTTCAGTTTATCTAACAGATGGTTGCCCAATTTTCCCTTGGATGACTCCAGCACTGGAACGCTCGCCACTTCTGAGGTAATTGGTTCCGTTGCCATACTGCTCTAGCGGTTAAGAGGTTTTACTGATATATAACCTAAAGCTGGCTTCCTGTAGTTTGAACCCATTATTACCTGTCCTGCGCTCTGGGATGACTGAGAACAGAACCTGCCCCTCCTCAGTCTTTTTTTCTCAGGGCTAAACATGTCCAGCATTTTCCGTCTTTCCCCATAGGACTTGGTTTCCCAAAAGCTATCCTTGTTGTCCTCCTCTGAACTGGCTCCAGTTGGTTTTAACTAGTTTTGGTTGGTTTAACTAGTTTTAACTGGTTTTGGCTGGGCCAAAGCTAACGGGATGGATTTCAACAAAGGGAAATGTAGGGTGCTACATCTAGGTAAAAAGAACGAATTGCACAGATATAGGATGGGGGATACTTGGCTGGAGAATAGTACCTGTGAAAGGGATCTGGGAGTCTGGGTGGACCAGAAATTCAACATGAGTCAGCAGTGTGATGCGGCGGCCAGGAAAGCCAATGCAATTCTTGGTTGCATCAACAGAACCATAGTGTCTAGAACTCTAGATCAAGGGAAGTGATAGTACCACTCTATTCTGCTCTGGTCAGACCCCACCTGGAGTACTGTGTTCAGTTCTGTGCACCTCAATTTAAAAAGGATGTTGACAACCTCGAGCGGGTGCAGAGGAGGGCTACCAGGATGGTTGAGGGTCTGGAGGAAATGTCTTAGGGAACTGGGAATGTTTAGCCTCTCTAAAAGAAGACTGAGAGGGGATATGATAGCTATGTTTAAATATTTGAAAGGATGTCATATTGAAGAGGGAACAGGTTTGTTTTCCATGGCTTCAGAGACTAGGACTCGGGGCAATTGTTTCAAACTACAGCAAAAGAGATTCCATTTGAACATTAGGAAGAACTTCATGACAGTTAGAGCTGTTCGGCAGTGGAATATGCTGCCACAAAGGGTGGTGGAGTCTCCTTCTTTGGAGGTTTTTAAAGCAGAGGCTGGATGGCCATCTGTCGGAAATATTGTGATGGGGTTCCTGCATGGCAGGGGTTTGGACTGGATGGCCCTTGAGGTCTCTTCTAACTCTATGATTCTATGATTCTATGGTTGGCATCTATTTTAAAATACAATGTTGAAAACTGAACACAGTACTCAAGTAGAGGGTGTGACGATTCTCAGTCAGCCAGGTGAGTTTATCTGGAAGGTGAGTCACAGCAACTGGACTTCTTTTCTTGCGAGATTGAAGCGTTTTGCTGCTCATCCAAACAGCGTCGTCAGTCAGTCTCCCCACCCCCCAAGATACTGAGGTGATCCCTCTCAGACCATTTACCTAATCTTATAAAAGACGAAAGAAAACACTAGAAAAGCATAAAAACGGTGTGGGTTTTGAGATAGAGATGGGCACGAAGCGAGCAATTTTTTATTTTCGTTTTCGTTTTTTCATTCCGTTACGTAACGAAACAAAAAATGAAATTTTGTCTCCAAAATGAAATGAAACAAACCGAAACAACAGAAATTTTGTCGTGCGTTTCGTTTTCGTTGCGGCAAATACATTGAACTGTAATGAATGCTAACGAAACAGCAATTTTTCGTTTTTGTTTTCGTTTCATTATGTAACGAAACAAAAACGATTTTTTTTTCCAAAAAATTCACAAAAAACGAAAACGAACCGAAACGAACCCCCTAAACAACAAATGACAAAAGAAACACCATTTTTTGAGTTGTGCCCATCTCTATTTTGAGATATTAATAATGCATTTTAAACAGCACAAGGTACCATTTTTTCCATCTATAAGGTGCCCCCTACTTTTCCTGCCCAAAATTACCATTTCGCCCCTCTTCTTGGCTTACTTCTGTGTGTAAGATGACCCTCAATATTTAGTCTATCAATATTAAGCAAAAATATAGTGTTATACATGGAAAAATACTGTAAGTGTTCCTCCTCGTGAAAAACATACCCCGTGCAAAGCTTACATGAAAAAGAAACCTTGTGAGAAAGTGGCATGGCATCAGATTTAACCAGAATTTGGAGGCCGGGGTGGGGGGTGAGGGTGGGTGGGAGACTTTCCTTTTCTTGCCAAAAATGTGTCCAGTGCAATAACAAATGTTGTCCATTTTGTTCTGACAATTTCCCAAAATAATAACTGAGCAGAGAGAACGCAAACCATCACCTCATCTTTCAGCCGCCAGAAATTTAGACTGAATGTAGTACCTGTATCATTAAAATCTCTACGAATGTTAGAGCAGTGCTCCCCAACCTTTTTGTCCCCACGGACCGGTATGGGAGGTGCAGGGGGGGTCGGGCGGGGGGGAAGGGGAGGGTGTGGGGGGGCAGGGGATGGGGGGGAGGGAGGAGGGGAGGCGGGGGTGCGGGGGGGGGCTTGGAGCGTGTGCCTTGCGGGGGGGCACGGGAGCGGCGGCGGCGGCGGCGCTCGCCGGCTGGGGGCATCGGGCGTGCCGCTCGCCCCCGCGCGCACGGGCGGGGTGGGGGGAGCCTGGGGCTCCTGGGCGGGCGGGCCCCCGCCTCCTCCTCCTGTCGGCGGCCGCAGCGGGCGAGCGGGAGGGGGGAGGGGAGGGAGGCCGGTGGGGGGGTGGCGTCCCCGCGCGCCCCCCGGAGAGGCCAGTGTCCTTTCTTCAGCCCTCCCCCGACACACACACACACACACACACACACACACACACACACACACACACACACACACACACACACACACACACCTGGCCACCTCTCAGGGAGGCGGGCAAAGCTCACCCCGCGCCGCACGCGCCCTCCCCCGCCACCAAGACTTGCCCCCCCTCCCGCCGGGTCTCCGGGCCGAGAAGGGGGAGCCCGAGCGCCTCCCGCCGCCGCCGCCTCTCTCACCTGCTGCTGGAACTTGTCCGCTCTCCCGGGGAGGCGGCGAGGCGGCCGCTGGGGACTGGCGGAACCCGCCCCGCCCCGAAGGGGCTGCAACGAGGGCGGTAGCGCCTCTTCCTCCTCCTCCTCCTCCTCCCGCCGCCGCCGCCGGAGCAGCAGCAGCAGCAGCAGCTGGGGTGATTGTGGCAGGGGGTCGCAGGGGCGGCGGCGACCACGGGGGGGTCGCGGCGGCGGCGAAAACACCCAGGCCGGCCCGCAATGCCCCCCCGCCCGCCCCCAACACAGGCGCGGTCCGGCGGCGGCGGCAGCGGGGGGGCTCCGCCCTGGAGCGCGGCCGCAGGGAGGGGCCAAAGGGCGCGCGCCCCGGGGAGGAGGAGGAGGAGGAGGAGGGGCACCCACCTCCTCTTCCGACCGAGGGGGCCCCCACGCTGCGGCGGCAGTGCACGCGCGTGGGGGGCTCGCCAGCGCCTCCCGCGCATGCCCCCTCCTCCCCGCCGGCCCCCGCGTGCCCGGCCCCCAGCTTCCTGCTGGTGGTGGTGGTGGTGGTGGAGGGTGAGGAGGAGGAGGGCGGAGGAGGAGGAGGAGGATGCGCCGCCGCCGCTGGCGGCGGCGGGCAGAGGAGGAAGGTAAAGGCAAAGGCAAAGGCGGCGGCTCCTCCTGCGCTCCTCCAGCCTTCCTCCTCCACCGGCTGCCCGCGGGAGAGAAGAGGAGGAGGGCGGCAGAGGAAAAGGGGAGGAGCCTCCCCGGCCTCCCCAGGCGGCCCGGTGCCGACCGGTCCACGGCCCGGCACCGGCCCGCGGCCCGGGGGTTGGGGACCACTGTGTTAGAGGACTCGTTTGCTTATTTTTGCCTAACAACCTTTAAATAATTAACTCAATCTTTTAATCCTTGATGCACCCTTCCATTCCTAGGAAATATCTGTCTGAGAAATGCAATCCAAGCTGCTTCATTTAAAAGCTGCCCACGTTAAAGGAATGCACACGGGCTTAGAGCAATCACAAAATCCTCTGAGTTAAAATCAAAACAGACCAATGATCTTTAAATCAAGGAGGGTCTGGTTTGAAGCACCACATAGGTAGATAGATAGATAGATAGATAGATAGATAGATAGATAGATAGATAGATAGATAGATAGATAGATAGATAGATAGATAGATAGATAGATAGATAGATGTAGATGTAGATGTAGATGTAGATGTAGATATAGATAGATATTGCTGTTTCATATCCAGGTTGCATAGCCAACCCAGTTCGTTATCAGAGAAGTCGGTGTGGTCGCTGGCACATGATTTAGACCAGAGCAAGGACGCAAGAGGAGAAGGTTAAAGAAATCTCCTGCAGCTTCATGGTCCCAACCTTCAGAGCAATTGCACAGGGCAGGGGTACAGGGCATCGTATAAAACTGCTCAGTCAGTGATTGAGAGTAGCTGGAGCAGTTACTCTCATAAAGGGCAATGCTGCGTGACAAAGCTCTTGGTGACCTACTGTCCAGTTAGCAGCTGCTCCGTCCTGCTACGTCTACCCTCATACAGAGAGCTCTGTTGATCCAAGATTCTCCGTTCTGACTCCGGTACAGGTGTTCAAATCCCATTAGTAACCCAGGGGTTACAAGTTGCCCACCCCAATTTCAACTGCTACATAGGACAACATTCCCTCCCCATGATGAATTGGAAGCTGGAAATTGGCACTGGGAGAGCTTCAGGAGGAGAAAGTATGGGGGGGGGGGGTTAAGGAAAGTGAAACCAATGTGCCATATTGCAAGTATCTGGAGGCCACAGTGAATACAGTAATACCTTGCTTTATGAGCAGAAGCCATTCTGGAAACATGCTAGTAAAACAAAGTACGACTTAAGAGCATATCGACTTAAGAGTGGAAAACTGTTGGTGTATTAACTGCCACCTTACAAATTTTAGGTATGGTCTGCTCAACTTACAATTTTTTTATATTTTTATTTTTTAACATTTTTCAATTTTTAGATGGGTACCCCAACTTAAGAGTAATTCGACTTAAGTGCATGCATTTGGAATGGATTAAATTCGTAATTTGAGGTACCACTGTACTCGTATATCTAAGCATATTTCCCCATAAGAAATAATGGAAACTCAGATGATTTGTTCTGGGGTTCCATATACCACATACTGTAGTGTCCACACAAAATGCCCGAACCGAGCCCTTTATTGCTTCGTTTGCATTCAAAACTGAACACCGTGTAGATGTGGCTGATCCATGTTCTCCATAACACGCCTTGTGAGGTTTGAAACGTTTGTGGATGCGACACACGAAAGTCAGATATATGCAAAACCAAGGCAATAATATTTTCCCAATCAGGAACTTGGCGGGGAGGGGGGGACACAGTCCCATTTAGCATTCCAAAACAACATCCATGTTTACATTTTCTGTAGTGACAACAATTAGTTTATTCAGGCATTCATACTAAGAATATCTCTGATGTATTGGCACTGTAGATGAACTATGACAAGCCATCGGTTATACGTCACTCCTATCGCTTGACAAATTTTCACTTCTAACCTCTAAATAAAAATCATTTTCTTGCATGCATTATATAATTCCTGGAGGCTGTCTTGCATCAATGCCTGTGAAATTCTCATCCTAAAATGTACATACTTATATTGTTTTTATAAAGCTGCACAGTTTCCATATGGGTGTATTCAAGCGAAACCCTTTCCCTTTTGACTTAAGTGACAACACGGTTACTATGTTTTATACCTAGCAGTTGGAACTCCTCCAGTTGCTTCATACTGGAGGAATTAAATTCCTGTAGCATGGGAGTCAGATTTGTCATACAGTATTTCTTTCTCCCTACCCAAACATCTTAAAATGGAGGGGCTCAATAACCATGACTGTTTCTACATCCTCCATTCATTCACAGTGAAACTCTTCACATTATCTAATTTCATCCAAAGCCCGAGAATTCTGCTCAGTTGAAGCAAACGGCCTCAATGGCTTAGGGGACAGATCTTGGCTCTTGGCTTTCTTCTATCCCTTGACTTTTATACAGACACTGATATATGCTTCCTCTTGCAGTGCATGTGTGTGTGTGTGTGTGTGTGTGTGTGTGTGTGTGTGAGAGAGAGAGAGAGAGAGAGAGAGAGAGAGAGAGAGAGAGAGAGAGAGAGAGAGAGAGAGAGAGAGAGAGAGAGACTCATTGTCCTTTTGCCTAGCGGGGGGGGGGAGGTGAATTGTCGCTTCAATTGGATTTTCAACTGCACTCACTGCATTATTATTTCTTTAGTTCATGAAAACATGATTCACTCCAGGATCTTTTACCGTTTTAAAGTATCACTCTGTCATCTGATAGCAGTTTGTGTTTTTCTATTTGGTGAAGTCAGCCAAGTGGGCGTTGGAGAGCAGGATGGAAGTATACTGTCAAATATTTCTCCTCACTCCAGATGATGGATTTAATCCCCTCTCCATTAGGAGAAGCCATCTCTCTCTCTCTCTCTCTCTCTCTCTCTCTCTCTCTCTCTCTCTCTCTCTCTCTCTCTCTCTCTCTCTCTCTCTCTCTCTCTTTGGTCTAGAGGACACACAAATTCAAAGCACTCACAGGGAGAGCATGGAAAAACCTTGGAGAACAATGTTTCTTGATGTATAAATGACTTTTACTCATTTGCTATGTCGGGCAAAAGCACAAGATGAAAATAACACTGAAATAGTCCACCTGTGTGGTCAGGTACCAACTGGTGGAATCTTTCCCATGGACTCAAAATCCTCCATCCTGGCATTATACTAGATACACCAATTGTTTCCTGCCACTTAACCTCCCTTCAATTCCGTTCTCTCACTTAACTTCCTTATTTATGTCTTTGATTTGACCTGGAGCTCCTCTAACCTGCAACTAACTGAAGACACAAGACATGGTTATATGCAGTTCCCCTGCTTGTTTTTATCCTTAAAGCCAACTTGTAAAGTGGGCTAGATAGAGAATAAACTGACCCATGGTCACCCAATGAGGTCCAGGGCAGAGTCAGAATTTTGAACGCTAACCTTCCTGGTCCTTGTCTGATACACTCACCATTGCTTTACACTGGCTGTCTTCCTTTTGAGATCACTTTTCTTGGGCAGACAATTCATTCAAACACCTTCCATTTTCAGGCAGGTTTTAAAGCAAGAAGTAGGGTGCTTTTCTGGTCTTAGGAATGCTGTATTTATTGATTTTAAATATTTTAAATTATTTTAAATTGTGGCTTTACTATTGTTGCTCATGTTGTTTTAATGGTGATTATTGTATTTTAATTGGTTGTGAGCCACCTTGAGTCCCTATGGAGAGAAAGGTGGCATATAAATAGCATATATCTGGATGGGTGGATGGTGCCAAAGTATTGCATTTGAAAGAACATACCTTCTCAGCAGAAGTGCTGCTGTATATCTCCATACGTTTTTACCCAGCCAGGGCTTCTAACTTTTCAATTAGGCCACACAGAGAAAAGAAGCTACACTGGACCCTTGTACAACAAATGGTTTGTATAACATAAAATCTATATAACATAAAAAATTCCAGAGATAGGGGAAATTTGCTTAACAGAATTGCCTATGGGGCGAATCCGTACAACATAAAAATGGTCGTGATTAGGGATTACTCAGTTTTCAATGCATTCCTATGGGAAATTTCTATGAAGGAAAATTTGCTTAACATTTATTTATTTATTTATTTATTTATTTTCAAATTTGTATACCGCACCTATTTCCCGAATGGGAACTCAGGGCGGTTTACACAAGGATTTTAAAAAATTAAAAACAATAACAACAACATCTAAGACGGCGAACCAGTATTGGCAGGAGCCCGGGGGGGGGGGGGGGACTGTACTCCTAGCAGTTTCCGAAGGCGTCCCTAAATAGCCAGGTCTTCAAGGCTTTCTTGAAGGACGCCAACGAAGGAGCTTGCCGCATCTCGCTTGGTAAAGCGTTCCAAATAGCAGGACAAACAACCGAAAAGGCCCGGGTAGTCGCTTTATAGGCCTCCTTCGGCGTGGCAATCCGAAGCGAGAGGGCCAAGGAAGATTGGATGGGTCGGGCCAGGTCTAATCGTCGGGAGATATGCTCTGCCAGATAGACAGGGGCCAAGCCATGGAGGGTTTTGTAAACCAAAACCAACACCTTGAACCTTATTCGGGAGGCAACGGGCAGCCAGTGCAGGCGGGCCAGGATGGGGGTGATGCGGTCAAACTTACAAGCACCAACCACCAACCTGGCCGCTGCATTCTGGACCCGCTGCAATCGCCGAACAAGGTTCAAGGGGAGCCCCATGTAGAGGGCGTTGCAGTAATCCAACCTCGATATGACAAGCGCCTGAACCACTGCCCACAGGGAATCCCCATCGAGGTACGGGCGAATCTGGGCGATAAGCCTAAAATGGTAATAGGCCGACCTGGTCACGGCAGCCACCTGGGAATCCAGGGACAAATCCGGATCCAGGACGATGCCCAGACTCCTCACTCTTTGCGCCAGCTGGAGGGCAGACCCACCCAGACTAGGAAGAGGGCCACTGTACCCCTCCAGGCCTCCCCCAAAGAACAAAACCTCAGTCTTTCCAGGATTGATCTTGAGTCTGTAAGCCCTGGTCCAGTCCAAAACTGCAGCCAGGCAGCGATCAAGGGTCTGGACAGCCTCCACTGCACCGGTAGAAAAGGAGAAATAGAGCTGCGTGTCATCAGTGTACTGATGACAGCAAACTCCATAACTCCGGATGATCTCAGCCAGCGGCTTCATATAGATGTTAAAGAGCATGGGGGAGAGAGCCGACCCCTGTGGCACTCCACAAGAGAGTGTCCAGGGAGACGACAGATCACCCCCCAAGCTCACACGCTGGGTACGGCCCTCATGGAAGGACCGGAGCCAGCCAAAGGCCAGACCCCCGATCCCCACCTCAGAAAGCTGCCCCAGGAGGATACCGTGGTCGACGGTATCAAAAGCCGCTGACAGGTCGAGAAGGACCAACAGGGTAGAGCAACCCCTGTCAGCTCTCCTCAACAGATCATCATGCAGAGCGACCAGTGCCGTCTCAGTCCCATGACGTGGCCTAAACCCAGATTGGAAAGGATCCAATACATGGTTCTCCTCCAGGAACGTCTGGAGACACAGGGCGGCAACCCGCTCAATCACCTTGCCCATAAAAGGAACATTGGCTATAGGACGATAGTTAGACATATCGTCTACAGCCAAGCCAGTTCTTTTGATAATGGGCTTTACCACCGTCTCCTTCAGGCGACTGGGGAAAATCCCATCTCTGAAGGATGCGGAGGCAATTAGTGAAGCCCATTCCGGCATGCTCCCTCCGGCAGTCTTTATCAGCCAGGAAGGGCAAGGCTCGAACGGAGAAGCTGCAGGCCTGCAATGTCCCAGGGCCCTGGAGGCATCCACTGGTGAAACAGGCCCAAACTCAACAAACCTGGGCGACCCAGGCGGCAAGGCACTGGCCACAGCAGAGGGTGGATCCATGCAACCGGCATCCAGCTCAGAACGGATGGCCTCTATCTTAGATTTTTAAAAGGCTGCAAATGACTCGCTAGTGAAATCACTAGGAGGAGGCCCCGGCGGACCGGGATTGGTGAGGTCTCAACCCACCCGGAACAATTCCGCCTGACAGTTCGAGGCCTCACCAATTCTCAGGGAGGCAAAAGATCTCCTAGTGTCCCTGATCGCTCAGGAATAGCGACTGGTCAACAACGCCTAAACCGCAGCCCAATAATTTCATTTGGAATGAATTAATTCCTTTATACAAGATACCACTGTATATCTGAAATACGAACCTACCTGGCAGTTAAGATCTAGCCGGGGGGGGGGACGGGGGGTTTGAAAGAACCATCCCTCAAGCAGGTTTAAAGGGATGGTTTGTGGGTATAGGGCCTTTTCGGCAGCTGCCCCCCAGGCTATGGAACGCCCTCCCGAGTGAGATCCACCTGGCGCCAACGCTGATGACATTTCGGCGCCATGTAAAAGCCTTCCTGTTCCAGAAGTTCTTTAACTGATACAACACAGATTATGGGTCCTGGTGGCAATTTAATGTATTGCTTTTTAACATATTTTAATTGTACTGTATTGTATTTTAATGTTTTAATTGCTTTTAATTGTTCATTTTAATTTTGAACTGCAAGCTGCCCAGAGACCTTCGGGTAATGGGCGGGATATAAGCTATATAAAACAAACAAACAAACAAACAAACAAACAAGCAAGCAAACATATAAACCGTCAAGCACTTACAGCATGGTATGGCCTGCCTCCATATAACATGACCACACATATCTTCTCTATCCCTTGGGGATTGCAACCACTCCTATGGTTCCAATCTCTCCCAAACATTTCTTACAAAAAGCGGAAGGGGTGCACTAAACCCCTTGGCCAGAACTGGTTTATTTAGATTAAAATGAGGGTGGAGTTGAGGGACTTTGGGAGCATTTAAAAGAAAATGCTACCCCTCCTAGGCTCGAGAGGACTTTTATGATCCAAGCACTGCTCTTCCAAAAAGAAAAAGAAAAAGACAAATATAGAGGGCTGGGGAAATTATGAGGTTGCGTTTGTGACAAATGGGCTACATATTGCCCACCCAAACCCACCCCTTGGTTGATCACATAGGACCTTAGAGCCGTTTTCTCCTAAACAGTAATGAGTTTTAACACATAAATCTGATGGTAAAATGTGCATGGAGGTAAATAAGAGATTAAAGGGTAGAAATAAGTTTTTCTGTTTTTAGATGGTGCCCATCTAGGGAAGTTCATACAGAACAGCTTTCAGTTTTTTCCCTTTTGACTAGCATATTTCCTCCCTCATTTGTATCGTGGACTCAGAAGAAAAGGAAAAGAGCTACAAATCTTCATTATATTTTAACCTATGGAACTGAGGAGAGAGGAATTTCATGACTGCCAACCTAATTCAGCTTGAACGTGGTCCCAATCTGGCCCTTACAGGATCCAGAACATACTCCTTCTCCTCTCAGAAGCCGTATTCCTAGTAAGCAGCACATCTTTTTCATTCATTTTGTTGGGAATATACTAGAGAAGGACATGAATTAAAAAAAACAAATTGTTCAAAAATTGTATTCTTGAAGGCTTTCTTGACTGAGATCTGAGCTTTTTGGGCTGTTTGGCGGTGTTCTGGAAGTTTTTCTTCCTAACGTTTTGCCAGGCTCTGTGGCTGGCATCTTCAGAGGGCAAGGAGCTCAGGAAACAAGGAGCACAGAGCAGAGAAAGAACTCCAAGTTCCCTGAGCTTCCTTGCCCTCTGACGATGCCAGCCACAGAGTCTGGCAAAACATCAGGAAGAAAAACTTCCAGAACACCGCCAAACAGCCCAAAAACTCACAACAGCTATGTTCAAAAATTGTAACTCATCAATTTGACTACCTTGGTATGGACACGTCTTGGGTGCCAATGAGGAAACTCTGGCGGGTCTCACCCTGGAGGTCAGCAGATCCCAACTGAGGGGATGTCCAAATCAGCACTGGATAAGCACCCTAGACAACGACATGAAGTTGTCCCAGGTTCACCCAGACCTAGCACACATCCATGACAAATGAAAGGCAGAAAAATGAATACTGGACCCCCACCACCAAGTGAGACAAAGAAGAAGAAGAAGAAGAAGAAGAAGAAGAAGAAGAAGAAGAAGAAGAAGAAGAAGAAGAAGAAGAAGAAGAAGAAGAAGAAGAAGAAGAAGAAGAAACCACCAACAAATATGAGTCGATGGATTTTAAGCTATTTTTTATTCATTTATAATAAATGCCCCCAAGGCACCTAGATTGGATTTCTGATGTCCATGTTATATACTCACAAAGAATCCCCCATCGAGGTAAGTCCTCCCCCGCCCAAGCACCTAAAGACTTGAAACATGCAAAGAAGCTTCCTCTACAATCCCTTCAAATTTGGTAGCTCCCTTTCCAAAAGGCAGCGACTAAAAGACACTTGCCTGAAGGGGACCACTTTGTGACAGTTTAAGTTGGATGTCTGAAACCCAGTCTTCACTCACCATGGAGGGGTTGTAGATGTGAGCTAGGGGAAGAATTTCTGCAATTTTGGTTTCTCGAGGTGCCTAGGGTGCATAATTGATATCTCAATTATGCACTCTTTGGAGTGCATAATTGAGATATCCAGAACCCAAACTTCACCACTAGTGTTGGACTTGTAGAGAAGTATGAGGCAAAGCATCCCTGCAATTTAGGTGTCTCTAGGTTTTTTGGGGGGGGGCTTTTAATAATGTTTTAAAGCAAAAAAATTACAAATCGATTCATCATTTGTTAGGGAAAAAAATCATAAATTTGTTATTTCTGATTTGTTGTTGACCTTGACTAATCATGAATGAAAATGAATCACCATTTTTTCTGATTAATTACAATCTCTAGAATATATTGTTTAAGAGAGAAGAGGAGCCTGCAGCGTTTCCTCCATGGCACACACATTCTTGTAGGAAGATGAATGATATGAGGACAGAATCTGTACTATCTTTGAACTGGCAAGGCAAAGCAAAGTGTGCTGCTTATACACCACCCCATTGTGCTTAAAGCACTCTCTGGGTAGCTTACAAGTAATTATGCAGGCTACACATTGCCCCGCCCCTTCCAGCAAGCTGGATACTCATTTTACTGACCTCAAAAGGATAGAAAGATGGGTGAACCTTGAGCCCGCCACCTGGAATTGAACCCCAGATTGTGAGCCACAGTACAGCTGTTTAACCACTGCACCACAACACAGGGTGCTATTATTTCCAGCTGCTGCTGCAGCTGAGGGTACCTCTGGTGATGGTAGGTAGAGATGGGCACGAAACGAAAGCGGGCAAAAATGAATAATGAAGCAACAAAACAACAAAACAATTTTTTTCACAAAATTCGTGAAAAATGAAACAAAATGAACCAAACTCCTTAACGAAATGAAACGAAATGAAATGAAACACCATTTTCCCCATTCGTGCCCATCTCTAATGGTAGGGCCTCATGATATAGTGTGACATCAGGAATGTTCTTCCAACATCAACTGGTCTGTTTGGGGTTGGTGAGGAAGCAACCACTCTGCCTCTCCTTTCAGCATTGACTTCTCAAATAAATCAGGATATGTTGGCGGTCTTTGTTTCTTGCTTTTTCAAACACAGTTCCACAAGGATGAAACAGAGGGCTATGGTTAATACGAATCTAATGTCGATTTCCACCTCTGGAATGCATCACATGAACCCAGGGGAATGTAGAGCGTAAAAGCCCAAGGTATGACACAATTCACCTGCCCAGAGGGAAACCACAGCTTTCCATGACATCTAAACTGACCCATTTTATTTATCAGGCTGACTAGCAATGCAACCTGTGAACAATGAAAATTCTACCTATGTAATCATTTATGCTTTTTATATTGCACCTACATTTTGAATTATTTATGCAATCTTTATTTTGCATATATCAGATATATCATTTTATCAGTCTTATGAAGTATACTGCTGTTGCTCCAACAGAATACTTATGTTGACAGTGACAATGCACTTTACTTTTATTTTTCACAAGAGCTCTGGCAGACTTTGCATGTTCGCTTAAATGTGCATAAAATGTGTGTCACAGTGCTAGACTGAAGTGTAAGTCAGGTGATAGGCCAGGAGTCAGTGGCTGACATGAAGAGGCCCTCTAAAGACAAAGGTAGAACTGCTCACATTATTTGACATCAGTCATGGAGTCGTGAAATAAAATAGTACCTATGTTCTCCTACAATCCATTTTACAAATTGTGAGGGGAACATTCAGTATGAGCTTATGCTCTCTGTGGGATGTGGGACCACGCTACTACTGCTGGTGGTAGTGGTACTACTACTACTACTTCTCTCTCTCTCTCTCTCTCTCTCTCTCTCTCTCTCTCTCTCTCACACACACACACACACACACACACACACACACACACACACACACACACACACACACACACACACACATCTTGGCACATACTAACACTGTTTTTAATTGAACCACTTTCTTATCTCTGTAAGAACAGCCTTATGTATAGACATTAAGCAGATCAGGCATTCCCCATCAATTGATCTTGATTTTTAATGATGTTATCATGTCTCTTTTCTGCTTATGAGATTGCAGCCAAAACAATAGGCACAGGGTCTGTTGAAGGTAATCAATGCCCTCCTACTTCAAAGATAACATTTTGGCTATCTAAAAAATGTAGAAGCATGGTAACGTGTTAAGCAGCGCAGAACTCATGCCTCTGTGCAAATATTGTTTGCTGAAGAATGCCACAACCCTATAAGTGTGGCCAATTACCACTTGAGATGGGGACCAATGGCCAAAATAGCAGTTTGTTGTGGTTCAGAATTCGTCATGGTTGACGAACCATGAGCCATGAATTTCCCACGCCCTTGAACTGATGAACCAATGAATTGGTTTGTTGGTTTGTGGTGGTTTTTTTAAAAGACAGCCCCATGGATGTCAACTCATCATCCTCATCATCCTCATCCTCATCTTCATCATCCTCATCATCATTGGCCCTCTGTGCACAAGCACCAGCCACTACCAAGAAAGAAAGAAAGAAAGAAAGAAAGAAAGAAAGAAAGAAAGAAAGAAAGAAAGAAAGAAAGAAAGAAAGAAAGAAAGAAAGAAAGAAAGAAAGAAAGAAAGAAAGAAAGAAAGAAAGAAAGAAAGAAAGAAAGAAAGAAAATGAAGATGGTGATGGGGGTCACAGGTTAAGGTAAGGACTTACTGAGGCGGTGGGAAGGGGCAGGGGAGTGGGAAGGGCATGGGGGAATTTCGTGGGAGGGCAACGAACCAAGAGATTTGTAAATTGCCCTAAAATTCATTGCTTCACAGAAATATGAGTTCTTCAATTTGGAAAAAAAAAACCAAACTGATTTGAAGCAATGAATTGGTGATTTTGAACAAATTGATTGATTCATTTGGGGCTTTGTGCCAATCTTTCATAAGCATTCAACCAGCACACAGGATAGAGTGAAGCTACTAACTACATGAGAAAGACCCACACTACCAATCATGTGAGCTCAAACCGTGCAGTTATGTGGAATCATGCAAAGAAGAAAATGATGCCTGTATTGCTACAGCTTGATTTCAGTGATATGATCAGTCAAGGAGAAAAAGGAGGACAAGGCTCCTTATTCTTTCATAGGACATATAAGACGTAGTACCTAACACCACGAGGTATGCTAACACACAAAAATATCCTTTCCATGAACAGAGTGCTAGTGTCTTAAATCTAGAACATGGGTTATGCAATTCAAATGCCACAGAAGAAAGACTAATCCAATTTCTAAGGTTCACAGTATTTTGGCCACCGGAACACTCAGCAGAAGCCAAAAGCAACTTTGCTGGCTGATTCGAGGAGAACACCGAGAACATCTAGGGATCACTGTGACTATGAGACCAAACTATCAACAGTTCATCCTACTATCAACTCTAGGATAGTACGCTGGTTGTTGTGTCCCTCTTTCAAGAGAACTGACCTGGGATACAGAAATACAGCCACGATTATACCTCTGTGTATTGGCCGACAGCCGTAATTTCCTCATACATCCTATGTTACCCACCTAAATCTCAAAGGTAATCCTGCCATTGCCTGCTAAATTCAAATGGCTACTTCTTGTGTGCTATAAACTTAGTAATGGATTGGGAACTAATCCATTGCAATGGCATTGACTAAGTAGGTGTACAATGGAAGGCCAGCAACTCTAATATTTACTCTGCAGCCTAGTAATACTGAATTCATTCTACACTCTGGGGCAATACAGAATGATTAAAATCAGACATTGCCTACGGTAGACTGAAACTGAGAAAGAATGGTTAGAGAGGGTATAGTTGCGGTAGCCAGAAAGGAGTGGAAGAATTTTGCTGAACTACATTCATAAAAAGCTTATTTTATATGCAGGAAGAGTTGAGTATTTCACTAAACCAGAATGCCATCCATACTGAAGTTGAAAATTCTATTTTGCATCCAGGCAGTAAAGAAAAAGCTCTGGTCACAAGATAATCCACAGGAAGCAAAAAATGCCGAAGGAGCCCTGATGTGATCAAAACAACAGTACTGTACTTTTTCCCCATTCCTTGGTATGCTGTCAAATAACTTTAAATTATTTATTACTCATTATTGAAAATTGTATACTGCCCCATTAGTCTGGACATTCTCTGGGCAGTTCACAACACATTAAAAACTGTGTTAAAATAAACAACACCAAATTACAATACACAATAAATTCCATAAAATAAATAAAGCTCATCTTTTAGCTTACAAATCTGCATTTAAATAGAATTAAACCCATTTAAAACCCATTTGGACATTTCGGGTCAGTGGTTAAAAGTGCTAATAAAAGGCAGTATTAATTAATTCTGTTTTCACTCATTTCCTAAAAATGGAGAGAGACGGTGCCCGACGCACCACTTCAAAGCAAAAAGCAAAGTGTTCTACTTATATACCGCCCCATACCACTGCAATTCGTCTCTGGGCGGTTTACAGTTTTTTAATTACAGTGTGCAGGCTACACATTGCCCCCCCCCCAGCAAGCTGGGTACTCATTTTACTGACCTCGGAAGGATGGAAGGCTGAGTGAACCTTGAGCCTGCTACCTGGGATTGAACCCAGGTCGTGAACACAGTTTTACCTGCAATACAGGCATTTAACCACTGCGCCACGAGGCTCTTCAGGAAGCTTGTTCCATAGAAAAGGGCTCACGATTGAGAAAGCCAAGTCTTTGGTGTTAGGATTTTTGGCTGACTTAGTTGTCAAAGTGTTTGAACATCAAGGACAGCTAGAGGTAGCTGTTTTGTGGGAGAGAGGTTCAGACAATTACAGAGGTCCTGAATCATTCTGCATTTTATAAATCATGAGCATCACTTTGGATTGGGTGTGGAAACTAACCGGGACCTAACGCCGGGGATATGTATTGTTATCTGCTGGAACTGTCATCAGTCTGGCTGCTGTACTTTGGACCTGCTGAGGTTTCTTTAGACTTCTTTAGACTTTAAACTATGGCTTTAAAGATGGCGACTACAGCAACGAAATTAAAAGATGCCTGCTTCTTGGGAGGAAAGCAATGACAAACCTAGATAGCATCCTAAAGAGCAGAGACATCACTTTGCCAACTAAGGTCAGGATAGTCAAAGCTATGGTTTTCCCAGTAGTGATGTATAGAAGTGAGAGCTGGACTATAAAGAAGGCTGATTGCCGCAGAATCAATGCTTTTGAGCTGTGGTGCTGGAGGAGAGTCTTGAGAGTTCCCTGGACTGCAAGGAGATCAAACCTATCCATCCTGAAAGAAATCAACCCTGAATGTTCACTGGAAGGACAGATTTTGAAGCTGAGGAGCCAATACTTTGGCCACCTCATGAGGAGAGAGGACTCCTTGGAATAGTCCCTGATGTTGGGAAAGATGGAAGGCAAAAGGAAAAGAGGACGGCAGAGAATGAGATGGTTGGACAGTGTCATCGATGCAACCAATATGGATTTGACCAAACTCCGGGAGGCAGTGGAAGATAGGAAGGCCTGGCCAGCTCTGGTCCAGGGGGTCACGAAGAGTCGGACACGACTGAACAATAACAAAAAGACTTTAAACTTAACCATGGGCCTAATGATGACCCTAATGGGGTTTTCAATGTATGTGAGATGTACAAGAAACACTTCTGCCCGGCTACCCCATTACCACTGAGTTTCCATGAACTAACTAGGCCTTGAACCCTCGTTTCCTGGGTTGTAGTTTCTTATCCTGTATTTGTTTGAAATGTGATACTGCCCGAGCCATTCCTGGAGGCAAACATGTTGGAGCTGGGGCTGTCCAACTTGGAGCACAGCACACGAAGGCCGGATTCTCTGGGAAAGACCGTAATGATGGGAAAGATGGAAGGCAGCAGGAAGAGAGGAAGATGAAATGTGAGATAGATTGACTCCTTAAATGAAGCTACAGGCTTGAGCTTGCAAGAACTGAGCAGAGCAGTTGATGACAGGGCATTTTAGAGATCTCTCATTCATCAGGTAACCATGAGTCAGTGGCAATTTGAGGCCACATAACAGACATGATAATACTACACTGGCTTTATTAAATAGGTGATTTAAGGTTGGCTCAGTTTTAAAAAAATATTTTAAATGCTAATTTTACTTTTGGAATGATAGATAGATAGATAGATAGATAGATAAATAAATAAATAAATAAATAAAATTTATTTATTTATTTATTTTATTTATTTATTTATACAACTTATATGCCACCCACTACCCAGAGAGAGAGAGAGAGAGAGAGAGAGAGAGAGAGAGTTTAAAACCAGCTACTTCATATTGGGTTAAATTCCCACAATGCCAGGAAACTAGAAGTTACTGTTGATATCGTAGCAGAAGTTACCTATTATATCTATCTTTTTTATTGTCTAAGAACCTAAACACTATATCGTTTGCTCACGATAACTCAGTTCTCTAATCTTGTTGTTTGTATTTTATAGCCTTTTTGGATTAATTTAGCTAAATTTAGATACTTGACACTTTTGTTTTATATTTCATCTGTCCGAGTTTGAACATAAGAACATAAGAACATAAGAAGAGCCATGCTGGATCAGGCCAATGGCCCATCTAGTCCAGCTTCCTGTATCTCACAGCGGCCCCACCAGATGCGTTTGGGAGCGCATGAGACTAGATATCTGTCTCCTGATACCACTCCCCTGCATCTGGCCCTTGAAGTACCCTGGTTTAAGGCCTAGAGATTACACATCTCCATCATGGTTTGTAACCCGTGATGGACTTTTCCTCTAGGAATCTGTCCAATCCCCTTTTGAAGGCATCCAGGCCAGATGCCATCACCACATCCTGTGGCAGGGAGTTCCATAGACTTACAACACGCTGGGTGAAAAAATATTTTCTTTTGTCAGTTCTTACTCTCCCAGCACTCAATTTGAGTGTATGTCCCCTAGTTCTGGTATTTTGAGAGAGGGAGAAGAGCTTCCCTCTATCCACTTTACTCATACCCTGCATTATTTTGTATGTCTCAATCATATCCCCCCTCAAGCGCCTTTTTTCCAGACTAAAGAGGCCCAATTGTTTTAGCCTTTCTTCATAAGGGAGGTGCCCCAGCCCAGTAATCATTTTAGTCGCTCTCTTCTGCACCTTTTCCAGTTTCACTATGTCTTTCTTGAGATGCGGTGACCAGAATTGTACACAATACTCCAGGTGGGGCCTTACTATTGTTTTATATAACGGCATTATAATGTTGGCTGTTTTATTTTCAATCCCCTTTTTGATAATCCCTAGCATGGAATTGGCCTTCTTCACTGCTGCCACACATTGGGGAGACACCTTCATGGAGCTGTCCACCAACACACCAAGATCTCTTTCCTGATCCGTCACGGATAACTCAGAGCCCATGAGTTGATAGATGATGTTTGGATTTTTTTGCCCCAATATGCATTACTTTACATTTGTTTACATTAAAACGCATTTGCCATTTCTCAGCCCACTCCCCCAGTTTGGAGAGATCCTTCTGGAGCTCTTCACAATCTTCTCTGGTTTTTACCACATGGAAAAGTTTTGTGTCATCTGCAAACTTGGCCACCTCACTGTTTATCCCTGTCTCCAGGTCATTTATGAACAGATTGAAAAGCACTGGTCCCAGGACCGAGCCCTGGGGCACACCGCTTTTCACTTCTCTCCATTGTGAAAATTTCCCATTGACACCTACTCTTTGTTTCCGGGATCTCAACCAGTTCTCAATCCATAAGAGGACCTGCCCTCTTATCCCCTGACTATGCAATTTTCTCAGCAGCCTTTGGTGAGGGACTGTGTCAAAAGCCTTTTGAAAATCCAGATAGACTATATCTACCGGTTCACCCAAATCCACGTGCCTGTTGACCTTTTCAAAAAATTCTAAAAGGTTTGTGAGACAAGATTTACCCTTACAGAAGCCATGCTGATTTTCTCTCAGCAAGGTTTGTTCTTTTATGTGTTTTAAGATTTTCTCTTGGATGAGGCCTTCCACCATCTTCCCTGGGACAGATGTAAGGCTAACCGGCCTGTAGTTTCCTGGGTCCCCCCTCCTTCCTTTTTTAAAAATTGGTGTGACATCTGCTATCCTCCAGTCCTCCGGCACCGTGGCCGTTTTAAGAGACAAGTTGCATATAACCGTTAAGAGATCTGCAATTTCATTTCTCAGTTCCCTAATAACCCTTGGGTGGATGCCATCTGGGCCCGGTGACTTGTTAATCCTCAATTTATCAATTAGTCCTAAAACCTCCTCTCTTTTAACCTGTATTTGATTTAATTCTTTAGTCAAGAGGGGCGGCTCAGGCAGCGGAATCCGCTCAAGGTCCTCTGTCGTGAAGACAGACGCAAAGAACTCGTTCAATTTCTCTGCAATGTCCAAGTCCTCCTTAACCTCCCCTTTTCCTCCCTCACCATCCAGAGGCCCAATTGGTTCTCTGGCAGGTTTTCTACTTCTAACATATTTAAAGAAGCTTTTATTATTACCCTTTATATTGCTAGCCATGCGTTCCTCAAAGTCTTTCTTTGCCTCCCTTATCATCTTTTTACATTTCTTTTGCCAGAGTTTGTGTTCCTTTTTATTTTCCTCATTTGGGGAGGATTTCCATTTACAGAAGGACCTCTCCTTGTGCTTTAGAGCCTCTCTAACTCCACTCGTTAACCATGCCGGTGTCCTCTTGGACTTAAATGAGCTCTTCTTTCTTTGTGGTATGCACTTGTGCTGGGCCTCTATTATTGTTGTTTTAAACAGGCTCCATGCACACTGAAGAGATTGGATTCTTCTAACCCTCCCCTTCAGTTTCTCTCTAACTAGTTTCCTCATCTGAGGGAAGTTTGCCCTTCGAAAATCAAGGGTTTTTATGTCTGATTTGGTTGACACTCTTCCTCCGACATGCATGGCAAAGGTAATTGCAGCATGGTCACTGTTCCCCAGAGGCTCAGTGACATTCACATCCCTGACGAGGTCCTGAGTATCACGCAATATTAGATCTAGAGTTGCCTGTTCTCGGGTGGGCTCCATGACAAGTTGCTCTAAGGCACAGTCATTCAGCAAGTCGAGAAACCCAGTTTCTCTTTCTTGCCCAGAGCTCGCATTGGCCCAGTCAATGTGGGGATAATTTAAGTCCCCCATGATTACTATCCTATCCCTCTTAGCCACCTCCATGATTTCTCTCCTCATTTCAAGGTCCCCCTCAAGTTTTTGATCTGGTGGACGATAGAATACTCCAACTATCACATCACTCTTTGGACCTGGTAGTTTAACCCACAGTGATTCTATGGCGGAGTCAGACCCTCTGTCAATCTCCATTCTGCTGGATTTTATGCCTTCTTTGACATAGATGGCCACTCCTCCTCCAACCCGCCCCTCTCTATCCCTTCTATAGAGTTTATAGCCTGGGATTGCTGTGTCCCACTGGTTCTCCACATTCCACCAGGTTTCTGTTATGGCTATTATATCAATGTTATCCCTAGCTGCCAGATGTTCAAGTTCTCCCCTCTTTGCTCGGAGGCTTCGAGCATTGGCGTAGAAGCACTTGTACAGTGGGTCCCGCAACAGCTGCTGCCTTGTTCTTCTCCCCCCACAGCTTTTATTTTCAGTAGACGAACTGTCACATTCCGCTATTCTGCCAGTGTTAATACTTGCTATGTCATCTCTATGTGATTCTCTACCCTCTCCAACCTCATTCCCCGAGGATGAGGTGTTCCGAACCGGATGCCACACAGCTCCTGTCGGCTTTCCCCCAGTTATCAGTTTAAAAGCTGCTCTGCTGCCTTTTTGAGGTTGAGTGCCAGCAATCTGGTCCCATCATGATTCAAGTGCAACCCATCCCTCCTGAACAGGTTTGGCTTGTCCCAAAATGTTCTCCAGTTCCTGACAAATCTAAAGCCCTCCTCTCGACACCATCGCCTCATCCACGCATTGAGGCTTCTGAGTTCTGCCTGCCTGGCGGGATCTGCACGAGGAACAGGTAGCACTTCTGAAAATGCTACCTTGGAAGCCCGGGACTTCAATCTTCTACCTAGCAACCTGAATTTGGCTTCCAAGACTGATCGCTTGGCCTTCCCGACATCGTTGGTACCGACGTGTACCATGATCACTGGCTGCTTCCCAGTTCTCTCTAACAAGCTATCTATATTTCTGGTGATGTCTGCAACCTTTGCACCCGGCAGGCAAGTGACCATCCGGTTATCATGCTCCTCACAAATCCATCCCTCCGTATTTCTAATGATAGAATCCCCTAGCACAATGAGCTTCTCTCCTGCAGCCTGGTCATCAACATGTACCTGATCTTGTATCTCATCAATAGTGATGAGGGAGAGATCCTCCGGTGGAACCACTTCTTCCTCTATGTGTGCCTCATGAGGTGTGCTGAGGGAAAGAGCTTCAAATTGATTGTGCAAGATGAGACTCTCTGAGCGATGCCTTGGCCTTCTACTCCTTTGAGTCACATTCCTCCACCCATCCACCTCCTGAGTTGGGGGAGTGACTTCCTCCTCTGAAGTGTGCCCTGTCTCTTCTTGGACCTGGATAGTCTCTTCCGCTCTGTCCAGGAACTGCTCAAGCTCCTTAATATGTTGCTGGTCCACTATGCGAGCCTCTAGCTGCTGGACCTTCTCTTCCAATAGCGCAACCAGCTTGCACTTGCAGCAGATGTAGTTCTGCACACGCTCTGTCAAGATAACAAACATAGCACAAGTACTGCAGGTAACTACAGCTGCTCCCTCCAACTCCATTTTAACTATTACAATAAAATGTATTCAAGGTCTAAAAAATGTAAACTTGCACTTTTTTTTTTAATCTAGTAAGACTCTTTACTTCTTTTATTGTTTAGTCAAAATCTAACAGTGTAGGGGCCGCTAAAGCACCTCTACTCCAACTGCAAGCACGTCAGGAAGTGTAGGACCTCCTGAGGAGTTGCTTGGCTTGGGAACTCAATTAAACCCAGATTTTTTTAATTTATTTTTTAGTTTGCACGCGCCGTAAGGCGCGTGCTGCTGGTAGCAGCTATTTAAAGCTAAAACTCCGCCCCTTGCTCCTGCAAAAAGAAGAAGTTAGCTCTGCCCTTTGGCCGTGTGCTCCTCTGACCAGCTCCTTCCTCTCTGCTGCTCTGCCAGAAAAGGACCTGGTTTCTGTTTTGTTTTGTAGCTGTTTGTACTTTTGTAAATGGCCCAGAGTGGCCTTTGCTGCCATATGGGTAGCATATAAATAAAATAAATAAATACAGTAGGACCCCAGTATCCACTGATTCATTATTCACTGATTCAGTTATCCATGGTTGGCAGAGGAAATAATTAAATAATTCAGCAGCCACAAAGCAAGCTGTAAAGCAAGTTGTTGTCACAAACAGCAGATGTAAAAGCAAAGCAAAGTGTTCTGCTTATATACCACCCCGTACCATTTCAAGTAGTCTCTGGGCGTTTACAGTTTTTAATTACAGTATGCAGGCTACACATTGCTACACAGGCTACACACACCCCGTCCCGCAAGCTTGGTACTAATTTTACCGACCTTGGAAGGATGGAAGGCTGAGTCAACCATGAGCCGGCTACGGGGGATTGAACCCCAGGTCATGAGCACAGTTTTACCTGCAGGACAGGCATTTAACCACTGCACCACAAGGCTCGCAAGCTAATGTCTCAAAACAGCAGCCATAAAGCAAGCTATTGTCAGGAAACAGCAGTTAGAGGGTGGATGGGCAAGTGTTCTCTTATCCACAGCTTTCATTATCCATGGGAAGGCCTGGAACCAATCCCCAGCGGATACCGGGGTCCTACTCTATTTGACAATGGATACATCTCCAACCTTCTCTCAGCTGGCTTGCAGCATATAAAATGACATCATCCGCCCTTATCAGGGCCCGCTGAAGAATTCTAATTCACAGTATTTCAGAGCATCATTTCTGGCGTTGGAAACACTCCGTATCTGTAGACCAAGCTAAAACAGCATCCAAGGTAAAGACATCAGCAAATATTGTTCTGTGATGAAAGATCCTTACTGGCTTCTCATTCATTGCTGCTGTTCTTTCCCCCTCACACACATTCTTGCTACTCTCTCTAGGGGTAAAAATCCTATCAAATAAATTCAATCAATACCAATCTTCTAAGACAGACTTAGCCTCAGCTCAAAAATGCCGGATCAATGGAATACACCCATGCTGTTCTTTGAGTCTCAGCATCAATGAACTTCCTCAGAAGTTCTCTGAGCAGCCGGGGAATTAAGTCCAGCTTAGCAGAGTTTTTCTAACAGATGTCCTACCAGGACAATGCACAGGAGCCATGCAGGTAACAAAGGATACCTACAAGATGGTTCTTATCTGGATGTTTTCTTGCTTTTCAGGCGACATACCTTTTAACTGCTTTTTGCTCCCCAAACAAAATGGATGCATTCCATTTTTTTTAATTTCATTTATTTCTTGTGCAACACATGGGATATGCCTTTGCTGTCACTGTCAATGTGCGCATCTCCAGTACAGATGTTGCAATGCTGTACACTGCTAGTGCACAAGAAAGAACCAAGCTGGATGAGACTATGTGTGAATGTTTGGCATGAATTTTAATGTTGCATATTGATAAAAAAAGAAAAGAACAAAAAAGAAAGAAAGAAAAATAGTTTAAGGCAGTGGTTCCCAACATTCCCAATGCTATGACCCTTTAATATAGTTCCTCATGTTGTGATGACCCCTTTGCCCTGCTTGGAAGAGGCCACAAGTCCCCTTTGGCAGGCCACTGCCGCAGGTGCCATAGAGAACTTCCCTCTATAGGCACCCTCAGCCAATCGCAGCCTCCGGTGCCATTGATTGACATCCCCTCCAACCTATCAAGCTGTAACTCACTCTTTCCCCCCTTTCCTCCCCCCCTCCTCCAGAGCCAAGCCGTTTGTGCCTTTTTCTTCACTGGCTCATGGTGACCCCCTGTGGAATGGGCGACCCCCAGGTTGGGAACCACTGGTTTAAGGGTTTTGGTGGGACTGTTTCAAAAGTAGATTTGCATCAAGCGTCTGTCTTGTGTGGGCTTCTCAAAAGCACACCTACGTGCATGAGAAACATGGGGTGGCAAAAGACACAGAGGCATGCAGCGAAGTGTGCAGATTTCAATTCCGGCACTAATTTTGGGAGGCAACCGAGATGAAGTGGAAGAACAATGGAGGAGCAGAGTGGGGCGGAGGACTCTTCCCATCACTACAGTAGAACAAAGATTCTGTTTCTTGCCTGAAAGATGTACGTTCTAACATTTCTTCAGTTGTCTAACATCACAAAAAGGGGATCTATTTTTTTTTTTTGAAAAAATGCTATCGTTTGCACTTTTGCTCTTTCCATTGTTGTCACATTCTACGCTGTTGCTCCTCACTGGAGTTGGCTTGGATCCAGAGAGGCCTTTGGGAAAACGGGAGAGACAAGTTTCCGCTTGTGAAATGCCCGCCTTCTGAATTCTCTTGATTTCCTTGCACCACTGCTGACCTTTCCAACACGCGATTCATGCATGCCCTGATTTGTTCATTTTCTCTATGCCCCACTTTCATCCCAATAAGGGGTCCCAAGACAGACGATAAAATATTTTGAGGCCAATTTGGACAGTTAAAAATACAATATATTTTAATATTCTTTTTCAAAAAAAAAAACACAACTCATTCATAGCTGAAATGATAAGATAAGCCATAGTTCAAGACAATTCCAAATGATGTATAACTTCTACTCCTATTCTTAGAGGCAAACCTTAAGGCCACCTTTAGATGGTGATGATGACCTATAAGGGCTTTGGGAGTGTCAGTGAACCTGAGAGCGATGCCATCCGAAGGCTGGACTCCTGGACTTCAAGGAGGGTCAGTCAAGGCAGGGATAATAACAGGTGAGACACCAGATTCAGATGCATCCACTCTCTTCAAGGCAGCTCCTGGGCAGCAGTGGTAGCTGAAAGTGACACTGGCAGAGGAGGCAATTGTGGTGAAACTCAAGCTGTTTTGTGTTGGTGCTGTGCAGAAGGTAGGAACGGCAAGCCCCTGGTGAACTATCCTTAGCATGAAAACCCAATGAGGAGACAGCTCAAACAGTGGCATAGCAAGGTTTTGGGGCGCCTGGAGACAAAGTTGTTGTTGTGCCCCTCCAGCCCTCCTCAATCCCATCGCATCCACCCAGCAAGGAGGGGGGCAATCTTGCAGGCGTGCATGTGGGTGGGCGTGTGTGTGTGTGTGTGTGTGTGTGTGTGTGTGTGTGTGTGTGTGTGTGTGTGTGTGTGTGTGTTGGCAACGAAGATTTGGAGGGGGGCACCACAGCCACCGCGCTCACACACCTGCCTGCCTGCTTGCTTTGCTGCTCGCCTGGCGTGCGGCGGCAGGAGGGCGCAGGGCTTCTTTCCCCCTCCTCCCCTTCCAGGTGCCTCCAGATTTCTGCGCCTGGGGAAGATGTACCCTTCTGCCCACCCTCCTCAAATATGCCCCTGAACTCAAAATGAAACTAGAGATAGAGCTGGAAGATGAAATTCCAGCAGGCAACAATTAGAAAAGATAATCAAGTACTGTATAAAGATCTGTCATTTTAGACCAAGACCAAATCATTTACACGTGTATATTTCCAAATATTGTGTATCGATGTGAAAGTTGAATGGATAAGTAAGCTGGGAGGGAAACAATTAATTTGCTTGAAACATGGTGCTGGAGGAGAGTTTTGTGGATACCTCGGACTGCCAGAAAGCCCAACAAGTGGTCTGAAAGCAAATTAAGCCTGAACTGTTTTAGGAGGCAAAGGTGATAAAACAGAAGAAAACAGAAATACCAAATGCAAGATGGATTCGAGAATATAAGATGGATGGTTTCCCTAAAGAAAGCCTCGGTCTGTTTGCAAGATCTGAATGAGGCAACTGAGGACAGGACATTCATAGAGTTCCCATAAGTCAGAGGTGACTTGATGGCCAATAATAACAGCATAACACCCATTATTTAAAGACCCCCTTCCACAATAGCTGATTACTTACTAAAAGCTTGCCTGTAGAGAAAGGCCTTGACTTGGTGGCAGAAGGACAGCCTGCCTGCTGTGCTAAGGAGATTCATGGCTTGTTTGGGAGTCTAAGTCCTCCTCAGGCATACCCGTGAGGGCAGCAGGACTTAAAGAAAACCTCCTCACGGAACCCCACCTGGAAGATCTTAAAGCCTAGGACATTGTTGGCGAACCTATGGCATGGGTGCCAAAGGTGGCCCTCGGAGCCCTTTCTGTGGGCACCCAACATCGCCCCTTCACAGCCACCTGTCTTCAGGTTAAATTTCTGTATTGGCACTTTGCGAAAAATTAGTGGGTTTTGAATCACAGTTTGGGCAATCATTCTCTAAAAGGTTCGCCATCACTGGCCTAGGAAGACCCCTATGAGGAGATGTGGTAGCCAGTGAATCTGTTCTGTTTTAGTTCTTCTATAACTTTCCTGTAACTCGTTAGCCTAGCTGTTACCTCTTGGTCCCGCTGGGATTTTCTGCACACATTCCAAAGGCACCCTGTCACAGACCACACAATAGCACTTCCAGTCGGAGGTGAGAAGGCATACAGTACATCATCACGGCCATCCTCAGACATCTCTCTGTATGAGCACAACTGGGTGTCCTTAAACTGAACCCTGAAAATGCACTCCCGGCCTCTGCGGAAACTTGGCCATCTAGTGTAAGGAGTGAATTGCAGAGTAGAGTACCTTCAAGATGTAAACATAGGAGGAGTTTCTGCTACCTGCTGTCCCTTTCAACTGACCAGGGGCATATCTGTCTTATCTGGATTAACTTCAGTTTATAGGATGTTCTCTAGTCCATGAAATAAATTGCCACATGTATTTTGTAGGGTTTTATTTTTAAATTATTATTCTTATTCCTGCCTGATGAACATGCAATTGTTTCCATTTTTGTTTCTGGGTTGTTGTTTTTGACTAACACAGTGTCTCCTGATGACAGAAGAAACCTCAGTATATCAGTATCTGAACACTGCCTCTTCTTCAAGAGAAGTGAGTCAAGGAGTTTTTTATGGAAGTGATCGTAAAGAGGACAATACAATACCATATGAGAGAGTGATTCCACTCCACCCAGTGCACAGGCGCTACACCTCTCGTTATAAGCAGTCCTATGGAATCTCCCATACAACACCGCTGATGGAATGGTATTGCATCTAGCAAGCGTGTAGGCCAGTGATGGCGAACCTTTTAGAGACTGAGTGCCCAAAATGCAATTTAAAACCGACTAATTTTTTTTTTGCGAAGTGCCAATACAGTAATTTAACCTGTATACAGGTGGCTATGAAGGGGTGATGTCGGGTTCCCACAGAAAGTGCTCCGAGCGCCACCTTTGGCACCCATGCCGTAGGTTCGCCATCACTGGTGTAGGCCCTCCGTTCCTCTGGGCATTCTAGCAAGTAAAAGTAAGGTGCAGGGAGCTCTGCTGAAACTGGGATCTGCAGACTCAATGGTGAACATATTGAGTTGGCTGCTCTAAGTAAATCCTGCAGTTGTATATTGACTAACCTGCACTTTATCAGCTTGTAAGCTTCCAGCTGTATACATTTGCTACATGCATTTTATTAACTTTCTACATCAACAGAGCTTCCTCCCCCCACACACATACAGATACTCATACAGACACTGTTTCTAGTACCTTCTACTCCCCGCCTCCCCACTTCAGTTCTCTTTCTGCATTTGTGTGCCTTTCTTCCTCATGTTCCTACAGTATTTTTTCCAAACAACTCTGCTAAAACTTCTGCCCTGCAAATGGGGACAACCCAGTGCCTTGTACTTCCTCTTCCCCTTTGTTCTTTCCTCAGATGTACAATGTTTCCATCTTTCTTTTCATTTTATAATTTTGATCCCTTTACCTATTACACTGTACATTAAAAAAATTACCGTGGGCTTTTGGCTATCATGAATCATCCCTCCTCTGCACGCGCTCACCCCCTCTTCTCAGAAAGCTGCCTGTGGTTCAGTCTGTAACCTTCCTTCCTTCTCAAGAAGTCTATAATGGCTGTTAATAATGAACTGCCGTTTTCCAGACCGACTGTTACTTTCAGCTCTCACAGAGGGTTTCCAACTGTCACTCCTTTCACTTGTATTCCGTTCAGCCTCCCTCTCTACTTCACTTTGACCTTTTTTGAGGCTGGATCACTCTGCCCAATCATCATTTATTTTATCAACATTTTCCCTTTTCATAAAAACAACAGTCACACAATTCTGCTGCAGGCATCTAAAATTATTTGTTTTTTACAGTCCTTGAATATTCACCTTCCCTGACTGATTGAATGATTGATTGATTGATTAATCAATCGCTTGATATACCATCACATTAGTGTAAGCCCTACCCTGGGCAGTCTACAGGTTAGAAAAATGGAGCAGAACAGACCACTCTAGATCACATCTAGAAGGCTGGAAGCCTTAACTGATTCTGCAGGACATTTCGGGAGGACCAACAAGCATGATAGAAATATCCAAGCCTTTGTCTTCCAAGTTGTTGTTTTTTAAATGCAAAAACATATATGAACTCTTCTAACCTGGTATAGCAATTATGCAGACTAAGCAAGTTTATTGTGTCATGTTTTATTTATTCTGATCACTATTTGGGGTTTTAGCTTCTCAACAGTTGTTTTTTGAGCCCTGTATGAATATAGGTACCAATCTCTATCTCCAGATGACACTGATGACTCCTGATATTTCTTGCCTCTTCACTCTACTAACAAGGAGGTTCTGAACCCAAAAGGGATCCACAGCCAATGTATTAGGACAATGTGAGGTGATCAGTGATTGGTTGTGTGGCAATCCCTGAAGAAAGCAACACAGTCCATACCTAGTCATTGGCCTGCCATTGTTTCTATGAAAGAACAATGTTGCCCAAGGTTGTTAAGAGTGCAGAGAGAATAATTGGGTGTACTCTCCCTATCTTAGACCAAATCTATGATTCCAGGTGTTATAAGAAAGCTGTAGAGATTGTGCAGGATCTCACACACCCTGGAAATGCTCTCTTTTAGCTTCTGCCCTCTAGGAGAACATATAATAATAATAATAATAATAATAATAATAATAATAATAATAATAATAATAATAATAATAATAATAATAATAATAATAATAATAATAATAATAATAATTTTATTTTTTATTATTATTATTATTATTTTATTATTATTATTATTATACCGCCCGTCTTCCCAGGGAACTCCAGGCAGTTAACAATAAGGGTTAAAAAAACCCAATAAAACACAAAGTAACATCAGCAAAAATCGAGGGGAACAAAAAATTTAAAAGAAGAAAAAAGAAGAGGAGAAAACAAAACAATAATAAGTAAAAATCATCATCAAGAGGTGTCAAAAAGAGAAGAAAAATTAGATTAAATTAAATTAAATTAGAGGTCGCCAAATGCCTCCCAAAAAAGCAAGGTTTTAAGTGCTTTTTTGAAGGTGGGCAGGGACTGTGCAAGGCACAACTCACTCAGGAGGTGGTTTCAGAATGAGGAGCCAACCACAGAGAAGGCATGGTTGCATGTAAGCACAAGACCAGGACTACTAGCCGCTTGAGAAATAGTTTCTGCCCAAGAGCAGTTTGGGCTTTGAATGCAGCGAAAAGCAGTTTCTGAGGGAGCTTCTGTAATTAGTTTTTAGAGGGGTTTTTTTAGGGTTTTTTGTTTTTTTACTTGTGTTAGGGGGTTAAATGTGTGTATATGGGGTGGGGGATAGGTATTCTTGTATGTTTGTATTATTAGATTCTTTCATTCTCGTTCTGCACAGAACAATGACAATAAAGATTTATCTATCTATCTATTTATCTATCTGTCAAGCCCCACACACAGAATACACACACAAACAGAGTTCAGTTCTTTGCCAAGGTCTTTAGTGAAGAATCAAGCAGGTTCAAGTTCTTTGCCAACAATCAGGTGCCAGATAGATAACAGAATTTAAACCACGGTAATTACCAGTCCAGGTCAACACAGGGATGTTTCACAGAAGCCAGGATGCCAAGCCAAAGGGAATAGATCAAGCCGCTGTCAAGGAAACCAGTCCAAAGTCAGGCAAAACAGAGTCAGGAACAGGCAGGAACGTGGTTGCAAGTTCAAGTGACGCGTTGCTCCCAGGGAGAGCACAAGGTGAGCTTGCCAGCTATATTCCAGAACAGGGAACATGCCCTTACTCCTGGGAAGGCTTCTGCTAATACTCAGGGCTATCCAATCTGATTCTGTGTCTAGAATCAAAGGCTCTTTCTCTAGCTATCCTGGTAGCACATTGTTGCAGAATCCTGCTCATGGCCCTTCTAGGTGGGGGAGATATGTTTTCAGCTGAGTCATCAGACCCAGCTGCTTGCTGACTGGAGCTGCAAGTCTCTTACAGCAGCTCTTCACCAGTTAACCCCTTAGGGTCAGGTTCTGTGGCAGGCAGGGTCCTGACACTATCTATCTGCTTTTGAAGAAATGTACACATTTCATACCATAGAGTGCCACGTGCACTTTTTTTCCTGGCCACTGGCCCACTCTCTATTCAGTGTTCCCCAAAGAAGTCTTGGCTCAGTAACCCATTGCTGTAATTAGATATGCACAAAATGTATCCTTGTTTTGAATTTCACCTCAAAGGATTGTTTCTGTAGAGGTGAATGTTTGGGTGTGATTCTCCAGGTACTCAAACTTAACAAGAGTTCTTTAGTAGTTCCTGTGGTTGGTGGCTGCCATTTGAATTTCTCTGATTGACCTGCCCCAAAGAGCAGCTAGGGGGAGTGGGATAATGATGGCTGCCACACAAAATCTCCCTGAGGCCATCATTTCCTTCTCAAAAGAAGACATTCTTCAACTACCAAAATGGCAAAGGACCCATCCAATGTAGAACAGAACAGTTAATTCTCTCTTCCAAAACAACAACAAAAACTGCCCAGTCCTCTAAAATCATGGAAATGGTCTAACCAATTTTTTTGTGGCAACCAAGGCATACCTGGAGTGGTATTTTCATCATTTGCTAGTTTTGATGCATATACAGTGGTACCTCGATTTATGAATTTAATCCGTTCAGAATGCATGCTGTTAAGTCGAACTACTCTTAAGTTGGGGTACCTATCTAAAAGATTGAACAAATTCATTAAAAATTTTTAAAAATGGAAAAAATATTTGTAAGTCGAGCAGACCATATCTAAAATTTGTAAGGCGGCAGTTAAAATGGCAAGTTTTCTGCTCTTAAGTCGAATTGCTCTTAAGTTGAGCTGCTCTTAAGTCGGGGTACAACTGTACATTACAGTACTGTACTGCTGTAGAACACATGTAGAAACACCTTCCATATGGTCATGTTAACATGAGCAGGTCAAGAAGGAGACCCAACTACCTCCTCCATAAATTAAGTATAAATCTGGTGGAGAAATTTGAAAGAGGCAGCGACACCCCTTGGATCGCTCACACAGATATTCATATCAGACGCATTTATTAGGTGGGGCATTGCAAAAGACAAAGGAAGCCAATCCAGGAAGTATTGTCCACACTTAGAACAATGACACCCTCTTGCTACTTTCATCTCTATTATTTCTCCTCCCCTGTCATCTGATCGGAGAAGCTTCAGGTGCCGTTGTTCGGTAAACCTGGCAGCTTGCAAAGGCTGGCTCACCCTATTGTACCTCACAGACCAGCTTTTTCTAATCTAGCTCTCTCTACATGCTTTGAACTATAATAACTGTCAACCTAAGCCAGCATGGCTAATGTCTGTCCATGGGTGTTGTCAGCCGGAACAGCCATGAAGATCCTGATTGGGTAAGATTGTTCTAGACATGGAAGGGTTCATTTAAAAAAAAAACATCAAAAGAAGACCACTGCGGAAGCAGGCAAAGGTAGGCATTTTATTTATTTAGAACTGTGCATATGAAGAATGTAAATAGATGGCTCTCTCTTAGAAGATAAATTCAAAGTGAAGCTATTAAAACATTTGCTGACAGAGAAAAATACTGAATCCAAAGGTCAGTGGAATCAATGACAAATTTACAACTCACTCTTGTCAGCACTTAAATGGGGAGACACAAAGTAAGAGCATCCTTTAGAGAGCTCACCATAAATGAGCTTTCCTCTTGTTAGTTATTTAACACAAAAGGAACATCTTTAAGAATCCATTAGCCATAACTGGCCAGAAGGCTCCCTTGGATATAAAGAATAAGGGACTTATTTGAGAAGCAGGCTCCATAAAAATGGATCTATGGTTTGGCCAGCGCAAACTATGTCACCAGTCCGTGCTTATTTTCCATAACCGTCAAATGGGCTGGATCCAAAGCGGTTGTGACCAAGTCTACTGGACAAAATCACTTCACTGACATCGGACGGAAAAATCAATACGAATATTGCCATCTGCCTAACCCTAAGACTAGATTGTCCAGCTACAATTCTACAGTTATGAAATAGATAATAAGAGCAATAAGAGAGAAAGCACTGACATCTCCCTTCAGAAATAGTCTATGCACAATCAATTTGGATAACCTCAAACACTTATTAAAAACGTTCTTCCAAGCTTCCAGAGGTAACAAAGCGTTTCTGGAAATAAACCCTGTGGCACCAATGAAGGCTCCTTGATTCCTATTTTAAACTGATTGCACAACCTATCGAGATGGGCAGCTTAAGCACAGAAAGGATGACTTCACCGCAAGCAGTGTTTCTATTGATTCATGGGAACCATTTTATACCATATAAGAGAACTCAACACTGGTGAAGGTGGAGGCTTGGCAGGAGTGGGGAGGCCGTCAGTCAGCGAAGAGGAACAGATTGACACAGCTTTCTATAACCATTATGCCCACATTCTGATAATGCTCGCTAGTCAAATCTTGGCAAGCATCAACTACAACCATATGTTCTGCTCTTAGATTTAATTGTCTGCTTGCTTCTGATTAGCCCACCTTGGAGGCTGGTTTTTCTGATAGATAAGATGGTTATCCCACATGAAGCATATCCATGAAACCATAATGGCTACCAATGAAAAATATTATATAGCAGGGTACTCAAGCTGAACTCACCTTCCTCCCCCCTCACCCCTCAGTCACATCAAACATATACAAATTTCATAGCCGGCCAGGTAGCTCTGTTGAGATAATGCATTGCTTGCCGAGGTTATGTTGGCATAGGGTTCTAGATGACAGCCGCCATTTGGGATCCCGCCATGCAGGAGATCTCTACCAGCAAGCCAATTTTGGCACAGAAAAAATGGATCTGACGATTGTGCTCTGAAAAAAACCACCAGTGTAAAAGGAAAATGCCATGAAACCAGAAGGGATGTTATGTGGCAGTTCCCATTGGTACTGCTTTTAACCTAAGCCTTTCCGCAGCGCAGTAGAATATGCCAATAATTTCTCTCTTCATGTCTGCAACATCAAGTTCCTTCAAGAAACTCAGAGAGGCTTTCCCCATAGTGGGTAGCCCAAGGTCATCCAGTAGCTTTTGAGGCTGAGGGGAAATTCATACAATATTTTTTTTCACTCCCATGAAACACTCTTGTCCATTAGACCACGACATTGGAAAGAATGCCCATGGGATATCTGAATAGAACATTTACTGAACAGACATGGAATAGAATAGGAAGGACGGTGGCTACCCTCGATGCAAGGACTAACCCCAAGTCCATGATGATGCCAACCTTTTTCTACTAATACAATATTCTGAGATTATGAAAACCATGAGGCCTTCCACAAAGTCTATGAGTGGCACCAGCTCAGGAGAACATGGAGACCCCTATCTTTCTAGCTCTCTGGTCTCTGCTAAGCAAGCCTTGAGCCCACACCCTTTTCTTTCCTCCGTAACATATTGGTTTCACGCAGGAGAGAAGATAACCTGTCCAGATCTCCTAAGGCGCTAATCAAAAACCAATTCACCAATGAAGAGATCAGTATTACTGGTAGAGCAGATGCACAAAGACAGAAACAAAGAACAAACAAACAGCATGAAAAGACTGATGAGCATCGTGTTGAGCTCATGTGAACAACTGGCAGTCCAACCTTACATGCGATATAAAATTCTTTGATAACAATGCTCAACGTTAACCATCTTATATAGAGAAATATTTCCTGCTTGGAGCTATAGAGTGTAGTCAGTCACAGGGTGCATGAGCTCTGTAGCCAATTATTCACCTCACGGCAGAACTTAGGACTGGGATATTACTTGTAACAAATGAAAGAAGATTCCCCCTTTTTAGGTCAGGTAGGGCCCTTTGGGGGTCTCTGCTTATGGTCCCTGGATGAAACATTAAGCTGACAAGCCTCTGAGACTCAGGGGGGGGGGGTTATTTATTTATTTATTTATTTATTTATTTATTTATTTATTAAATTTATATACCGCTCCATCTAGCTACACGGCTACTCTGGGCAGTTTACAAACTGAACAGAAATCAAAACCCTAAACAGTAAAATACAATATAATAGATAACCACAAATATATAAATAAAAACACAATAACTAGTTAACAATATATAACAAAATGCATGCAACATATCCCATGGGACAGATCGCCACAAGAGAAGGGAGAGAAGATTTCTTGATGGGCAGGAAAGGTAATGAGAGTTCCTGCTCAGGTGTGCGTGGGATGATTGGGAGCCATGTGTGTATCTCATGGAGGCAGCTTGACAGGCACGAATTAAAGAGGAGTCACTGGGCAATGGGCCTGTTGTTAATCTGTTTTTGAGCAACTGTTCAGTTGTCGGCAAGACTCCTGGGGTGTCTCACTTTGGCTGTATATTAATGTATCTGGAATATGCTGATTGATATCGGGTTGGCTGTAGTTAACTGCGAGCAAAACCTGAAGGCCAAAACAAAAACAAAACAAGATGTTTTCTTCGCACAAAATCTGCCTCCTCCCTAAACAGCCAATGTGGAATAGTGTCAAATTGGGACTATGAGAAGCGCAGCTTCAAAATTTCCTCCTAGCCCCAGTGACTTTGGGCTACCTCAAAGATCGAATCTCTCAGTATGAACTGGCTCAGGTGTTAAGGTCACCAGGAGAGGTCTTTCTCTCCATCCCGCCACCTTCACAGGTGCACCTCAGAAGAACACATGAAATGGGCCTTCTCTGTTGCTGCTCCCAGACTTTGGAACTCCCTCCCACTGGAGGCCAGGACTGCCCCATCTCTGCTGTCTTTCCGGAAGCAGGCAAAGGCAAAGACCTTCCTCTTCAGGAATTCCTCATAATGGATTTTTTTTTCCTTTTTGCATGTTCTTGTTAGCTTTAATGTTTCCTTTTAATGTTGTAGGATGCCTCTTCTAATTCCCGGTTCTTAACTTGAGTATGTTTTGAATGTTCTGGGCTGTATATTGCCCCTCATTATTGTAAGCCACCTTGGGTCCTTTTCCACGGAGAAATGTGGGGTAAAAAAAAATTCAAAATAAATAAAATAAATAAGTCATTATTTTTCAACCGTATCTAATTCACCAGCTTGGTGTAAGGATAGAAATGGAGGGCGAGAGAGCCACAACAGAGGGAGAGAACCACAATAATAACTAAATAAATATCCTACTCTGGGTTTCTTTGGGGAAAAGAGCAGGGTAAAAACATAAACCAATCTCCAATGCCATACTGCTTCGTCAACAATACAGTTTCACCTTTCTACTGCAATACAGTAGATGGTGGGATGCAGCAAGGGCATAGCCATCCATTTACAGTCTGAAAAGAGGGAGTCGGCCCACAAAATTATTTTTCAGGGCTTAATAAACCGGAACAAATTACAAATCGGTTCTTGGAATGTTTGTTTCTCAGACCTCAAAGCCAACATTGGCGGTGGCTATGTTGCCCGGGGGTTCTGGGAGATGCTGGAAAAGCTAACCTTTTAAATCACATCTGTGACTGTAAATAGATTTAAAGGGAGGGGGAAGACTCCCAAAATTTTAAGCCATTGATATATGAAATGACTTAGCTTTGTTCGTGTCTGCCTGACTTTTCCAAAAGGAAGGGCCCTGGTTTTAAGAGTGGTACTGTACAGCACTCAACTTCAGTATTTATTTATTTATTTATTTATTTATTTATTTATTTAGTTAGTTAGTTAGTTAGTTAGTTAGTTTTGTCTTGTGTTGTCAAGTGTTTTAATATAATTACATTCTCTTTGCTTTCTATTTGTGTTATGCAGTAAAGATGCACTTGCCCCAGACAGCAAAGTGTTGATGAAGTGTGTTTTAAACAAATTTAAACTTATCAATACCGCTCAACTTTCCGAAGGAACTCTGGGCGGTTCACAACAAGAAAACATGGTTTTACCTAACATGGTTCAGAAATTTCTCTGGACAAGAAGGGAGAGACTCTGTTGATTGTCTTCTCCTGACCTGCACCCACACGGATATTCAACACTGTACATTGAGTTTTCCAACTCAGGACTGCTAACAAATTTGTAATTCTAGCCTTTATGGATTACAAATACCGTACCTCCAGTCTGTCTCTGAGATCTACCACCTTTCCATATGATCTTGGCCTCTGGCAATCTCAGGCTCATACATTTTTATTATGGAATTTGAGCCTCATGGTACAGTGGTTAAACTGCTGTACTGCAGCCAATAACTGTGCTTAAGACCCAGGGTTCAATTCCAGGTATCAGATTTGAAGTTCATTCAGCCTTCCAGGCTTCTAAAGTTGGCAAAATGAGTATTCAGCTTTGTGGGTGTTGGTGGCAATGTGTAGCCCGCATAATTAAATTGTAAACCATCCAGAGAGTGCTTTGAGCACTATGGGGCGGTAGATAAGCAGCACACATTGCTTTTAGTTTTGCTTTTTACTATAACAGAACTAGACTGCTACTTTTAGTTGGCATATTCCCATGTCCTCCAGACAACTATATTTCTCTAATTTATTTTCTACAATTTCTTTAATTGCATTTATCCCAATCATTCTTTATCCAAGAGACTGCCAGTGCCATTTACATTTAATTTCATTTTAACTTTTGAGCAAGTCTTTTTTCAATTCCTTTCTTCAATTGGCAATACATTGGAATTGTTCTGATCTGCAGGGAATCTCTATTACTAAAACAATACATGAGTTCCAGATCGAACAAAATCCTAGAGCAGGGGTCCTCAAAATATAGCCCATGGGCCGGATCCAGCCTGCCAGGATTCTGAATCTGGGCCACTGGCTATTGTAGAACACACACACACACACCCAACTGCAGAGGAGCAGCTGTCTCCACCTCAGCCACCAATGTGCGGGCAAAGCCCACTGCTGTCCTAGTGTCTCCCCCCCCCTTGGAGCTGCGGGAAAAGCAGGGGTGCCATGTGGGCCAGCAGATGAGGAGAGCAGCATTGGGCTGAGGGGGTGAAGTGGGTCAGGCCTTCCCTCTTCCCCCTTAGAGCTGTGCCGGGGAGCTGCAGGGTCCGGCTCCCAACAGTGTCTGAGGGACAGTGTACTGGCCCTCGCTTGAAAAAGTTTGAGGGTCCCTGCTCTAGAGTGCACTTGGAGAGAAGTAAGTGATAACACTATGTCAACACCAATGTTTTTGCTGCTGCTGCTGCTGCTGCTGCTGCTGCTGCTGCTGCTGCTGCTGCTGCTGCTGTTCCTGCTTGTGGTTGTGGTTGTTGTATGTTGTCAAACTAGAACTGACTTAGAGCAACCCTAGTAGCTTTTTCAAGGTAAGTGAGGTGTTCAAGGGTTGGCTTTGCCACTTCTCCAGCATCAGTGAGCATCCGTGGCAGAGAGGAGATTTGAAATGCAAGAAACATATATAAAAATTAATGCTTCCCTTGTTCTAAATGTTTAACACATCTGAGCAATGTTTCACTCTGTGTCAAAGCATATAAAGGATATGTTGGTAGGAAGGTCACATCCATTGACCAGGAAGTGGTTTCAGATTTCAAAACTGGAATCAGAACTGTTCAAAGCTCCGTTCAATCACTTATTCCTTGGATGCTGTTAATTTTAGTTTCATCGCTCATACTTTTTTTTTTTGGCAATACTGCATGTCTAATGGGGTTTTAGATTTTAATCAGCAGACCACCCAAGTAGTGCTAGCACTGAAGGGGTGGCATATAAATCACTCAAACAAACAAATAAAATGTTTCCACTAATTACTTGGCAAGGCTGAGGCACACCGTTGCTTTGTAACACACTCTTTTTATGCTCCTGTCAGCCTGTTCCCATGGATACATAAAATTCATCCTTGTAGGATTCTCTAACTTCAGAATTATATGTTTTATTGAACTATTTGTTTCTGCAGTCTGTCTCAGAATTTCACCACCTTTCGGCCTCACTGTTTACAATTTCTTATGGTGTGTGTGTGTGTGTGTGTGTGTGTGTGTGTGTGTGTGTGTGTGTGTGTGTGTGTGTGTGTGCGCGTGCGTGCACGCGCGCATGTGCACGCACACACATCTACCCGTTGAGGATAACTTCATGTGTCTGAGGGTCCTTATGCCACAATAAATCTGTTCCTCATTAAGTTGCCACAAAACTCTTATTATTACATTTTCTCCTGGATTCCTATCCTTAATAACAAATCACAATTTGGTATGAAAGAATATTTATGGAGGGTGGGCAGATGGCATATATCAACGTTTCTACTGCAGTCTTTTCCCATCAAAAATCACGCACGTTCCAACAAATTCTCCAAGCATTATTCTGTGAGGAAGACATCAACAATACTGGAATGACATTCCTGTCAGAGTAACGACACTCTCCACAACATGGAACTGAGCTACAAAAAAAAAAAAAAAAAGCCGTAATACCTATGAGAGCAGCCAAAACCAAAATAATATGGGCATAATTCACCTGCAGATGGTACCAGATATCTCGGCTGTTATTCTAAACCACTATTGCTGCTGGAAAAATAAGTAAACCTCTCCTGCCTAATGTAGGCAGCATTGCCCATGGCTGACTACAGCCACCTGATCAAGAAGGTCAGCAGTGCAAGTGTGGCGTGATCTCAGCAGTTGGGACTAGGAGGCAATATGGTCCGCAGCCAATCCCACCAAAAAGTATAGACAATATATGCTTCCTTGACAGGCTCAGATAATCCCTTCTCTAAAAACCTTAGCTTTCCCTGTCCAACCACCTTCAGGCAAATTTTGTTTAAAAATATTACCTCCTGCTATATCCCAACTGGGGCTCCCTCCAACTTCCTCCTTCAAGGATCCTTCACATGTCTCTTCCAAAAACAGACAGCAGTGGTTCTCTCTAACAAACCAGGAATCCTCATACAGAAACTGGTCAAGGTGCTATGTGAAAACTACTTCCTGTTTACAAGTACCTATCAGTATATGCCAGATGATGGTACCAGAGTCAATATGCCAGATGATGGTCAATATGCCAGATGATGATGGTCAAGTGAAAAGTGCAGGAGTTTTACCAACCCTGCATGCTGCCTTTAGTAGGTTTGGCTGGGAAGGACCTTTCTGGGTTCAAATTCCTGCCAATATATCATGTTTTGTCCTCCTGCCTCTGAATTCAAGAGAGCCACACCTCTGTGCTCTGTGTCTTTCCCCCTCTCAGTCACCTGCTGAAAGCAGCGATACTGTTGAAGTCTGTTTCCTAAAGGCAGCCATGTTTCTCAGTGGCAGCCCCTTGGCTTTGGAACCAACTTCCTCCTGAGATCTGTCTGGCACCTTCCCTCCCAGTCTTTAAGAAGCATCTAAAGGCATGGCTATTTAAAAAGGCTTTCCCCGGATATTAATCTGTTCTAATAATGATTGCTATTATGTATTTATTTTGTTTTTATCTGTAGCCCATCTTGCTCCTGTTCTATGTCTCTGTTATATTTTGTTTACTAGTTATTGTGTTTTTATGTATATATTTGTGTTTATCTATTATATTGTATTTTACTGTTTATGGTTTTGATTCCTGTTCAGTTTGTAAACCACCCAGAGTAGCCGTGTAGCTAGATGCAGTGGTATATAAACTTATAAACTTATAAATAAATAAACTTATAAATAAATAAATAAATAAATAAATAAATAAATAAATAAATAAATAAATAAATAAATAAATAAAGTTCATCAAATGCACGGTGCATATCCAAAGGATAAAGTCCTTTGTTCATTTCTGGCAGGGCTTATTTAAAAAGGGATTGACTGTTTCTCTTTTTGAGGGTGTTGATTGAGACTTCTTGATGTGTTCCATCCAGCTGCCATTAGAGTTCTGCCCAAATGGAAGATTTCAAGAAGAAGGGTGGTGGCGGAGGAGGCAGATGCCTACACAGGACATAAAGACTTCCCAAAGGAGAAAACTAAACAGGAAATGATCATGGGAAATTCACTCCTTAAAAACCTCATTATCATCCTAGGTGCCCCCTTTTTGTTATCAATCAGATAGGAATGAGCTTAATGACACAAAGAGCCCCAACAGGAGCATTTCAAAGAGACTGAACCTATTCATTGTGCAAGCAGGAGTGTTACTCTGTAAAATCCCATTCTTTGTAAGTACCCAAACAAGAGCAGGTTTTGTATTTGGTCACTTATCTACGCTGCTTCCCTTTGATCTTGCAAAAGAACTCTTGGAAATGAAATGAGCATCTCTGACAAAGTTTGGGTCTGCTTTGTGCAGAACGGACCGGTCTTCCAATACTTCTAAAGTCATGGCTTTGGATTTAAAACAGAAAAGTGGAGATGGAAGTGGGCAACCAGTTGGATTCCAAATAGCTAAAAATATGTTAGACCAGTAGCCCACCTAACCTAGTACTGTCTGCTGCTTCTCACCAAGCCGTGGCTGTGATACCCGAGACCCATCGACAGAAAATGTTAGGATTCTGAACCTGGCATTTTATAAGGGACAGAATGAAGAGGTGGAGGATCTGAATTTTAAGACATCCTAACATGTGCACAGCTGCCTAGATGCCCTAAGCACATCCGATCTCACCCGATTTCAGAAGCTAAGCAGGGTCGGCCCTGGTTAGTACTTGGATGGGAGACAACCAGGGAATACCAGGAGCTGTAGGCGCCACTGGCAAACCACTCCAGTATTCCTGCCAAGAAAACTCCATGGACATGGAGTCATGAAGAGTCGGTCACGACTGTAACGACATAACACACACACAACATGTGCACATGCACAAGCACACACACACACACACACATACAGAGAGGGGGGGGAATGAATGAGAGTTTGCATTTTTATTGTTACTTTTGTATCTAATGTATTTAATTCTCCACCATGGTCTGAGGTCTATAACCACATGCTTCAGCTTCTGGGTAAATCAGGCATAGAATCTTATTCTATTAAAAGTATTAATAAATTATCATTTCTATTGTCTTAAAAAGGAATTTTGTATTGTTTTAAAAAGTTTTAAGTGACAGATTCTTTAATTTTAAAAAAAGCCCAATATCTGGGTCAGGCTAGCTTGACTTTGCTTAGGAACTTACGGACGGCAATCATATGTTTTGCCCTGAACAATTACCTGTTCCGTTCTCAAGGACTGCTACATTTTAATATGCTGCTGTTGATACAGTAGTACATTGGGACAGTGTTGCTATTGGCAGGCATATACATGTGTTCAATAAATAAACAAAGGTATCTGAATGGCCTTCCTTGAAATGCAACTCGCTGGTACAGCAGTGTCAATTCTCCTCTTAGCGGCGTGGTTCCTTTGAGAAGCACAGATTTTGCCTGAAATCCCCTGCAGCTATACAGCAGCCTCCACAGAGGCCACCCAGTGGGATGTAATGCGGTTTCATGCAGCATTAGCACCTGATCTGGGTTTGTGCTGCCCAATGAAAAGATTCAGCAAAGGAGCCATTCCAAAGGATCACTCTTTCCCTGAGCACTCATCCCAATATGGCCAGAAACCTGGATTTACTGAGCTGAAGAAATGCTCAAGCAGCCATGCATAAGGATCCTTTCTTTAAAAAAAATAATCTGCATTTCTCTTGATCAGAGACTCCGACGATCTCCTGAATACCCTCATTATGCAAACACAATGTCCCAAGCATCATCCAGGCCCATGTTTCATCTTTCAGAAACATATATAGCACGTGTCCTACTCATAGGTTCACTCTGAGCGTTGTTTGGCTATTCTAAGAAAAGAGGAAGAATCCACTCAGTCATTATCTTGGAGGAGTTGTTTCGGAGAAGGAGGGTAGAATCTACTGAGAGAAGACTGTGTTCCTGGAAAGGTATCCAAAGCCTTCTCATTTATGGTGTCCACGTGGGGGCGGGGGCGGGATATGTCAGGAGCAGTGGCGTAGCTATGGAGGGGCAAGGGGGGCGACGTCTGTTCCCGGGTGCAGCAGCCAGGAGTGCCAAATTGGGTGCCAAACGGCTTCTTGCCCAGGAGCCGCGGGAAGGCGCATTGTGGGGGACCGGCCAGGGCTGGCGTGGAGGGCTCCCTGGCTGCTGCCACCGCCTTCTACATGGCATCTTAGCCCCTCCCTGTCTTTGTCTCCGGGCACTGACAACCCTTGCTACGCCTCTGGACAGCAGTGCTTCAGAGATTCACAAGCAATCTGTCTTCAAAAGCAAAAAACGTAGTGCTTTAAGTATTCTCCGGGTGGTTTACAATTTAATTATGCAGGATACACATTGCCGCCCCCAGTGTCATTTCACCAACCTCAGAAGGATGGACGGCTGAGTGAACCTTGAACCTGCTACCTGGGATTGAACCCCAGTGGTGAGCACTGTTTTTAGCTGCAGTACAGGCATTTAACCGCTGCGCCACGAGGCTCTCTGAAGAAGAAGAAAACCCACTGAAAACTGTGAACTTTAGCAAATACCTTATTGGTGGTTTGCCCCCAATCAAATAAGTATAATTGGTAGGGTTTTTTTTTCCAAATGGGAATAGGACAGTTGACTTCTGGGTAAAAGTGGACAGGCTGAGTCAGATCAGGAAATAAAATCAGGTGTACTCAATTGAGCAGGAGCAGCTTGCAAAAAAGAGATTTTTGCTTTGCTCCTATGGTTGGAGAACATGGTTGTAGGGGCCTGTGCAGGAAAGTTCGTTGCGACAGCAAGACACATGGCTGGCTTGACCCGTTAGCTTTAAGGAGCCTATGGTGTCATTTAGTAGAGGCATCCAAACCAGGGCACTCATAAAAGGAAAGAGAGCCCCTTCAATGCCTGCAAGTGCTCTCAGTTCTCTAAGTTTCTTCTTGCCATGCTCTATTTCCCAGGAGAGAACCATGTGTCAGGCCATGGTGAGACATGAAAGTGGCAGGTGCCCCAAGAGGTGGACATCTGCTCTTGGAGTTATCAGCTTCCTACAAGTGATTTAAGGAGCCAGTAATCCCACTCTCCAGCAAGAGAATAAGAAGAAATGCTCCATTGAAAATCCAAGTGTCTTCACCTTCATCCAACTAAAGGAAAAGGTTTCCAGGCCCTGAGACAGAGGTCCAAACAAGTCTACCGATGTCGCTGGGTTTCCTTTAGATAGGCCAGAATCCTATTGGGGTCTTATGCACATGTAAGGGAAAGCACCTAAATTGCAGCAGCAAGTTGCAACTTATTTGATGAGGTGGTGGCTGTACTCAGGAATGCAAGCAGCATCTCATTCGTTTGCAGCAATTTGCAGCTGCAGTTAACATGGTTTCCATTACACAAGTGTGAATGCTATATAGGTAGATAACCAGAAATTATGGCAACGAGCCCTGACTTTCCTGCAATCTATTGTTGGGAAATTATACAAAAATATGGGCAAGGAATTATTTTCTGATTGGCTGGCAACCCTAAAGAGGAATTCTACAATCTAAATGTCATAAGCTTTATATCTACTGTATATCTATATCTATATCTATCTATCTATCTATCGATCGATCGATCGACAGATAGATAGATGTATATGTGTGTGTACACACACACACACACACACACACACACACACAGTGGACCCTTGTATAACAAACGGTTTCTATAACATAAAATCTGTAAAACATAAAAAATTCCAGAGATAGGGGAAATTTGCTTAACAGAATCATCTATGGGGCGAATCCATACAACATAAAAATTTTCGTGATTAGGGATTACTCCGTTTTCAATGCATTCCTATGGGAAATTTGTATAAAGGAAAATTTGCTTAACAGAATTTCATTTGGAAACGAATTAATTTCTTTATACAAGGTACCACCGTATATATATTGCTGTTACAAGTCAGTACCAAGCAGACATCATCCCACCACATCCCAATAACAGAATATTATTTAAAAAAAAAATAGAACTGAGAACAATATTTTTTTCCGCTGAAAAAATAGATGGAATTTGAATTTAACATAACGTGATGCATTAACAAACATCTCCCCAATATGTCTATTGGTATGTTAAACATGCATTTCCTGTAGAGAATAGTGATGCCATTTTTAGTTTCATGTCCCAGAGCTTTAAAAAGCTACCTGTCCAGAATGCTGCTAACTGTGGCCTCAAAAACTAGCTCTGTTTGATTGTGAGAATGTGTACTTTGCTGCAGAACTCATTGTTCTTGGTGATAGTAACAGATGAGTTAATAAGGTGCTGAAGCTTACATGACTCTAAGATTTACAATATGTAGCCTGCATAATTAGATTGTAAACCACCCAGAGAGTGCTTGAAGTGCTATGGGGCAGGATATAAGCAGAACACTTTCTGCTTTCTAAGCCTTACTGAATGTTGGTGTATAAGATTTTCTCAAAAAACCGTATTACTGTACAAATGCATTTGTTGTTTCAACAAACACTTGTTATCTGTTGTTGCATCTGCTTAGTCCTGCACGATCCAAACAGAAAGCATTTCACCGGGGGCTGCCATCCCACACATACACTGGAGAGGCACAGTTAGATTGCAGCATTAGATAAGTCAAATCCCGCAAAAGTCAGCAGATACCACCAGGGTTTTAACAGGACTTGTTGAGCAAGCATACGAAATGGTAGGTTGTATATCATGTAACTGCAGTCCCCATACCCCATGAGGCTATATATATTGTCCTTCAACTCCATTTCTGTACACTAACTTTGAGCTAAGATAATAAAATTATAGCCATGTTGTGCTGTGTTGATTGCTTGTCTTCCTTTCAGCAAATCTATCCAGGGACACACATTAATACAATATGCTGTCATCTTTAGCAGGGATTGCTGCTAAATGATTATCCATCATAACAATATTTCATGATTACTTATACTCTTTAAATATACAATACCTTCAAAATCCTATCATTCCTTCTTTTTAAAATACAATTTATCAAGCCAAATCCATACTGCCCATATACTCCCAATATCCTACAGACCTCTGAATCACCTCCAATACTCTTTTTCAGTCAGGCATAACATAATTTGATTTATGCAGGAAACTGCCTTACCGTGAATTAGGAGGCCAATGGTCTATCTTCCTCATTGATGAGTATATTAGCGTTTCTTAGCATTTTTAAATAGCTTTACTAAAAACAAAAAATAATCTAATGTTTCAAAACCTGTCTGCACTAACAATTTTGTCTGAAATTTTAACAATATTGTGAGTAAATTCTAATAAAACATGAGTAAATTTAGGAATTGGAGGCACTGATTCCTGATGCAACAAATAAAAAAGCAACACAAAATAACTAATTCCACCCCCTCCATTCTTCACATTTAAAAAATTATAATATTGAAGATTTCCCCTGCAAACTACAGTGGATCCTTGTATAACAAACAGTTTGTATAACATAAAATGTGCACAATATAACAAATTCTGGAGATAGGGGAAATTTGCTTAACAGAATCACCTATGAGGCAAATCTGTACAACATAAAAATGGGATCACTCTGTTTTCAATGCATTGCTATGGGAAATTTGTATAAAGGAAAATTTGCTTAACATAATTTCATTTGGAACAAATTAATTCCTTTATACAAGGTACCATCGTATATGGGACTTTTTAAAAAACCTAAGATGCCCCCTCTTGGGCAACACAACCCACAGATGGAGAAATACTTGTCTGCATTTATTAGCAGCAGTTCTTTTAGAAGGTATAATTTCCCAGCCCTAGCTGAAAATTCCAAGGATTGAACTTGGAGCCTTCTATCTGCAGCATATGTATTGTATCTGGAAGTTGAGCCATGGCTACTGGACTTCTTTTTTGAGAGATAGAAGTCCAGTAGCCCAACTCAACTTCCAGATAAAGGCACCTGGATGACTGAGAATCTTCACAGACATATGTATTGTACCATGATGCTATACTTATCCATCCTCTTCTTTTAAAAGTGTTTCTTACACGGCTTCCTCTGGATTGGAGTTGCTATCAACTCTGTTGCTCCCATTAGCTCAGTGGTTCCCAACCTTCCTAATGCCGCGCCCCATTAATGCAGTTGCTCATGTTGTGGTGAGTGACCCCTTGCCCTGCTTGGAAGAGGCCACAAGCCCCCTTTGGCAGGCCACTGCCACAGGGGCCATAGAGAACTTCTCTCTACAGGCACCCTCAGCCAATGGCAGCCTCCGGTGCCATTGACTGACGTCCCCTCCAACCTATCAAGCTGTAACTCACTCTTCCCCCCCCCACTTCCTCTCACCCTTCCTCCAGACCCAAGCTATTTGTGCCTTTTTCTTCGCTGGCTCTTGGCGACCCTTGTGAAATGGTTGTTTGACCCCCAAAGGGGTCCCGACCCCCAGGTTGGGAACCACTGCATTAGCTGGTTTAGTCTAAACTCACCCTTCCCTGTGGCCACAATATATCATGGAACAACGCAATCTCTGAATCCTAACAAGGTGTAAGGCCTACTGAAGCTCACAGAAATTGATGGCTTTAAGCACCTCTAACTCAAAAGAACATGCTTTTGTTATTATTCTCAAAATTGATTGGGAATACTGTACTTAATTGATAGTCAATCCACTCCGCAACCCACCCATCCACCCTACCCCCCCCAAAAAAAACCATATCAGTTTCATGGAGTCAATCTGTAAGAGATAGTGGAACTGGAAAAGGTGCAGAAGAGAGCGACCAAAATGATTACTGGGCTGGGGCACCTCCCTTATGAGGAAAGGCTAAAACATTTGGGGCTCTTTAGTCTGGAAAAAAGGCGCCTGAGGGGGGATATGATTGAGACGTACAAAATAATGCAGGGCATGAGTAAAGTGGATAGAGGGAAGCTCTTTCCCCTCTCAAAAAATACCAGAACTAGGGGACATGCACTCAAATTGAGGGCTGGGAGAGTAAGAACAGACAAAAGAAAATATTTTTTCACCCAGCGCGTTGTTAGTCTATGGAACTCCCTGCCACAGGATGTGGTGATGGCATCTGGCCTGGATGCTTTCAAAAGGGGATTGGATAGATTCCTGGAGGAAAAGTCCATCACAGGTTACAAACCATGATGGAGATGTGTAATCTCCAGGCTTAAAACCAGGGTACTTCAAGGGCCAGATGCAGGGGAGTGATATCAGGAGACGGATATCTAGTCTCATGCGCTTCCAAAGGCATCTGGTGGGGCCACTGTGAGATACAGGAAGCTGGACTAGATGGGCCTTTGGCCTGATCCAGCATGGCTCTTCTTATGTTCTTATGTTCTTATGATGTTAGCAAGAGGTATTCTGGCCAGAACCAGCATTATCCCACTTCAACTGCAATCGGAAAATGGTTTTCAAAGCTGACATTTATATTAAAAATTCTAGTGGGTAGAAGTGGTCTTGAAATATTAGATGTGCTAGCATCTTTCCTCCTATATGCTAGAACAGGCTCAACGTTTCTGAAAATATAGACTGTGAGTGGTATTATTTTTACATCATTCCCATGGAATAAACATGTCCCTCCTACTGCACTCTTCAACCTTTCCCATAATTTACAAAGGTTTTGAAAAAGCAAGGGGAAAAAGAATCTCAAGTCACCATGCCTGTAGCCTGTTTAGTTTGATATAGGCCTTCAACTCACTTCTGACTTGCAGTCAAACTACTGTAATAGGATTTTCAATGTATGCAAAATATTTAACCCATGTGCCCGCTGCGAGAGGAGCCAGCCTGTGTGACCTTGGTCAAGCTGCATGTCACCACTGCAGCGTAGTAACATACATAGTAACATACAAGCGACTCAATGTTTGAATGAAATGTTAGCTGCCATACCTGTGAATTCTCTCTAGGAAACTATTGCTGTAGACAGAAATAAACTTATATATATATATATATATATATATATATACACACACACACAATTAACTTGTTGAAGGAGATATCCTGAATATATTAAGGACATACAGTGGTACCTCAACTTACGAATTTAATCTGTTCCAAATGCATGCTCTTAAGTCGAACTACTCTTAAGTCAGGGTACCTATCTAAAAAAATTGAAAACATAAGTTTAAAAAATCAAAACAATTAATATACCTATTTGTAAGTCGAACAAACCATATATAACATTTGTAAGGTGGCAGTCAAAACGCCAACAGTTTTCTGCTCTTAAGTCGAATTGCTCTTAACTAGAGCTGCTCTTAAGTCAGGGTACCACTGTATACGGTATGTGGGTTTTTACATGTGGGTTTCAAGACAGTTCTGCCTAGAAAGTGAGAGTGCAACGCCTTCACCCCATGGTGCGCTTTGTTATATACTCTGATGACTAAAAGAAATCCTCTTTGCCGTCTAGCATTAGAAGAAACAGGTGTAATACAACACAAGACTGGGTACTCGCAGTAGCAACTGTTCACATAAAGATGTCCTGTAAATGGCCTATCATTAGCTATTCGCGACCTAACCGTTTTAGGTACAGTATATTGTTCTGCCTGTTGGACTGTCTTTTCTAATCACTTGTTGCTAAACAAATAACATATTGGCTGGATCTTATACAGCCAGAAAGCCTGCTGTGGCCAGACCCAAGGAATTGCTGATGAGGTGGTGGAGTGTTGATTAAAGGCTAAATGCAGGGTTACGGATCACCAGTGCTGATACTGCACCTTACTTAAAATGTATCATATGGTTTAAAGGAGCTCATATTAGCATCACGATAAAAGCGAGATTCAGAGCTTATACTTTCGGGGGGTGGGGTAAAAAAAAGATGAGTGAAAAATCAAAATTGTTGACTTGAAGAGGTAGTCCATTCATTAAGAAGCCACACCAGTGCCATTGGGTGAATTCTCTTAATTCTACACCCCGTTGTATGTGACATTGCCTGCAACCACTTACCCTTGAAAATCACATTGCATGGAAAAGCCGGGCATTTCAGTCCCATCCCACGACCTGCGTCCCTAGCTCTTCAAGGCACCCCAAAAAAGAGTGGCTACAAAGTTGCCCCATTCCAATTAAAGGACCTCATGGGTTGAGTTGTAATTTGAAATAAAAAGGAAGGGAAAAAGAAAAAGACCTAGCAACCTAGAGTCACAACCTGCACTACTCGCAATCGTCTCTCTATAATTCATAAAAGTAGCAACCTCATTATTGCTCAGATTTGGATTCAACATCACTTCAATCGCAGTGCTAGTATCATTGTTTTTTTTTTCTTTTTAAAGCCATTTTGTGTAGTGGCATCCTTTCAATACAACACCACCAATTCACTGTCTTTAGACACCCCCCACTCTCCCCCCCCCCGCAAAAAAAAAACCCCACCTCAGGCTCCTTCCCTTTATCACATTTAACGCAGTTGATAAGAGGTGCTCCTGGATCATTTTCCGAGGGCTGCGTTACACATAAGAGCTGCCCTTTATTTTAAAGTAAGGCTTTTCATATGATCGCCTTCACTTCCAATGAGAGCAAATGCAGCTGAACGTCTCCTGATTTTTACTAAAAGAGTACTGAAAGGAAGCTGTGCATATGGCATACGCTTTACGGTGGGGGGGGGGAGAGAAGTATAACCCCCCCCCCGCATGTCCTGTCTTACAAATGATCTTTTACAGAGGTTGACAGACTTAAACCCATCCCCTCAGCAGACTGCATCACCTGTTAAGTTCAATACTTTTCTTCATATGCATTTGCTTCAGTGGTGTCCCTCCACTTAAGAAGGGCTGTGGAATTCTTAAGCAAGAGAAGAAGAAGAAGAGAAAAGAGACACAAGATTTTTCACTTGAAGACAGTGTAGCTCATTGCTTGCTCTGAAGATTGCAGGAGGTGGGTGAACATGGTGCAAAGTACTGGGGGAGGGAGAAAAGAAAAAAGACAGACAGACAGACAGAGAAAGAGAGAGAGGGAGGGAGGGAGGGAGAGAGAGAGAGAGAGAGGAGAGAGAAGAGAGACTGCTGGAAATTAATGAGCCAAAAGGATAATTAAGGCAGTAATTTCTCTCCACCACACACACACACACATCCTACTTAACTTGCATCACAGCATGGTATAGAATGAAAGTATAGACAGAAGGCAAGAGCGTAAGAAATTGAGTCATCTTGGACTTACCGTATTCAAGCCTCTTGCTGTACTGCAGGCAGCATCCGGGCGGAGAGCAGCGTGGAGCTCACACAGCTCAGGAAAAGCAGGCAATCCGTGAAGGATGCAAATGCATTGTCAAAAATAATAACAATAATAATCCTGACAATCGAGGCCAGAGGAACCAGACTCTGTATCCAAGGAGGGACCTGGTTCGTCACAGCTGTGACTTGCCTGCTCCACAGCTCAGAAAAACAACCACACTGCTGCAGTGTGGCAAGCATATGATTGCCATTGCAATGCATGTCCCATATATTCAAGCATCACAGAAAACATGGTCTGGAGCTGATTCCATGTGGATAAGGGGTTTTATGGCTGAGGCAGGAAAAGGAGGGGGATTTCTCCCCACATAATCAAATCACAGGGAGGGAGGGGGGAAGGTGGAAAGAAGATCTGTCTTGATTACTGTAGAGCATTATTCCCCAGGACATCAATTACATAAACCAGGTGCCTTTGCCTCCTGTTTCCCTGATAAATGCCTGTAATCTCATTTCACAAATGAGCCCTATGTAGAGAGGAGCCACCTATTGTGGTGATATCATTTGCTCTAGTCTCCATAAATGGGCAACTTCCTACACAACGTCACGGACACTGACGAAACGAATGTTCAGAATATTTGAGTGGGCAGCAGGGTGGTGGATCGGGGCCCCGTGCTTTTACAGCCGCGGCAGCGGTGGCACCTTCTAGCGCTAGTGAGACCGCGGATCATGCCTTGTTCTCAGAGAAGGAGCCCCAAGGAAAATAGTCAGGAATAAGTCAACTAGAGACAGGAGAGGAGAGAAGGGGAGAAGTTGCCCGGCTCTAGTTGTGGGAAAGCATTTCAGAGCCAAATGCCACCTTTGCAGATTTAGAAAGCTCCAGGCAGCAACTCAGTGAAAGAAAATCCATCCACAAATGGGATGGTTTCTTTTCAACAAAAGAATACAGGAGATATATATATATATATATATATATATATATATATATATATATATATATATATATATATATATATATATATATATATATATATATAATTAACCACACAGCTATCTACACTGGATCGTAGTCGAATGCTATCCCAAGCATTTAGGACTCAGTGATGTATCGGCAAATGATGCAAGCAGATCCCAGTAAGGTGGCTTTCTGCATCTGACTGATGGTGACTTTGTCAACTCCAATTTCTTCTAAATACTTCCTTAGCTCTTTGGGCACCGCACCCAGCGTGCCAATTACCACTGGGACCACCTGTACCGGTTTATGCCAGAGTCTCTGAAGTTCAATTTTCAGATTCTGATATTGGATAAATAATTATTATTATTATTATTATTATTATTATTATTATTATTATTATTATTATTATTATTATTATTATTATTGCTTCACAATTGCAACACCTTGCCATCAAAACCCACAATGCTCCCACTAGTTGAAGAACTACTTACATGTTGTGTGCACATTTAGCTCATGCTTCATATGCTAATAATATATACAGTAGGATCCCGGTATCTGCTGGGGATTGGTTCCAGCCTTTCCGTGGATAATGAAAACCATGGATAAGAAAGAACGCCTGCCCACCCACCCCCAAACTGCTGTTTCCTGGCAGTAGCTTGCTTTATGACTGCTGTTTTGAGACAGTAGCTTGCTTTATGGCCGCTGTTTGTGACAGTAGCATGCTTCACAGCTGCTATTTGTGCCAATAGCTTGCTTTACAGCTTCTTTTTGTGACAACAGCTTGCTTTACAGCTTGCTTTGTGGCTGCTGAATTATTTAATTTTTCTTCTTCTGCCAACCGTGGATAACTGAATCAGTGGATAATGAATCAGTGGATATGAGGGTCCTACTGTATATATTATTTCCTTTGGCAATGCAACTAGTTATGCATTCTGGTTTCAGCTAGGTCAGCGGCATTTCCCCACGCTGGCCTGCTTGTGCATTATGGGGTTGTACTCATGGCACAGACTAGTGGGGGGTGTGTGTGGCAGATTCACTGTTTTTGGATATTGCAAGCCTGGGTGAAAAGTATACGCCACATGGGACATGTTCAGAACTGAACGGTCTTGGTTGTTTAATTCCATCACAACCCCCACTGGCAAAGGAAGAGCGTTTCTCCTGTCTACCATTTTTGGTGTAAGCTAGGCACCCTGGAGCTTCCCAGACACACTACTGTATTGATGAATTAAATCTCTGCACTGGCCTTTGAAAATCCGCTTGCAAGTGTGTTCTTTGTTTCAACCGAATGCCATCTTACAGATAACACATAACATCCGGGTTCACATCAAGCTGCATTGAATATGTCCTGTTGTGCTTTTTCAGAGACGGGGAACAACATTACAACTCCATAATACCCTATCAAAGCCAGTATTTGCCTTCCATTGTGCCTGCTCTTTTTAATCATTACTTGCTTTGTTGCTGCTTCCACACTGAAACATGGGACAGAGAAATGGCTCCCCCCAAATCACCCAAGTTGCTTTGGCAGATGACGGAGAAAACCCCACCAACAACTCTTTTCTGGTAATAAGAATAGCAACAATGCAGCCATGTATAAAACAATTCCCTGCCCACTCATATATTTTTTTTGCAAAATCTGCTGCCTAAGGGTCAAACAAGATGCTGAACTGATTCTATCTTTTCTCTTTCTCCCATTCACAATTGGATTTCTTCAGACATTGATGCCTCAACAATGAAAGTTGCAACTTAAATCCACGCTTGCCATTTAATGACGCCCTACAAAACAAAGCCATCCTAGCATCAGTGAAAGTGTGTATAAGAAGCAGATTTTTAAAAACAAATTGAGATAAGAAACAGATGGCTTTTACCACCTGAGAGAGAATCTCTTCTAAATACAAAGCGAAAAGTGTGCTGCTTATATACCGCCCCATTGCACTTAAAAAAGCTGCCTAGATGTCCTAAGCACATTCGATCTTGCCTGATTTTGGAAGCTAAGCAGGGTCGGTCCTGGTTAGTACTTGGATGGGCGACCACCAGGGAATACCAGGTGCTGTAGGTGCCTGGAGTAGGAACTGGCAAGCCACTCCTCCTGTGTTCCTGCCAAGGAAAACTCCATGGACATGGGGTCACAAAGAGTCGGTCACGACTGTAATGACACAACACAAGCACTTAAAGCACTTGCTGGGCAGTTTACAAGTAATTATGCAGGCTATACATTCCCCCCCCCCGGAAGCTAGGTACTCATATTACTGATCTAGGAAGGATGGAAGGCTGAGTGAACCTTGAGCCTGCTACCTGGGATTGAACCCCAGGTTGTGAGCACACTCAGCTGCAGTACAGCAATTTAACCATGGTGCCGTGAGGCTCCTTGACCTTCAAATACACACCTCAGACTAAGTAATGGTAGAGCCAGCCCTGCTTATTGTTCATAGTAATCTTTCTCCAATCTTTCTGCCAGTTATATCCAAAAGGCTAAAAAATCAACTGTATGTTATGGCACAGTGCAAGCCAACCAATGGAGACAAAAATGAATAGTCATACCTTCACATCTGTCAGTTGCTGATTGCAACGCCAAGGAGTGGTTTGTTGCATGAAACAGAGGTGACAACTGTTTGCACTTGACACCTCCGGTTATGATTAGAGAGGGTTAAACCAGTCTCATTTCTGGCCTTTTACCTGTGTTCGCTCACTCACCGCCACTCGCGTGTCATTTTTCTTCCCCCTTTATGCACTAATTTGCAATTATGGTGAAATCTGAACGTCCTTCAATAGAAATTAGTTACAATTCATCAAGATGCTTTTTTTGAAGCACAAGATGTTAACGGGCTTTTGCAGGAGCCAAGCGCTGGGTCACAATATTCAAACACTAGGGGAAATCAGGCTCACGGTTTATAGATCAGCTTGGGTAGCAGAGACCAAGTGTAAGTTAGGGATTCTTATGTAGCCATAGTTCCCATGAACATCAGAGAAAGAAGTCAAAGCTGGCACCAGTCAATGCAACAATACTGCAGTACAAGCAAAATACTGGGGCCTCTCTCTCTCTCTCTTCTTTTCACACCTGCCTTCTAGGAATCAGAAAAACTCTTGGGTTACTGGCTCCAGAGATACCCGTACACCTCTGTTTCATTTAAGGCTCAGTGGTATTCTCAGGGTCAGCTAAATCAATTTTAGACTCCTATGTTTGCTTGTCTCCTCTCTCCTTCTGCGCTGGAAAACAGAACATTTCTCCAAAGGGCAGTTTTTCAGCTTTGAGTCTATGGCATTAGGGACCCCGTTGGGGGTCGAACGACCCTTTCACAGGGGGTCACCATGAGCCAATGAAGAAAAAGGCACAAACGGCTTAGGTCTGGAGGAGGGGGAGGAAGGGGAGGAAAGAGTGAGTTGCAGCTTGATAGGTTGGAGGGGATGTCAGTCAATGGCACCGGAGGCTGCCATTGGATGAGGGTGCCTGTAGAGTGAAGATATCTATGGCAACTTCAAAGGGGGCTTGAAATGCCCAGAAAATGCTTTCAAGCAGACACATCCTTAACACAAATCGGGGCCTCCGTTCTGCCGTTCTGCCCATTGCCTTACTTTGGGGGGTTACCAGAGGTGGAATGGGCCTTCCATTGAACCAAAAGAGGCTCTGTGATTCTTCTTCCCTGGATATATCCACACCATATTTTCCAGCTGAGATGATGGGTTTTCACTCCCAGTCCCAGGACGCCTGACAGAAAGTCATGTCCCATGCATTTGAAGCAGATGGGAGCATTTTGGGGCCGTGCCTGTGTGCGTGTCCACGTGTACATGTGTGTATTTTGCTGCTCAAATTTAAAAAAGACACCCATTTTGTGCTGAGATTGTGCAGACAAACGACAGGGACCCTGATGGGGGAAAACAGTCCTCCTTGCCTCGCTCTCAGCTGGAGGCGAGGGCTCGAAAAAATGTTTGCTGGGGTTCCTTGTCAAAGCAAAGCAATTTAAATAACTGAGAACAAAAGCCAGTGTCTTATTAAGCTTCCACTGAAAAGACAGTCCTGTTAGCATGGTAACACAGGCCTACGCTGCTTGTTTCAGTGTGGCTGTTGGCAAGTAGAAGGTGGGTATTCTTAACAGAGATCAGCCCTTGGGCAACAGCAGTATTTGTGCAAGCAGGACCGTCCTGCTTGACTTTGGATAATGCCCGAAGAATTTAATGAGCGTTCGTTTGAGATCCCTGACTTTATCGGGAGCTGCCCATGCAGCAGACCTGAAAGCTACAACTGCAGCAGTTTGGAGCTACGCAAGTGCTCACTGGAATACTGAGCACTAGACACATTATAGCTGTGCCATAAAGAGTTCAGGGCCTGTCTCCTGCTACTCAGGTTACCTATAACACCTTGGAACTTAGGGCTCGGTCCCATGCAGTTTAAATTGCTAGAAAAACCTGTGTTAAAAATGCCATCCCTACGGCCACCGGGCTTTTTGAAAAAAAAGAAAAAAGAAAAACCGGTAATGCCCCTTTAAGCGAGGTTTCTGTGACTCACCCAGGAGGTAAGGAATTTTTTGCCTCGCTTTGAAGATCCACCTTTTAAGGAAGCAGACACCGTGGGACCACACAGATAATCCGGGTTTCTCCTTTTTTTAAGTCATTGCACCGACCGGCTGTTCCTGGGGCCGATCGGCACTGTTTTTTTTAATTGCTTTTCACCTTCGGAGAAAGAGGAAGCTCCATGTGGTGCCCTAAGCCTTAATTTTCCTCCAGCCAAGTGGTCCGTTTTTTTTCAAATGCTAGCGCCACCTGCTGGCCAAGGGGGCTGAACTGCACTTTTAAATTAAAAACCAGCTTTGGACGTGTGAACTCCTGTCCCACTTATTCAATCGCATGATGGGACAAAGAGGAACAGCTGGACCTTCAGAAGATCAGGATCAAAACCCAGGTGAGATAGCAGCCTAAGACACCTAGCAGACCACGTTCCACTACATGTGCCCACCTGATCTATGACATCCTCCCAGGAGACCTTAACTTGATGTCCTGTAACCCAAAGAGCGTCCTCTCCTAGCATCACAAAGGCAGGCTGCCTCACTGGATGGAAACCACCATACAGTGATTGGACTTCCATATAATTCAAGATGCAGAAATGGTGAGGATGAGTTATAAAGACCTCTTTAAACCCTGCTTATCTATCTATGCAGGCCTCCTGTAGCTGGCAATGATTATGCCTCTCACTCAGCCTCTGTAGTAATCATTAAAGTGTTAAAGTGTTCAGTGTTTTCTTAACATTGTGATTAATGTGTTACATGCATACATTTTCATATTTTCTAGTATGACTCTTCATGGGTCGCTTGGATATTTTATTTTTTCTATGCAGTTTATAAACACAATCAATCAAATGGAGGAACATTCCAGTCTAGACGGTAGAAGAGCAGGAGGGGCTGAGTGGCATATTTGATAAAAAATATTAGAAATAACCCAGTGTTAATGTGCATTTCTTCTGGAAAGCCTCAAGTGTTCACTCTCTGATGTCTTCGGTAGAAAGAGTAGGTTTTCAGGATGCTTCAATTTGTTTTCTTTGTCCATACGGTCTGAGACTGGAATAAGCTACTGTTTTGTTTCCTCTTTTCTCAATAAACAGTTGTCTTAATACCTATAATGCAAACATAAAATAACCAGTTATGAGAATGATGGCATAAGTTTTGGATGTTGTGAGGACTGATGACCAATTTTGTCCTTGTAATCTGAAGAATAATATAGGTAACTGAAGCCCTTTTACTACAATAGGCTGCGTGATTTTAATAAAATAATTTGAGAAATGCGCTTCTCCCCCCCACACACACACACTTGGAAACAAGTATTCAGGTGCTGATCAAATAACACAAATCTGTGCCCTTCACTCTCAGCAACTTGCTATAAATTCACACTCCTGATGATTCTAAACATTGTGTCATTGCCCATGCTAAAATTCCACATCCCCAGGCCATACGATATGCTCTAAAGTGCACAGCACTGGACAATGTGTATCCTCAAAGCCAAATTTTACCTTGTGTTGCGTATTTCATTCTCTGCCTTCTCAAGACCCATCATGAATGAGTGTGGGCATTAGCTCAACTCAACTCATTGAGTCGTATAGCCAGCATTTGTTTTTTCCTTAGAACAGACCCTGACTAGAGATGGGCACAAAATTCCAAACTGGAGTTTCGTGTTCATTATTTGGGCCCTGGGGTCCGCTTCATTCCATTTCTGTTTTTTGGGGCCCACTTCGTTTCCGTTTCTTCTTCATTTTTCGGGTGCGGCAAGCTGTGGTCGCAGGGAGCCCTCCCAGGGCTGGGTGCCACCGAAGCCGGAGGCATGCGGGCCAGGAGAGCGTTCCCATGGCCGCGCGGAGCCCTCCCGGGGCCGGGTGCCACCGGAGCTGGTGGCAAGCCTGCCGGGGAGTGCAATCCAGTGACCACGGGGAGACCTCCCAGAGCCGGGTGGTGCTCCGGTCACCACCCACAACAGGCTGCCACCTCCGGAGCACCGCCGAGCACCACCCTCCCTTGGGCCCCCTCCCCAAGGACCGAGCCGCTGCTCCGTCTGCCACGCTCATCAGGTTGCTACTCCAGAGCCCCATGCAGCACTGCCCGTGCCTGGGGCCCTTCTCCCCAGGCACCACTCCGCCCTGGGAGCCGCCACCCCAGCAGACCACCACCCCGCACCCCCCGGGCCTAGACCCGGGAAACCTGTGGGGGGGTACAGCTGCACTCCCCCGTGCTCCAACAACGCCCTCCGCTCCTGCTTCCGAGCTGGCTGCACCGTCGCCGCTTTGCCATGTGGCCAAGATGGCGCCGGGCGCAGCTGAGCTCCAACATCCTCCCCTCCAAAGCCTGCCGAGTGCCGACAAAGAGGCCAAGATCCCGGAGCCCAGCCCTCATAACGGCTCGGATCCCTCCTCTTCTTGTGAGACCAGCAAAGTCTCGTGTCGGCTCCGGCGGGGAGGGGGCAAAGAGGCTCCGCCAGGCCCAGCCCCCTCTTGCCGCCCTCCGCTGCTCCATTTTTCATCGTGCAAGCGGCGCGACGCCAGTAATGGAAACGAACAGAACCAAAGAAAATTTTCTTGGTTCTGTTCGGTTCGAGCTTGCCCCATCGCAATGGTCATTATTCATACCATTGCGTGACAGAACAAATAATGGAGAATGGTAACGAAAAAATGGTCGTTTCGTGCCCATCTCTAACCCTGACATAGGAACATTGTACAAAACCAGAGAGGTGGATACTTTTGCATGGCTCCCATGCAAAAACCATGAGCATAATGTCTCCTTGGTGACACATACTTGTGAGAGACCTAAGCACATAGACAATGCGCATGCTAAGTTCTCCCAAAGTAAGGTCCCTTGGCCTGTGTTGTGTACAGAGGGATGCTGAAGTAATTCCACTAACAACATGCTGCTAGTGTGGATGAATTCTATAATGTGGTATTCATTGTTACACTAAATACAAAAACTTAAGTGTGTGTGCTGTCAAAAATTGCTTTCAAGTATTAAAAAAATTAATTTAGTTGTTCCTTCAACCCACTTACTGTTTTCATGTCCAAGGGAGGGACTTTCTATATACAGGCTCCTAATAGTAGCAAAAGCAGCCTGAAAATGTTCTTTCCTCCCTCAGAAAAACTCCACTTCTACAACAAACAGCAAGGACAGGTGTTTTTTATTCAGGACAACAGACAGGTTGTGAAGCCAAGAGAATATAGCACAGATTTTGGCACAAAAAAGAAAAGCTAGTTACCATTCTGAGATATGGAACAGTACTGGATGCAACAAGACCGGAGGGTGAGTGGGTGGTGGAAACATGTACAGTGGTAACTTGTATAAAAGAATTAATTTGTTCCAAATGAAATTATGTTAAGCAGATTTTCCTTTATACAAATTTCCCATAGGAATGCATTGAAAACTGAGTAATCCCATTTTTATGTTGTACGGATTCGCCCCATAGGCGATTTTGTTAAGCAAGTTTCCCCTATCTCTGGAAGTTTTTATGCTGTATAGATTTTATGTTATACAAATCGTTTGTTATACAAGGGTCCACTGTATTTGGGTTTTGTACTCCATAAGAATCAATAGACAAAAATAAAAGAAGAATCAATGTTTGCAGATCCGAAAGTGATCCAATTTGATGGAAAATCTTCCCCAGATTTAACATGAATAGAGATGGGCATGAACCAGTTTGTCTCAGTTCATGTTGGTTTGCAAAGGCAGCATCACAAGAGTTCTCCTCCTCTCTCTTGCCTTAGCTGATCAGCCACTCACCAGGCCCAGCTTGCTTGCTTTCCCCCCACTTTCACAGCTCATTTCCTGGCAAAAGCTCAGACTTCTCTGCCCCACCCTTTTGTCGGAGTGGGGGGATCAGCCAAGAAGGCAGGGGCGGAGACACCTGAGCAGGCACCGGGGCTGAACATGCTCCAGAAGTGATCAAGGCCTCCAGTCCTATAGGATGAACAACGGTGTATCTTTCCCAGCTGCACGCAACTCATGCCTGGAGCTTGCAGCTGGAGAGGTGTCCAAAGGCAGGCATCCAACATCACTCACACTCGTATTATGGCCAAAGGACCTGCACAGGTACAAGCCAGAGGCAAAGAAGAAGGCTTGTGTCTTTTACAGGACATTCATGACAGCCCCAGCGATTCTCAGGGTTATATCTTAAGAGCATTCAGAAGATAACACTCCATATCAATTGGGCCTTTTGCCACACCCTAGAACAGTGTTCCCCAACCCCCGGTCCGCGGACCGGTGCCGGTCCGTGGATCAATCGGCACCGGGCCACCCGAGGAACTAAGCCTAAGCCTAAGAACGGGAGAGGAAGACCAAGTACAGTGGACCCTTGTATAACGGACAGCTCGTATAACGGAAAAAATCTGTACAACGGAAAAAATTTCCATCACCACTCCCCCTCCCCCTCCCTGTCCAACATGGGTGCAGGCAGTCTCTGGGGCTCTTTACCGAATATGCAAGCTGGCAATGTAGGAGGAGGAGGAGGGCTAGGTCAGCTCGCTCGGCTTGGCTAGGCACCCACAGCAAAGCTTCCTCAGGAATGCGTGCTCGTCTCTTTTCCTTCCCCCTTTCTGTCTCTCTTTTTCTTCCCCCTCTGCCGTTGCTCAGTCCTACAGGTGGTTTCGCTTTCCCCCCGAGCAGCAGTAGCAGAGGCGGCTCTGCCGTCCCTTCCTCCTTTGTCTTTGTCTTTGTCTCTCTCCCAGCCCCTCATTCATGAGTTAGGCTTCAACTCGTGCATTCTTTTCCCTTGCTGGCCTCCGGAGCCCCAGCGCCACGCTCAGGTCAGGAGCTGTGTGTGTGTGTGTGTGTGTGTGTGTGTGTGTGTACAGGGAAGGAGGAGATGATAGAGGATGGTTCCTAGGCTCGGCCTGGGAAAAATTAACCCTTGTGCTGCTGCACTCCGCCCGAAATCAGTGTGGGTGGGTGGGTGTCTGTTTGCATTTTTGCATTTCTGTTCCCCAAAATTATACATGTACTGTAGTTTGTGTCATTTTTCTTTGCATTGGAACGGATTACTCCATTTTTCAATGCATTCCTATGGGAAATTGCAATTTGTATAAAGGAAAATTTGTTTAACATAATTTCATTTGGAACGAATTAATTCCGTTATACAAAGTACCACTGTACTTGAAGACCAAAGGGTTCATCCCCACGAACCAGCGGGCAGAAGGAGAGGATGGCGGCGGCGGCAGCAGCCAGTTGCGTTTGCCTCGTATCGCTCCAGCTGCCTCGCAAGTGAAGAGTGGGGGTGGCCGGGTGTGGGTGTGCTTCCAGGTCTGGCAGGGTGTGTATCCCCTCCCTCTCCCCCGTTCTCGGGTCATTCTCTTGTGCCCGTGGTGTCATGACGACCGGCACGTGGCCGGGACGCCTCCGTTTCATTGGCTGTGACTCCTTGAAAAGCTGGCGGCGCCTCCTTGACAGCTTTGGTGCGCGCCGGCGGGGCTGTAACCGGCAGCGAGTAACCCGGAAAGGTTTTGGAAGGGACAAGGAAGTGGAAATCTGCATGAGGGTGGCTTCCTTGTTATAGTAGTTAAAAAGGAATGCAAAAAGGAACGCTCACCCACCCACCCACCCACCCCTCATACAGAGACACACGATCCGGTACCAGATGCCCGCCCCAAAAGTGTGTGTGTGTGTGTGTGTGTGTGTGTGTGTGTGTGTGTGTGTGTGTAGGGAGTTCTGTTCAGCAAGAGAGCAGGCCTAGATCTTTTCGCAGAAGGAAAAGATGGACTAAAAAGTGTGAAGGTCGCGAATAGGCTTGCCCCGAAATTAAAAAAAAAGTTGGGCCCATCATATGCCCTGTTGAACTCATATGGGGGGGACACCCCTTGGTGTAGCTGTATTTTATTTTCAAGGCATGTTTAAATACAATTAAATTAAAATTATTAAATCAAAACAAGCGGGCCAGGGAAAAATTATCAAACATTTACCGGTCCGCGGCGATAAAAAGGTTGGGGAGCACTGCCCTAGAAGAGCTTGAATGTATATATGTACAGTAGGACCCCAGTATCCACTGGGGATTGGTTCCAAGCCTTCCTGTGGATAATGAAAATCGTGGATAACAGAGAACGACAAAATGTCCCCAAAACTGCTATTTTCTGATAGTAACTGGCTTTACAGCTGCTGTTTTGCAACAGTAGCTTGCTTTACAGCTGCTCTTTGTGATTGTAGCTTGCTTTATAGCTGCTCTTTGTGACAGTAGCTTGCTTTGCGGCTGCTGAATTATTTATTCATTTTTCCTCTGCCAACCGTGGATAACTGAATCAGTGGAAAATGAATCAGTGGATACGGGGGTCCTACTGTATGTATCCACTGGGCATCAATTGAAACAGGATGTTCTAACAAGTTAACAGAACTGCAGTGCCTATGCTAGTCCATCGGTGCAGCTCAACAAGAGCAGCCTATGGTGAAACCACACATGTTCCCAGTTAATAAACTATTTCCAGAGGGAAGGTCATCATAGTTTGCTGTTGCAAAAGCAATGGAGGGCCTGCAGCATCTCAAAAACTTAATCAGGGTTTGTTTGTTTTTCCTGGCATAAAATTCTGGGGACAGATGAACCGGTCTGCAGTCTATCAGCACTGATGCAAAAAAAAAAAAAAATTGGTTCACCGTTAGCATATTACACGACTGTTGGTTATTATTAAGTCACTCGCTTTGAAGGGATGGGGAAAGAAAATGAAAGACAACCTCTTCATTGCAGTGCTGTTGCTGAATTGACTCTAGGGCACGACTGAGCTGCATTTGGTTCAAAGCAGTGCATGAGAGAGAGAGATTGCTGATCTTTGCAGCTGAACCCACGAAGACTCACCAGTGCATCTCAGGGCCTGGCCTGCAGCTCTCCTGCGAATTCCCCTGAGTTATAGTGAAAGGTGTTGCGCCTGCATGAAACAGTGGCCATCTTTTGCCATTCCAAAGATGAGAAAGCAGTGATTAATTGGCCCCATTGATGCTGTTTTGAAAGGAAAATAAATGCCGTCTCAGTGAAAATCTGGAAGTTGAGTCATGGCTGCTGGACCTTTTTTTCTTGAGAGATAGATCTGTCTCTGGAGAAAAAGAAGTCCAGTAGCTATGACTCAACTTCCAGATAAACTCACCTGGATGACTGAGAATCTTCACAGACATCTCAATGAAAATTGCCTGACATGGAAATCAAGTATTTCTAGAGACTGTTTCAATTAGTTCAAGCGCACCTTTCCTCTTTAAAGACCTATCTCTTGATTTTTTTTTTAAAAAATGCAAGTTTTAGAATCAGACCCCGTCACTTTAAGATCCCCCCTTTGTCTAATCTCTTTCTAAATGAAAGAGCCATTTGACACTCTTTTCATGTTCCAGCTGTGCACCTTTACAAATGCAGCAGCTAACTCGGCTATGGAGGTTAGCCAGAGTAAAACTACCATAGCAAACCCCATGCAATAGAAGGGCTGAACCTCATGGCACAGTGGTTAAATGCCTGTACTGCAGGTAAAACTGTGCTCACGACCTGGGGTTCAATCCCCCGTAGCCGGTTCATGGTTGACTCAGCCTTCCATCCTTCTGAGGTCAGTAAATTGAGTACCCAGCTTGCCGGGGGGGGGGAGCAATGTGTAGCCTGCATAATCAAACTGTAAACCACCCAGAGACTACTTGAAGTGGTATGGGGTGGTATATAAGCAGAACACTTTGCTTTTTGCTTTTGCTTTTATCTCAGTCCTACACGTAATTGTTTTTAGTAGGAGGCAGACTTTTGAAACGTAAAATGCATGGCTCATTCGTATCAACACGATAATGGGGTAAATTGTATATCTTTCAGTCTGGCTCCAGACGGTTAGGGAAAGTGCCCTGGATTCGCTGAGAGGGTCTCTGTTCATAGCTGTAGACCTGCTAGTTCCAATCTATGTCCTGGCAGCCTTTGACAGCTTTGATTGGGTGGTATTTCGATACTGAGAAACAAGCCAACAGAAAAGCCAACCTGCCTACCAACGTAGGATTCAAGCACTACATTATGCAAAGATTGTTTCCCCCTATAGAAATGCAGGATTGATTTTTGTCACAATCGCCAAAAAGGCCTGTCAGGAAGAAAGCCAAGTCTTGCTTCTGGGGAAGCATGTTGCAGTTACACAGAAGAACTGGAGTCTGCTGGCAGAGCTTACATGTGCAGAAATCACTATGGTTACAAGCCTACACTTTGCACGGCTCAAAATGAAACGCTTCAGTTTGAAAAACCATTGCAATTCACCGAATGCCTCGAAAATATTCAAACATAAGGACTACATTTTAAAGGTGAGATAAGCCCTTTGATTTAAATCACTTATTTTCAAATTAAGGAAGAGGAAGAGTGAAAGAGAAAAAGAGTGTCCCAGCTACCTGTGTATGTGCTTACAAGCTTGCTAAAAGCCAAAAGACTAGCATTAGGAAATTAGCAGTATAAACACCTCATTAGATGCAAATTTCAGCACTCAAGGGACGAACAGCTCCTGTAACTGTCAAATGTACAATCTGAAAACCCAGGAAACATTTCATACTTAATGCTGAATGGCAAGCATTGACTGAGCAGTGTGAATGTCAAAAGGCTGCCGTGTTACAAAAATATCCTTAATATGTCAATAGAGCAAAAGATTAAAATCAGATAAATTGACCAACACTTGTAAACACAAAGAGGTAAACTTAGAGAAGAAAACCTTGAATTTGAAAGTATCCATTACTCCCCCTTAATCATAAAAACATTGATTATTTTTTAACAGGAGATATTCCAGAAATTTGTTCAATTAGCAAAGGCTTATATCATCACTTGAAACAGCTGCAGGGATGAATCTTGCATTTGCTGCAAATGAATTATTTCGCTTTTGTTTTTCCTTCCTATCGACAATTCTCGTTCTTGTTATCAGTATTTTCTCAGTCATCATATTAATTTATTGCAGCCCACCATCATAAAGAAAATAATAGAAGCCTTACAATCTCTCTTTAGCTACAGAAATATCAGTGGCAAAATTTCTACTTGTTCATTTATTTAATCTTACAGTGGACCCTTGTATAACAAATGGTTTGTATAACATAAAATTTGTACAACATAAAAAATTCTGGAGATAGGGGAAATTTGTTTAACATAATCGTCTATGGGGCGAATCTGTACAACATAAAAATGGGATCACTCTGTTTTCAATGCATTCCTATGGGAAATTTGTATAAAGGAAAATTTGCTTAACATAATTTCATTTGGAACGAATTAATTCCTTCATACAAGGTACCACTGTATTTCACAAGAAGGTGGGTTCAATATCAGCTCAGCTCAATGTTACTAAAATTATATCTTTGAAAATATGTCCCTGAACATTTCTCCTCCTTTTTCAATACTTAGTCCAACTTCCCTCATGTACTTTTCCCACACAGTGTTCTCAAAGTATCATGCATAAAGAGACAAAATTCAATGGCGCTATTTTTCAGACAGGAAAGTGAAGCAAAGTCCTTGCCATGAAATAATTACTATCTGGGCATTTTGAATGGATGAGATTTTAGCAGCTGGGAGCTGCTGCAGGTGTGCCATTGTGATGGGAGCTCTGTGTGCATAGCAAAGGCAAAGAGGCCCTTTTACTGAAACTAAGGGCATCCGCACATCCAAATGGCATACGGGCATCAAGTCACCTTATTTGGTGTAGATAAGAGGCAAGGAGAGGAACAAGGAAGTGTTCCATTTGCTGCTATCCTGGCTTGCTTATTAAGCCACTTCAGGATACTGATCATAGACAGTGAAAGGAGACGTGGACACTTTGACAGCTACAAGGATCTATTATGTTCCATTCAGAGCAATCACACATACTGGAAACAGACCAAATGTATTTACATCAATGTTTTAAAAGCCCCTAATAGGGGGCCATAAAAGATATGGATATGGGTGCTCTGGGGACAGATTGGTTCACTCTAGCAATTATGTTCTCTGGTCACTGTACAAACAAGCAAATCGACCCATCCTTGCAGTGCACCAAACAGGGGGTACGTGCCCATCTGATCAAGCTCTAAGTTGCTGGAAAGCATAAAGCCAACTGAAAAGAGAAAACAGCTACATCTCAACTACCAAGGGGTTGGTTTTCCATTGACACATGCAGGGGGAGAGAGTCAAATAAGATCTTTCATTGTGTTGAGGAAGGTAGGAAAGGTCATGCTGTGTGTCTCACTTGACCTAACCACATGGCCTCTGCATATACGGGGGTGCCTCTGATAACGAATTCAATTCATTCTGAGAGGCAATTTGTTATCCGAAAATTTTGTTATCCAAAACATGGTTCCCCATTGAAATGAATGGGAAACCAATTAATCGGTTCCAGAGGTCCGAGAAAAGGCAAAAAATTTGGGGGTGGGGTTCCAGACCTCTTTAGAAAGTGCACTTTAAAGGCCTACAGTGCTGGAACACTTCCTCCAGAACACCCCCCCACACACACACACACACACACAGTGCAATGCAAACATGGACAACAGAAACTAGCAAGACTACCCCAGCCTATTCCTACCAAAGGTGCAATGGGGAAAAATGCAAACAGACAAACATAGGTAGCAAGAGAAATCCAGCCTGTTCTTGCCTGCAGAGCAATGAAAAAGATTGTAAACATGGACAGAAGAAAGCAGCATGACTACCCCAGCCTTTTCCTGCCAAAAATGCAAAGAAAAGCAGTGCAAAGATTAATAAAAGCTAGCTCCCTACCTTTCCAAGTTCAAAAGGTCCAAATCCCTCAGCTAAACATGTCCAGAATGGCTCAAAAATAAAAAAGGAAACAAACGCTCTATCTCCTCCCACCCCGCCATAAACTACAGGGGGTGCAATATATCCTGGGTACACTTTTTTGCAAGGCGTTAAGAAACATTTGTTATCCGAGGCAGCCCATAGGGAACATTTGTTATCCAGGGCAGCCCTATACCCAGAAATTTCCATTTGTTATCTGAAAAATTTGTTATCAGAGGCATTCTTTATCCAAGGTATTACTTTACTTGTTTGCACTTACAGTGCTCCATCACAAGAACCTTCGGAGCACAAGAGGGCTTCTGCCAGGTGGCCAGACCGTTGAGCCTCCACAGCATTCCTTGGAATCGGCCAAAACGCTGCACCATCATGATCATGCAAAAACTCTTGCTTCCCCACCGGGCCTCCTCTCTCTTCTTCTGCCTCCTTCTTCCTCTCCTGCAAACAAAATGCCTTTTTTTCTAAAGTTTCCAGGTTTTTAAATAGGGTCAGTAGCACTTAATTTATTATTCGGCTGCCAATATTTCCTAAGCTTTTCTCAAGGCCAGATTTAATATTACCATTGAAGTGGCAAGTCAATAGCTGGCTCATTTGTGCTTTTTCATAAGAAAGTGCTGAGACAAGGGGAAACGGGGCTCTGAAGTCCCCGCTGAAATACATTAATGCAGACAAAGTGATGAATGGAGGGTGGGATGTTGTGGGAGGATCTGGGCAACAGCTGGCAATGAGGCCCAGGATAAAGTAGGCCTACCGTTCCACCCCCATGCTTGAGACTGGAGGGAATATGCCAGGCAGAAGGGGAAGGAAAAACCTGGAGCGACTTTCTGGAATACCAGCAGCGTGACTGATATCACAGAGGAGGGACCAGTAATTCAGAAAAGTATACGGCAGCCGAGTAGCAAATGACAGGGTCAGACCTTCAAAGGAAGCCGCGAGCGCTGAGCTGGCAAAGGCTGTATAATGAAGCTAACAAGAAATCTATCACTCTGGCAACCACCACCAATTTCAAGGGAACAATCCGTGTTGCCGGAGACCGAAAAAGGCCTCCTCCTCCAGGTTTTTACTCTCACAATCGCCAACTGGTTGTTTGTGGGAAAGCCCAGAGCACGTCTGGTTACACCCTCCGACTCCACTACCAGCCCCTACGCAGGGGCCTCTGATACTTAATGGCAATGGGCAGCCAGAATGGCTACCAGCCACCCATTGCTCTCTTCTCCCGTTTGAAGATGTGAGCCAACATTTCGTGCGTAGCAAATGAAGGCTGGCCTATCTGGAAGATTTCAAAATGACGATTGTAAAGGAGGCAGTCGGCTAGATAGCCAAGTGCGTTGGACGCATGGCTGTGTGGAGAGAATTGTGGGGAGTTCATTTCCTTACTGGCAAGACTTTTTATAGACAATGGGTTGGAGTGAAAGATCCCATAAAATCATATGAAATCGAGAGCATACTGTAAGATCTGCCTTTGTTTACCCACAAACTTCTTTTATTTAAATTTAAAGAGATTGGATTGGCTGCTGGCTCTCTTTAAATGTAAATAAAAGAGGTTTATGGGTAAAAGAAGACGGCTCTTACCATATCCTCTTGATTTCATATGATTTTTGCAAAGGATCTTTCCCAATCACCATAGATATATCTGATATATCTGACAGCCCATCTCTTCCCAGATGGACTCACAATATCTTACTGGTACATCATCCATTCCTAAGTCCCAACTCTCTGCACATAGACTGGAATTTCCATCCTACTGTCCTGGCTCCCTACAATGGTATTGGTATGTTTTGACAAGGGAAGATGAAATGTTTCATTTCCAAAATAGAAAATTGTTTTCCACTATGTTACTTGGCATGAAATAGCATGGTTTTTTTTTAAATTTTGTGCCCATCTATAGTGTTGTGCTATAAGCTACCACAGGCAAACTCCACAAGTATGAGGCAAGTGGGAGCCAAGAGGACCTGGTCTGTTAAGCAATATCAAATAGTTTCTCCCCTCAAGCTCTGATTACCCCTTCTGCCCCTAATCCTGCCTGCCTCTTTCTCAGAGATAGATATCAGGGCCCTTCCTGAACTCACTAGGTCACTACTCCGTGCAGAGAGAAGCAGCTGCAGGCAGGAACAGTTTTAATCATAGAGAAAGGCATCTTTTGCAGTGCATTCACACCTCAGTTCATTAGGGAGTAGGAAAACACGCACTTCCCACAAATCATAAAGGAATGGGGCATGATTATGCCTAAGCGCCTGTCTGTGTTACAGCACATAAGCAGGGGTGCCCAAACTTTTTTTGCAAGAAGGGCCAGATTTAGTGAGGTGAAAATTTGTGGGGGCCGACCATTCAGCCACATTTGGCCCCCAGGACGGACTTTGCACAAGCCTCTAGAACATGAAAGGAGGCAGCGAGGATGCTGCAGCAACGAAGCCAAGGGCAGGTAGGCTGGGCAGGTGGCTGGGTGGATGGACGGAGGCAGGGAGGGCAGGCAAACTGTAAAACTGTAAGCTGCATCTCCATCCAGTATGGGGAGAGGCCAGCTGGTGGGGATGTATGACAGGCTGAGCTGGCAAGGAGAAAAGACTGCGGGCCACTCAAAATTTGAAAAGGGGCCACATTTCGCCCCCGGGCCTGAGTCTGGACATGCCTGGTGTAAGCACTTACATGCCTGTGTGTGCAAGAGAGAATATCTATGTACATAATACATAACTATATGTGAATATACACAATACATGAATATTTTTTTTGCCCTGACTTTGCCAGTAATCCCAGGCTCTGTGCACTGTTGGATTCACAGCTGCCCCACCAACCACACCTGCTGCCGTTTGGGATTATCTTCCTTACCAACGTGCCTATGTGGTATGTCCTCTTCTACGTAAAATGTAAAATATACAGGGAGTGTGTGTAAAACGGGAGGGTGGACCCCCAAACCTCTAAGCCAGGACTTCACTGTAATTTGCTACATTCCTGGCAATGCATGTTCTGCATTGGATGTTTTGCAGGGCGAAATGGCATACCACAATCAAAAATGTTATTAGAAATGCCTAATTAAACACCATGTGACTCATTAGTATTTGTTAGACACATCTCCCTTTTTATTTCTTTTACACAAAGGTATGTGTGCTATGCAAGCTGCCTAGATGCCTTAAGCACATCCGATCTCACCTGATTTCGGATGCTAAGCAGGGTCAGCCCTGGTTAGTACTTGGATGGGAGAACACCAGGGAAAACCAGGTGCTGTAGGTGCCTGTACATGGGATCATGGAGAGTCGGTCACAACTGTAACAAAACACACACACACACACACACACACACACACACACACACACACACACGTGTGTGTATGTGCTATAGGATCATGATGCAGCTGGTTCTTTTTAAAGGACTGCAAGATTTTCGTAACATGCTCAGCTGACCCAGATGTCAGAAGATGTGTAGGCTGTGGAATTTCACATAACTTGGGGCTGGAAAAGCATAAGGCCATGGTGCACCAATTATTATTCAATCTTTTAGAATACAATATAAACAAAAGCTACTACCTTTAGGAATTATTAATGCACTAATTAACCTAATAATCCACACTGGTTATACAAGTGTATCCAAACAGAATACAAACCATATGAGAGGATCATATATCAGTGTACAATTTAAGCTCTGCAATATCTTCAGGGATCAGTTGCTGGGTAGTCCAGTCATCTAGCTGCAGATTCAGACGTTGGGAGTTTGATTCCCCACTGTGCAGCTTTGACAGAGTTTGGACTGGATAATCGACAGGTTCCCTTCCAGCTCTGCACCTCTAAGATGGTGGCAATCGTGTTTAGGTCATTTAATCCAGATGTTGGCTCAGGAAAGAACTTCTTCTTCCTTCCCCAACACTGTTTTATTGTCAAAGATCTTCCTCCACCTGATTTCAACCCTCTCTTTAGCTCAGGGTCAATAATTAGGCCTCTAGCGAAAGGCAAGATATACAAAGAACCGGGGGGGGAGGGATTATGTTATTCTGTAGAGGCAAAATGAGCTGGAAATTAATTGGGGAAGGAACATGACTGGGCGGGTAGGACACAGTAAACTTCTCCCCTATGGTCCTTTTCACACTGCAGCCTCAGCAGTAGCCATTTATTTAAAAAACATGTCAAAGGAAGTATCACGATGAAAAGATAAAAAGAAGCAGAAGTCTTGGGCGAGGTTGGATAGAAACCGAATTCTAATTCCTTAAGGATTGAGAGGAATGGATCCAGAAAGCATCCTCTTCCTACAAGAATTCCACAAGCATCCAAGATGCTGCAAAGGGATTGTGTCCGAAAACAAGACTCTATGTCCTCGAGACATTAGGTGAGGATGCCTGAATAATAAAGCTGGCCTTTGAGCCCTTGCAGTAAGAGAGGAGGACCCTCCAATATCTGGAGGCAGGCGAGTTCTCCACCACTCCCCAATGCCATTGGGCTCTATAAACTATTAAATCAGAGATTTGTTAAGGAAAAGGAGGGTGAACCAGCGGACTCCAAAGGTGAATTGCAAAAGCGAGGTTCATCCCAAGAGCAAAAAATAGCTCTTGGCACAAGAGGAAGAAATCAGAGCATTGCTCAGAGAGCGAGGGAGGGGGCCTCTGGAATCCTGACAACACAGAGCCTGCTTGGAGGTTTCATACTGACTTCATGTACCGTTTTGAAGCATTTCCCTGCAGACGTTCATATTTCATATTCAAGGGTGCATTGCTTGATTTCATTTTAGTGTTAACTCAAGTGAGTAGCTCCACCTAGGGGACACATTTCCAGTTTCTCCAAGTACAGTATTATTACAGTACAGTACAGTATTTATTTATTTATTTATTTATTTATTTATTTATGCATTTGCATACAGTATTACTTGTTACACAGAGAAGAATCTCTTCGAGCTGGTGTGCTGCTCAGACCACTGTTAATTTAAAAATAATAACCCAGATATGAACACACCAGCAGAGGATTTGAATTTTGTACATGCAGAGAGCATTGGTGGAGCCGCTAACTAGAGTTCCACAATTTAAAACTTGAATTCTCACCCTATGACTTTTGTAGTATTGATTTTTATTTAATGGAAATATTTTTACCCCACCTTTCTCCTTCAAAACGATGCAAGGTGGCTTCCATCATTTAAAAAACAATATTTAAAGCTATAAACAATAGGTAGACAAATTCGAAAAAGGATCAAACAAATGCCACTCTGAGAAATGGTAAAGTACAGCAAAATTAAAAATGCAGTAAGACAGTAAGGCACAACACTCTGTTTTGTTTTTTTTTAATTTAAAAATCCCCTTCTCAGACAGCTAGTCACCGAGGGAAAGCTTGCGTGAAGAGAAATATCTTTGCCTGCAGGCCTGTCCTCTTGTGGGAGGGAGTTCCAAAGACTGGGAACAGCCAGTTTTCAGAGGGAGTTTAAATCAGACATCAATTAGAATTAACAATATATAATGTATGTCACGTATTCAGAACAACAAACGAGCCGCACATAATAATTCTGGAGAAATGAGCATCCATTGATCAAGATGGCTTTTTTTTCTTCTTTCTTTCCTTCCCTACTGAAAGTTAGACATCAGAATAAATATCCTAACAGCAGATGCAGCGAGTGGTTCTCACGCTTCCTCAGCCAATGACACCCCCCTTCCTTCACTCCTTTTCCCATTTATTTTACCTTGAATGTTCAGCTATAGCCATGTGCACTTTTCATGTCTCCTTATAGCATTCTAGCTTCCTGCATTTTATACGATTTGTAAATTCTTGGTTGTTACTCATTCATCTTCATTAGTCACCTTCTTGACCCAAGACGTTCTTGGCATTCTGCAATAACCACACATTTTCAAATGCTTCTGCCTTTTTACGGTAGCTTCAAATAGTACAGAGCACACAGAAACCTACAGCACATATTTTCAAAACAAATTTAAAGTTCTCATTTCATGTTACATTCTTCCACTTTATTTATTTATTTGTTTGTTTGTTTGTTTGTTTGTTTGTTTGTTTGACTTTTATACCACTGATTTAGCCCTAGGGCTACTCTGGGCAGTTTACAACATGGGATCACATAGCAAGCTAACAAAGGAACACATATAAAAAACCCCAAAATACAAGGAGAATAACAAAACAAAATATACATAAATCCACAGCAACAAACTAAAATTAGGCTAAAACAAAGATGAAAATAGCAGGAGATGGATAAAACAGGGAGTGTGCTCTAAGGCGTTTACTTCACGTCCTTCTTTGTTCCACAACTAGTTTTGTATTGTGACAGTGTTGATCGCGATCACGTGCTTTTGTCCCTGTTTCATTCCTCCCATGGTCATGATAACTTGTTTCATGACAAGTGTTACCTCACCGTCTTGTACCATGACAAACACTGAATTTGTCTTGCTTCCTTTTTTCTTAAATTAAAACAAAACAAAACCCAAACAGTTTTCTGAGGGCCTTTTCACACGACCCCTAAGATCCGCTGGCCACTTAAATTCGGACCAGAGATCTTGGGGGTTCGTTGCTCTTCCTACGTCCCCACCCCTCCGCACTTCCTTGCTCCTGTCTGTGTGAGGGGAGGGAGAAAAAAAGAGAGGAAAAAATGCAGGCTCACCTCCGAAGCCACCCGGAGCCCCGTCGTCGTCCTGATTCCTTCTCTTAAAGGGGCGGGAGGCAAAAACAACAACAAACAGAAGCGAGGAGAGCCCGGCACTCACTCCCTTAAATCCGCATCAGGGATTTTCACCCTCTGAGAGCAGGTACATGAAAAGTGCGCTGGGACGTGCTTAGGTGGGCGTGGTCGCACTTAATTTTCTGCAAACTCCGGAGCTGGTGGGGAAACAATTGTAAGCTCTGGAGCTGGCAGCCATTTGCGGCGGAGTTTAGGGGTCGTGTACAAAGGCTCTGAGAGAAAAGAATGTTTTGTTGCATGACTGTTGTTACCACACGGTGTCTTGTCTTGGAACAGAAAGCGGGAACAAAGAGTGACAAGGGAAAACCCTACCCCAGCACCAGGTATTGTCACACGTAGCACCCGTTCCGGGGGCATGGTTGAGACAAATTTTAGTAGTTGCGCGACGGACATGAAGTAACATTTTTTGTACCGCTCCTAAGCGCAACACTAACAGAGACAAAACGGACATGAAGTAACCACCTAAGTAATCTCTGCTCAGACTTTTTCATTCAACCATCTCCCAAAGTAGTTACATTCCTCAAAACCAAAGATGACCCTTTTGTGTTCTAACTAAAAGAGGTGGTGGTGGAACACTCTTTTCTGCTTTTCATATTCTTGGGCTGATTCCCAGAACAGAGCCTCTTAAACACAGATGATTGATATCAATGCAACAGGGGTACATGAAAGTTTTGTATTATTTCATGTTTCCCTTTGTTTTTTAACCTTTTTCTCACCCTTTGTTTCTTAAACCACCAGGAAGGTTTTTCTTCCAATAGAATCACAAATATTCCTGTCAACAATCAGTCAGAACATCCAAAAGAGAGGGGGTTATTTTGAATGTATAAAAGGCCCTGGATTAATTGGAACCCAGTGAGGAGGACCCTTTGACTTCTTGGTGGGATTACTGTGTGCTACTAAACCCCTTGTGTGGCCTCCATTTTTGTTTGTGCTGCCTGTCTGGCCTGCCTGCTGGACTCACAGAAGAGAACACAAGAGAAGGCATGAGTGGGACTAATAAAATCTTTCCATATTCTAGTACCTTGGTTTAAGAACGTTTTGCAAGACAAGCAAACATTTCTTCTAAGGGTTGCCTTGATCAACAAGCAATGTCTTGCAATACAAGTAATTGGAGCAGGTCACATGATCACAAGTGAGCCAATGGTGGCTCTCTCACACACCCCCTGCTGGATTATGGGTGATTGTTTGGAATGTTCCATCTCAGGCAAGCCTCCAAAGCAGAGGGAGGAGAGAGGAAAGGAGATCTCCCTTGCACCAGCCAGGAAAGTTTTCAATGGGGAGTGCAGATTAGGGGTTTGTTTTATTTTTCTTTGTATTTTTCTTTAATTTGTTTTCAACATCCTTTCTTATTTTTCAAACCGTTTCTAGTCATGGAGCAGCTAGTGGAGTGTGCATAGGGCTACAAATTGCACTTTATTATTGTTCACATTAAAAACACAGAGTAAAATTCAGTTGTTAGTCCTAAGCAGAGCAGATTCTGCAGCCAGGTACTTAAACCATGATGTGAACGTGGACGTCTAGCCAACTTCTTCTGTGAGTTTTGGCATTTTGTGTGCACAGAATAGGGCCCCAGAACAAACCATCTGAGTTTCCACTATTTCTTATGGGAAAATTTGCTTTAATATATGAGTATTTTGGTTTACAATCATGTCTCCGGAACAAATTATGCTTGTAAACCAAGGTATTACTGTTGTTTTATTTCAGCAGAGGCTTTGACCCTTCCCTTTATTTGCTTGGCTGCTTTTCTTGGTTTTGGGATAATTGGGCTATGTTTCTTTTAACTTTGCAATTTTCCACCTGTGTGTGTGCAGAGGGAGAATGCTTCCCTTGTTTGACTGCTTCTTTATTTATTTATTTATTTATTTATTTATTTATTTATTTATTTATTTTTGAATTTATACCCCGCCCATCTTCCCAAGGGAACTCTGGGCAGCTTACACGAGGCTGATCAGATCAGCAACATATCATCAAACAAACAAAACAACAAAGAACAAATGAAACAAACAAGACAATAAAAACGTTGGGATGTATATCAAAAAACTTAAATCACTCAGATGAAAAAGCTAGTTTAATTAACCTTGTTAATTAAACTAGCTTGCTGCAGATGGCAGGAGAGAAAATAAAGAGAAAAAAATAAAAAAAAATAAAAATTAAACTTGGTCACCAAAGGCCTCGCAGAAAAGGATGGTTTTTATAAATGTTATTTGGTTCATTTACTGTGTATTTATTAGTTGTTGATATTTGGATGAACACAAGTGTCCTATCCCTGCATTACATAAAAAGCTGAAGATTAGAAACAAGCAGCAAGTGCATGAATGGTTCTGGACTCTCTGAACTAGTCACACAGGCTCCCAAGGTGGTAGACTAGAGAGGAATATTGTGGTCTTTGTGGGCAGTACCACATTTCTGGTGGGCTCCTTAACTGGAGTGACTGGCAGTGATCCAGAGGGTGTGATCCCACTGAGAAAAATACTCTTGTATCACACACTGTGGTTTTTTTAATTATTTAAAAAGGTATATCCATGATGCAAATAGAAACATGGATTATTTTGCCAGGGGAGTGTGCTTTTTGGTTGGATAGCGATATAAAATACAGTTCCATCAGAAGGTTATACATTTTAGCCCCTGTATGAACCCCAGTCAATTCTGCATATTTAAACAGCTCTGTTGTGCCAAATTATTTATTCAGGTGACCAGTAGAAGTGGTGGAGGAGAAGGCAGCAGTAACAGGAGACACCGGGAAGCGGAAAGGAAGGAGGGATGGGAAGGTACAAGGAGCCTGACAGGAAGGGGAGGATGGGCTGATCCAGTGCACAGTTGGAGGAGCAAACAGTTGTCTTTGGGCACAAATAAATAAATAAATAAATAAATAAATAAATAAATAAATAAATAAATAAATAAATAAATAAATGGAACAGAAGCACATACCCTCATGGATCCACCTGTTTTTTGTGTAAGATCATGCCTAAAACAATCTCAGTCATAGGTGCCATCTCTGCCCACAGATTAGAAGTGGTTTGGAGATGATCCCTAGAAAAATCCCCTTAGGGAAAAGGACATGTCCCCAGCTGCCTGCACGGGTAAGGCCTCTGGGAGCCATTAACCTCTCTATCTGAGCGGAAAGGCCCCGGATGGAGGGTAGTGGATTCCATAGCTAAGCCCATATACTCAGGAAGCCAGCTCGGGTCTGTATCATCCCTCAGATCAGCCAGGAAGCCTGTGAGAGGGGGTTGCAGGACAAACAGCTGCCTGCAACCCTCAGATAAGCTCTCCCCCCAAAGGTTTGTTTTCCATGGCTTCAGAGACTAGGACTCGGGGCAATGTTTTCAGACTACAGGAAAAGAGATTCCATTTGAACATTAGGAAGAACTTCATAACAGAGCTGTTCGGCAGTGGAATATGCTGCCACGGAGGGTGGTGGAGTCTCCTTCTGTGGAGGTTTTTAAGCAGAGGCTGGATGGCCCTCTGTTGGAAATATTGTGATGGGGGTTCCTGCATGGCAGGGGGTTGGATTGAATGGCCCTTGAGGTCTCTTCCAACTCTATGATTCTATGATTCAGTGGAATTCATGGCTGTACATGACCTCCAGCAGAGTTTCCTCTTCTATATCAATGGTTCTCACTCCACCCCTTGTGATGCTTGTTTACTGTCACTAATAAAAGCCTTGAGCCCAGGCAAGAGACACAGAGAGACACAGAACATGCCTGGGACTCAGTGATGCTTGTACCTAATCCATGTGTTGCATAGTTTGTATCGCTACAGATCCCATGTTAAAATCACGGGGAATCCACTGCGATGCCAGGCAACTCTTATTTCTGTGCTGCATTTTGTGGGTACAAATGGGTCTTATGATCTGGCACTGTTTTGGAGCAGATCTCATGCTCAAAGCAGGTGGAATCCAAAGTGTTCTGCTTATATACCGCCCCATACTACTAAAAGTAGTCTCTGGGCGGTTTACAATTTTAATTACAGAGTGCAGGCTACACATTGCCCCCCCCCAGCAAGCTGGGTACTCATTTTACCGACCTCGGAAGGATGGAAGGCTGAGTGAACCTTGAGCCTGCTACCAGGGATTGAACCCAGGTCGTGAGCACAGTTTTACTTGCAGTACAGGCATTTAACCACTGCGCCACGAGACGATCCATGGATCGCTGTTTTTGCACCACTGTGACACCATACAATCCCATGTCTGCTTTGTATTCCATGGGCAACAATGGGAACAAATGGAGCATTATTCAAGGGACAGAAGCAGTCAAGTTTTCTAAAGCAGTGGTGGCCAAACTTCAGCCCTCCAGATGTTTTGGACCACAACCTCCCTTAGTGGGATATAAGTATTTAAATAAATAAATAAATAAATTAGTCCTTTCTCATTGGCAATACAGGCTTGGAATTCTGGGAGTTGTGGTCCAAAACATCTGGAGGGCCAAAGTTTGGCCACCACTGTTCTAAAGGGTTAAGCAGTTTGGCCCTCTCTTTCCCTCACTTGCCTCACCGCAGCAGCTGCAGCAAGCCTGGAAGGGCATGATGTTAAAAGCCAGTCCAGTCCCCTTGTGTAGGATACAGCACAGCTTGAAAATATCTTTCAGATTTTCCCAGGAGGACACACATACCGTCCCAAACCCCATGTTTTCTAAACCAATCCCATTTAGAACAGAGCTTATTACATGGCAAATATAAATGTAGATTAGTCCTAAAATAGTTCGCTATAAATTCTAGGAATAAACACCTCCCCGCACTTCAGAACTTCAGAATTGACAAGTGTTCATGCTGTTAAATGCTACCAAGGTGGTTACTTCACGTCCTACTTTGTTCCGCGATTACGTTTGTACCGTTGTTCGCAGTCACCTGGTTTTGTCCCTGTTTAGTCCCTGTTTCCTTCTACTCACGGGCGTGATTACTTGTCTCGTGACAACTGTCACTTCACGGTCTTGTTCCGTGACAAATTCTGAATTTGTCTTGCTTTCTTAACCCTTTTTTAAAATATCGTAAATAAAACTTTTTCGATATTTCGATTTACTGGTCTTCTGGGATTTACACGTCAATGCTACAGAATTTTCAGTACTTTCTTTAATAAACATTTGCACTGCATGGTGTTTCCCATAGGGAAACTAATGTTGAATGCCGCTTCAGCTGCTGACCACTAGGTGGACACTGGTTGTTGCATGACAGTTATTACCACACAATCCCTTGTCTTGGAACAGGAACCAGAAACCAACAGTGACAAGACAATTCCCAGCCCAGGGGCAGGTATGGCTTGTCATGCTCTGATCTGGTTCCAGGGGTGTGGTCGAGACAACTTTTTGCTGTCATGCTATGGACATGAAGTAAGGTTGTTGTTTTTTTACCGATCCCAAACGGGACAGCAAAGAGGGGCGAATGGGACAAGTCGCCTCTGACTTATTGCCACCCTATGAATGAGTCATTTCCAAAATGTCTTGTCCTCAACAACCAAGCCTATGACTTCCCTTTATGGAGGCAACCCATTTCATATTGGTTCTTGCTCCTTTCCTGCTGCCTTCCACAGCATTATTGTTTCCCCCCAGAAAATCTAGCCTTTTTATGATGTATCCAAATTATGAAATGCTGATTTTACTGCTGTAATTTTCCCTTCGGCGGCATATTATGACAATGCTGCCATGAGAGACCTATGTTGAAGAAAAGTAGTATTGATTAGTAAAATGCAAACATTTCTGAGGAGAATGAGCCTGTTTTGCTTATTCCAAATCAATTTCCCTTGTCTGTATTAGCTACTGACTTGTTATGCTATGATCTCCTTGATTCTATTCTCATCAAATGAGAGTTCAACACACAATACTTTTGAAACATTAGCAAATACCATGTTTCCTTTTTAAAAAATGAAACTTAACAATTATTTTAATGTTACAACAGCTTACACTATAACAACCCAAAACAGATAGTAGTGAATATCGTACATAATCCATATACTGCATATTGTCACATTGTATATATGCTGCTGGGCATGTTCACATGGCTGTCAGTTCAGTTTGTACGTTTCTTGCTATTTATACGGGTACTGTAAGCTTCTTGTATCTTCTCGTAAAAGCAATTCATTTTCTACCCTGGCTCCCCACTGTACTTTTTCTTCTCTTTTTAAAACTAGTTCATAAGTAATATATTGCTATTTTCCTGTCACTTCCAACTGTTAGTCAATGCACAATCTGGTGGTGTATGCCATCTGCATGTCTTCCTTCCCTTTTTAATTTTCACTTCCTGATTCATTTCCCCACATTCTGCTTTCTTTCTCCCTTTTACTTCTCTCCTCCTCCCGTTTTCCCTTCCACCCATTACCTATTTGTCCCCCTTGCCTTATTTCCATGCATAGCTCTCCCTCTCAGTTCTTGGCTTTCATATTTTTCTTTTCTCTTTTGAACTGTATCATTAGGAGGAATCAGGTTTTAAAAGATTTGCAAGTTTTCATGAAGAGCAGGGTTTAGAGGGAGAGAGAGAGAGAGAGAGAGAGAGAGAGAGAGAGAGAGAGAGAGAGAGAGAGAGAGAGAGAGAGAGAGAGAGATGAAATGCCCCTTTCTTTCTTATCTCAAATAGTTCAAAGCAGGAAATAGCCCTTTTCTCTGATCAAGTCCTCTCTCCCCTTTCCTTCCTTACAGCTGCAAGGGGTGAGGGAGGCTGTCTCCTTCTCAGCAATGTATTCATGTCATTTTTCTCACTGTGGCTGCTGCTCCAGTTTCTCAATATGTCTTTTAATTTTTTTAAAAGTCTACAAGTGCAGCGGCCATTAAGTAGCCACAGCACCTCAAACCACAACCCATTCTCAAAGTTAACAAGTTGATAGAAACACACACATGCACACTGAAACAATAAAGATTGGAGTGATACATGATCGGTACATTTTAAAACAAACCTAAAACTGAGGTGGAAAAAAACTGATTGTCTGGCCAAATTAATTGATATTACCTATGCATCATTTGAACAGAAATTTATAGAACAATTTAATTAACAGAAGAATTGATATTCAATAATATTACACATGCAGCAGAAATCAACATGATGAGTTTTCCCCCTGCATTGTCTTGCTGTTATCCAACATGTTAGCTGAGTTCTGATCAACTGGTGCAATTTTTTATTTACATACATTTTCATCTTCCCTTGTTTCTAAGGAGCTCAAGGCAGCTTTCATGTCTCTTCCTCCCACTATATCCATACAAGGGAAACAAATCTACATATTTTGTTCTTGCAAAACAGAATGAAAGTATGTCACCCTCCCCCTGTAAGATTACAACAGGGCTCACATATTTCCCTCTTGGGGAAAATTTATGGAAGTTTTTTTTTTCTAAAACCACCCATGCCTTGCACATACAATCTCGTATTATGCACAAGATATTTTAATGCAAAATACAAGTTTGTTGTGCCAAATATGTTTTGTTTGTTTTTGGCCCCAAACTCTTTGTCTGTCTGTCTGTTTTTCAAATGCCCCTGCTGACAAAAAATTGTGGTCCTTTCATTCATCTCTGAAGATGCTCAGTCATCCAGGTGAGTTTATCTGGAAGTTGAGTCATGGCTACTGGGCCTCTTTTTCTTGAGAGATAGAAACATTTCGCTGCTCATCCAAACAACTTCATGCTAGCTGATGGAGCTGTTTGGATGAGCCGCGAAATATTTCTATCTCTCAAGAAAAAGAAGTCCAGTAGCCATGACTCAACTTCCAGATATATCACTGTTAAAAGAAGGGATTTTGAGTCATGAGACATTTTCTGAAGCCAGCCTCAAGATCTGCACAAAATTTACTGGCAGAAAAAAAAGCTCTTAGTGTGAGGGAATTTCCACCTCCTTGTACCCAAAGGCACAGAGGGAGACAACCAGGCCCCTGTCCAAAACAGAATCTTTAAATAACTGTCCGAAGGTTCATAATAAAAATGCAAACCGGTTTCAGTGGGATTCAGCCGGGATGCGCATATTGCTGCCAGTTTTTCATACAATCCAGGAACATTTGATGACAAAAATACTATTGATGCTTGGCAAGAGATCATTCTGCTTCACTTTTCTCCTTTGAGATCTGGTTTAATTTTTCAGGATCTGCATATTAATGGACAACCAAAATAGTAGTTTGTGCATAGGAAACTGCTGTGTTTCCACTGAAGATATTCCCACCTCCTCCTACTGAACAGCTGCCTTTGATAATATGCTTCAGTGCTTCTTTTCATCTAATCCAAAGGTTTGTTCACACCTCAAAAGTTCTGCTTAGTTTGTGCAGGGCGTAGGAAGTTGCCTGATTTTTTTTGGGGGGGGGGGCTTTTGAGTTCCAAAGCCAAAGTCAACTCCAGTATTTATCCTCAATGTCATCACACGTACAGTACTAGAATGAATTCTTTCTCTGGCTTTCCATCCTTAAGCTAAGCAGATGAAACACCAACATCTATTTACAGGACATGACAAGCATGTTGGCAAGTCTTGGGATCTGAGTCACATGTCTGAGTCGCTGGTATCAAATCCTGAGCCCCAAGTCCCAAGTTCAATTCCAGATAAAAAGCAAGCTTTTTTCCCCCAGGAAAAAAAAGAGAGAAAGAAGGGTGGATGGGTTCCCACCATTTGAATTCAAACCATTTGGGGGTGGTCTGTGAAGATTCTCAGTCATCCAGGTGAGTTTATCTGGAAGTTGAGTCATGGCTACTGGACTTCTTTTTTGAGAGAGAGAAACGTTTCGCTGCTCATCCAAACAGCTTCCTCAGTCCTCATTTGGGGGTGAGGAGCCAAGTCAAGTCCCTGGAGCAACTTAGTTCTGACTTGCAGGTCCCACAACTTGTGTCCCCACCCCTGATATGCGGGGGGGGGGGGGTGTCTCAGAGGGCTTGGATGAGCCCCAAACGTCACAGAAATCTTTTAAAAGTTACGTAGGGGGAAACCTATAATGGGAAGGAAAGCCCAATGAATAACCCAGAGTTCTAAGCATGCTCAGTCCGTTGGAGAGGATAAATATAGTGGTGTGTATCAGAGGGAGGGAACAGAAGAGACTGTCCTGGCTGGCTGGCACACTGAAGAGGAGCACTCCGTACTGTAACATGTCATTAGAGGTCCCACTTGTGATTACAAAAGCACTGAAAACAGATTTCTCAGTGCTTCAAGCAAGATGTTGCCAATCTCTGATCTCAGAGCTGAACCATACGGTAGCTACCGAAAAGGTTCTCAGGACTATCATCCCAGTTTAGAAGTTGGGGGGGGGTTCTCCCTCCTCCTTTCTCACCAAACTGGGCATTCTTCATAAGGTGGGTGCAACCAATAAGGTCAGGGAAGGCGAAAGAGATGGATGGGAGGAACCCACTGGGTCCTGCTTGTATACAGGCATATTCGTGCCCCTAAGAAGGCAGTTGAGCATTAGACGGTTACTTCACGTCCATTCTCGTCCCGGGAGGAAGTTCGTTGCGTGTTGATGTTGGTCGCGGTCACATGGACTTCTTCCAGTTTTGTCCCTGTTCCCGTGTCCGCACGGGTGTGATTGATGATACCGGCATGACTGTTAACGCACGTCCTCGTTCCGTGATGAGATGTGAAATTCCATGCCTTCGTTCTCTGGTTTTTTTCCGGCCTGACCTTCCGTTTTTCAATGTTTCGATTCTCCGAAGCCTTCCTTCAATGTGTTACGGAGCAAACTTCGATGCATTTGTCTTTTAAAAGCTATTCACTGCATTGCTAACTCCATAAGGAATTTACTGGTGAATGTCGCTTCGCACTCCTGCCACTAGATGGGTTCTGCTCCTATCGTCACTCATTCCGTGACAAGCGTGACTTCACAGGCTCTCATCTCGGAACGAGAAGCATGATGAGCAGATTCCCAAGGCCAGGGAGGGGAATCTCTCATCCCACTTAAATCGCAGTCCAGGGGGCGTGGTCGGGACGAACTCCCCTCGTCCTGCAATGGACGTGTGGTAAGATTACTTCGTACCGGTCCCAAGCGGGACCGCAAACAGCAATGAGATGGACGTGAAGTATCAGCCTTACTCTTTTACAAGAGATTCTCTGCACATACCAGTTTAACAACAACAACAAAAGGATAATACAATATCCGCGGATTCAGTTTCACTTATTGGTGGTCTGAAAATATTATACATAGCATGATATCTGGTGCCTCTCTATTGGCCACTTCTGGTAATGGAGGAGCCCTGTGGCACAATGGTTAAATGCCTCTACTGCAGCTAAAACTGCTCACGACCTGAGGTTCAATCCCAGGTAGCTGGCTCATGGTTGACTCAGCCATCCATCCTTCCAAGGGCGGTAAAATAATTACCAAGCTTACTGTGGGGTGGTGGCAATGTGTAGCCTGCATAATTAAACTATAAACTGCCCAGAGAGTGCTTGAAGAGCTATGGGATGGTATATATAAGCAGAACACTTTGCTTTTGCTGTAATGCATGTTAAAGTGTTTTTTTTTCTGTGTCCCCCCCACCCCCTTTACTGTACTGTACTATATATTTAGCGTTTGCTATTTCAGTATCCATGAGAAGCAGGGAAGGCAGAAGCAACTCCATCCCCCACAGATACGTGGGTCCTACTGTACAAATATGCTGTGGCTGTGGTGGTTCCAGTGGCAGATCAGTTTGTGCCTTAGCAGGTTTAGAGGATGGGATTTGGCTCTCGGGCCTGAAGTAGCTGTCCATCTCTGCTCCAGTCTATACAGAATCACAGGAGGGTGCATGTTCCTGATGTGCATGAGTCATATATACAGACACACTTTTGCATGAAGTAGAGCCGGCCAGAAGAAGTGCAACTCATTCCTGATGATGCAGATAGAGGAATCCGACTTACGAGCAATTATTTATTTTTAACTGGGCGTGTGAGTGTGCCAATGAAAAGAGCCTAATAAGAAGCATTAAACTGAAAGGCAACAAATCATCACTCTGGTGCTAATATGGACTGAAAAGACAACAAAACAAACAAATGGCAGTAGAAACTACAGGAGGTGGTGATCATTTGCCAGAAACTCAGAGGGGAAAAAAGGAGGACATATCCCATCTATTCTTCAACAAAGAGCCGTTGAATACACCCTGCTGTTCTCCAGTCAACAGATGGCCAAAGTGTTTGTCCCCCTTATGATGCTACAACCACTGAACAGCTCTTGGCTTTTTTTAAAGGTCAAAACAATGCTGTGTAATAACACAGCAGGCTTCCGAGTTTTGTTTTTCTTTATGTATAAGGAATACCAAGACGCCTGATTTGAATAAAGATACTAGCAGGTTAGGAAGGGGATTTAACTCTTTGCCTCTGCTATGGTCACAACCCAGATCAAGGTCTCCCATGAGGGGAATCTCTGTAAGGAAAAGCAGAATAGCTTTTGTATGGAAATTGCAGCTATGGGTAGGGTCAGGAACAAGATCTCAACAGGGAGTTGGTCATCTTTATACTTCCCACACTAAGGCCCAATGTATACCAGGTCCCTAGGCTTACTTTGTTTTTATTTTAATTTTTTTTAAATAGAGAACATGCTGCATTTTTAAGGTACTGGCATGAAATCCTGTCGTGCAGCTCTATGTGCACAGCAGAAATGATGTCATAAGCATCAACACATTAAACACATGCAACTCATATGCAATGTGACAACGTCACTTGCACCAAATGTCCAAAGGAGTCCTTTAGTCAGCAGTGCTTGGCGACTACTGCTGACATCACAAGCAAGAGGATTTCAGACAACGTGTAATTTCTCATAGGGAAATGATTGAACTAGATATTAGGAGCCATTTGGCTGAAAGTATGGAGTACATACGGTATCTATAAAGTTATAATTAAAATGATAAGAACATAAGAAGAGCCCTGCTGGATCAGGACAAAGGCCCATCCAGTCCAGCTTCCTGTATCTCACAGTGGCTCCGCCAAATGCCTCTGGGAGCCCACAAGACTAGATATCTGTCTCCTGATACCACTCCCCTGCATCTGGCCCTAGAAGTACCCTGGTTCTAAGCCTAGAGATTACACATCTCCATCATGGTTTGTCACCTGTGATGTACTTCTCCTCCAGGAATCTGTCCAATCCCCTTTTGAAGGCATCCAGGCCAGATGCCATCACCACATCTTGTGGCAGGGAGTTCCACAAACTAGCAACACACTGGGTAAAAAAAAAAATTCTTTAGTCTGTTCTCACTCTCCCAACCCTCAATTTGAGTGGATGTCCCCAAGTGCTGGTATTTTGTGAGAGGGAGAAGAATGTCCCTCTTGTATGATTTGCCTCTAAGTTTACATTTTTGAGACCTTCAATACATTTTATTGCACTCGTTAAAATGGAGTTGCAGGGAGCAGCTGTAGTTACCTGCAGTACTTGTGCCATGTTTGTTATCTTGACAGAGCGTGTGCAGAACTATTATTTATTTTATTTATTTATTTTTACAACTTATATGCCGCCCACTACCCAAAGGTCTCTGGGCGGCTTACAATCAAGGAATTAAAACAGTTAAAAACATCAAACAGCAATAAATAATTAAAACAATAAAAACCTTATACTAAAACATCACACTAAAATTGCCATCAGAAGACCCACAATCTAAATTGTATCAATTAAAAAACTTCTGGAACAGGAAGGTTTTTACCTGGCACCGAAATGTCATCAGTGTTGGCGCCAGGCGGATCTCACTTGGGAGGGCATTCCATAGCTTGGGGGCAGCTGCCGAGAAGGCCCTGTGTCTGCAAGCCATCCCTCTTACCTCCTTGAGGGATGGCTCTTTCAAGAGGGCCCCCTGGCTTGATCTTAATTGCCGGGTAGGTTCATATGGAAGGAGGCGGTCCTTCAGGAATCCAGGTCCTAAGCCATTTAGGGCTTTATATGTCAAAACAAGCACTTTGAATTGGGCTCGGGCAGCAACTGGTAACCAATGTAGGCTACGTAGAATCGGCGTGATGTGATCCCTAGCGGCTCCACCACTTACTAGCCGCGCCGCACGATTCTGAACCAGTTGTAATCGCCGAACCGTCTTCAAAGGCAGCCCCATGTAGAGCGCATTGCAGTAATCAATACGGGATGTTACCAGTGCATGCGTAACTGTTATGAGGCTCCGTTCATCCAGGTAGGGGCGTAGCTGATATATTTTCCGCAGCTGGAGAAAGGCACCCCTGGCCACCGAATCCACCTGGGCTTCCAGAGTTAGACCGGGGTCCAGGAGCACCCCCAAGCTGCGGACCCTGTCCCTTAGGGGGAGTGCAACCCCGTCCAGAACAGGGAAGTGGCCCTCTAACCTGTCTGGCAAAGCACCCACTAACAGCACTTCCGTCTTGTCTGGATTGAGTTTCAATTTGTTAACCCTCATCCAGTCCATTATCTGGCCCAGACACGAGTTCAGCACAGAAACCGCCTCACCTGGATTGGTGGAAAACGAGAGGTAGAGCTGAGTATCATCAGCATATTGCTGAGTCCTCAGCCCAAACCTCCTGATGACCTCTCCCAGTGGTTCCATGTAGATGTTGAACAGCATGGGAGACAGTATAGAGCCCTGAGGAACCCCATGACATAAATGCCACGGGGCAGAGCAACTGTCCCCCAGCACCACCTTCTGGACACGGTCAGCCAGGAAGGAATGGAACCACCGCAAAGCGGTGCCTCCGACTCCCAACCTGGCCAGCCTATCCAGAAGGACACCATGGTCGATGGTGTCGAAAGCCGCTGAGAGGTCCAGGAGTATCAACAGGGTTGCACTCCCCCTGTCTCTCTCCCGGCAGAGGTCATCATACAGGGCGACCAAGGCAGTCTCTGTACCAAAACCCGGCCTGAAACCAGATTGAAATGGATCCAGAAAATCCGTTTCATCCAGCAGTGCCTGGAGTTGCCCAGCCACCACCCGCTCCAACACCTTGCCCAAATAAGGGAGGTTCGCTACTGGACGGTAGTTAACCACCAGCTCTGGGTCCAGGTTAGGTTTTTTAAGGAGTGGCCTAATTACTGCCTCTTTTAAGGCAGCAGGGACCACTCCCTCTCTTAATGAGGCGTTTACAGCTTCCTGGACCCAGGTGCGAACTCCCCTGTCAGATCTTTCAATTAGCCAAGAAGGGCAAGGGTCGAGTGGTGTAGTGGTAGCACGGACAGATCCAAGCACCCTGTCCACATCCTCGGGTCTCAATAATTGAAACTCATCCAATAATACTGGACCTAAGCACGGCACACTGGACACATCCCTTGATTCTGCACCAATAGTGGAGTCCAATTCCCTGCGAATCTGAGCGATTTTTTCCTCAAAGTGGACAGCAAACTCGTCACAGCGGGCTGCTGAGTGGTCCAGAACCTCCATCATATTTCTCGGTTGAAGAAGGTCCCGGACCACTCGAAACAGCTCTGCTGGACGGCACTCTGAGGAAGCAATACGGTTTGTGAAATATTGCCTTTTCGCAAACCGTATCGCCACGGAATAGGCCCGATAATTGGCTCTAAGCCGTGTTCGATCGGACTCACAGTGATATTTTCTCCACTTGCGCTCCAGCCGTCTCCCCTCCTGCTTCATTGCCCGCAGCTCAGATGTATACCAAGGAGCTGTCTGGGCTCTGCGTAAGGGGAGAGGACGCTTAGGTGCAATCGTGTCGACCGCCCGGGACATTTCCCTCTTCCACAGGGTGACCTGAGCTTCGACAGGAGCGCCGACCATATCAGATGGATAATCCCCCAGAGCTTTCAGGAAACCATCTGGATCCATTAGTCTCCGAGGGCGGATCATCTGCATAGATCCCCCACCCTTGCAGAGGGTAGAAGAAGCTAATAGCCTAAACTTGACCAGAAAGTGGTCTGACCATGACAATGGAGTCAAAACCAACCCCTCCACATCCAAACCACCATCCTCCAATCCCGTTGAGAAGACCAGGTCTAAAGTATGGCCCTTCTCATGCGTTGGGCCGTTGACATATTGAGACAGCCCCATGGTTGTCATGGCGGCCATGAAGTCCTGAGCTGCCCCATTCAAGGCTGCCTCAGCATGGATGTTGAGGTCCCCCAGTACCAACAGCCTGGGGGTCCGCAACACCAGGTCCGAGACAACCTCCGTCAGCTCAGGCAGGGAGACTGTTGGTACGCAGCAGGGTGGGCGGTACACCAGCAGAATCCCCAATCTGTCTCGTGATCCCAACACACAGTACAGGCCCTCCAGGCCTCCTCCCAAGGGGACAGGAAGTCTGGTCAAGGAGATAGAACTCCGATAGACTATAGCAACTCCCCCTCCCCGACCCTTCAAGCGACACTGGTGCTGGACCGAGTACCCAGGCGGGCATAGCTGGGAGAGGGGAACACCACCCTCCTCTCCCACCCAGGTCTCAGTAATACATGCCAAGTCGGCACCCTCATCCAGAATGACATCATGGATGAGGGCGGTCTTTTTTTGTACCGACCTGGCATTCAACAACAGCACCGTGTGGCTTGTGGGCTCGCTGATATGGTCACCTGGTTCCTTCTGGCTAGGGGTGGAACCAGAAGAGGGGATAGATGTAAGGTATCTAAACTCTCTTCTCCTAGGCGGGCATGTTCCACTCCTACCACCATACCTTCCCCTACCCAGCACAATTCCAATGGCTGCCCCATCCATTGCCCTCCCGCCTTCCTGTTCCCTTAGTTCTATTGTGGGTCTTATATCTTATACTTGATGGCAACAGGGACTCCAAAGCCAAACAGCACCCGCAGGGAAAAGCTGCAAGCAGCCCCTTCTGGCTCTCACCCAAAAGGTGTGGGGGTGGCAGATGTTGTTGGAGTCTCCCGGCACAGGAACGCTGGTCCGACAGTCCCTGGCAGCCCGGTCTTTTCAAGCCCTTTCCTGCCTGGGCCAGGTGGCTGGTGTTAAGCAGGGAGGTGTGGGGAGTCCAGGCAGCCGAGTCCCAGGGTCCTGGTCCTGAGGAGATGGCAGGGACTCCAAAGCCAAACAGCACCCACAGGGAAAAGCTGCAAGCAGCCCCTTCTGGCTCTCACCCAAAAGGTGTGGGGGTGGCAGATGTTGTTGGAGTCCCCCGGCACAGGAACGCTGGTCCGACAGTCCCTGGCAGCCCGGTCTTTTCAAGCCCTTTCCTGCCTGGGCCAGGTGGCTGGTGTTAAGCAGGGAGGTGTGGGGAGTCCAGGCAGCCGAGTCCCAGGGTCCTGGTCCTAAGGAGATGGCAGGAACTCCAAAGCCAAACAGCACCCACAGGGAAAAGCTGCAAGCAGCCCCTTCTGGCTCTCACCCAAAAGGTGTGGGGGTGGCAGATGTTGTTGGAGTCTCCCGGCACAGGAACGCTGGTCCGACAGTCCCTGGCAGCCCGGTCTTTTCAAGCCCTTTCCTGCCTGGGCCAGGTGGCTGGTGTTAAGCAGGGAGGTGTGGGGAGTCCAGGCAGCCGAGTCCCAGGGTCCTGGTCCTGAGGAGATGGCAGGGACTCCAAAGCCAAACAGCACCCACAGGGAAAAGCTGCAAGCAGCCCCTTCTGGCTCTCACCCAAAAGGTGTGGGGGTGGCAGATGTTGTTGGAGTCTCCCGGCACAGGAACGCTGGTCCGACAGTCCCTGGCAGCCCGGTCTTTTCAAGCCCTTTCCTGCCTGGGCCAGGTGGCTGGTGTTAAGCAGGGAGGTGTGGGGAGTCCAGGCAGCCGAGTCCCAGGGTCCTGGTCCTGAGGAGATGGCAGGGACTCCAAAGCCAAACAGCACCCACAGGGAAAAGCTGCAAGCAGCCCCTTCTGGCTCTCACCCAAAAGGTGTGGGGGTGGCAGATGTTGTTGGAGTCCCCCGGCACAGGAACGCTGGTCCGACAGTCCCTGGCAGCCCGGTCTTTTCAAGCCCTTTCCTGCCTGGGCCAGGTGGCTGGTGTTAAGCAGGGAGGTGTGGGGAGTCCAGGCAGCCGAGTCCCAGGGTCCTGGTCCTAAGGAGATGGCAGGAACTCCAAAGCCAAACAGCACCCACAGGGAAAAGCTGCAAGCAGCCCCTTCTGGCTCTCACCCAAAAGGTGTGGGGGTGGCAGATGTTGTTGGAGTCTCCCGGCACAGGAACGCTGGTCCGACAGTCCCTGGCAGCCCGGTCTTTTCAAGCCCTTTCCTGCCTGGGCCAGGTGGCTGGTGTTAAGCAGGGAGGTGTGGGGAGTCCAGGCAGCCGAGTCCCAGGGTCCTGGTCCTGAGGAGATGGCAGGGACTCCAAAGCCAAACAGCACCCACAGGGAAAAGCTGCAAGCAGCCCCTTCTGGCTCTCACCCAAAAGGTGTGGGGGTGGCAGATGTTGTTGGAGTCTCCCGGCACAGGAACGCTGGTCCGACAGTCCCTGGCAGCCCGGTCTTTTCAAGCCCTTTCCTGCCTGGGCCAGGTGGCTGGTGTTAAGCAGGGAGGTGTGGGGAGTCCAGGCAGCCGAGTCCCAGGGTCCTGGTCCTGAGGAGATGGCAGGGACTCCAAAGCCAAACAGCACCCACAGGGAAAAGCTGCAAGCAGCCCCTTCTGGCTCTCACCCAAAAGGTGTGGGGGTGGCAGATGTTGTTGGAGTCTCCCGGCACAGGAACGCTGCAAGTGCAAGCTGGTGGCGCTATTGGAAGAGAAGGTCCAGCAGCTGGAGGCTCGCATATCCGACCAGCAACATATTAAGGAGCTTGAGCGGTTCCTGGACAGAGCGGAACAGACTACTCAGGTCCAAGAGGAGACAGGGCAAACTTCAGAGGAGGAAGTCACTCCCGCAACTCAGGAGGTGGATGGGTGGAGGAATGTGACTCAAAGGAGTAGAAGGCCAAGGCATCGCTCAGAGAGTCTCATCTTGCACAATCAGTTTGAAGCTCTTTCCCTCAGCACACCTCATGAGGCACACATAGAGGAAGAATTGGTTCCACCAGAGGATCTCTCCCTCATCACTATTGATGAGATACAAGATCAGGTACATGTTGATGACCAGGCTGCAGGAGAGAAGATCATTGTACTAGGGGATTCTATAATTAGAAATACGGAGGGATGGATTTGTGAGGAGCATGATAACCGTATGGTCACTTGCCTGCCGGGTGCAAAGGTTGCAGACATCACCAGAAATATAGATAGCTTGTTAGAGAGAATTGGGAAGGAGCCAGTGGTCATGGTATACGTCGGTACCAATGATGTCGGGAAGGCCAAGCGGTCAGTCTTGGAAGCCAAATTCAGGTTGCTAGGTAGAAGATTGAAGACCCGGGCTTCCAAGGTAGCGTTTTCAGAAGTACTACCTGTTCCTCATGCAGGACCTGCCAGACAGGCAGAACTCAGAAGCCTCAATGCGTGGATGAGGCGATGGTGTCGAGAGGAGGGCTTTAGATTTGTCAGGAACTGGAGAACATTTTGGGACAAGCCAAACCTGTTCAGGAGGGATGGGTTGCACTTGAATCATGATGGGACCAGATTGCTGGCACTCAACCTCAAAAAGGCAGCAGAGCAGCTTTTAAACTGATAACTGGGGGAAAGCCGACAGGAGCTGAGTGGCATCCGGTTCGGAACACCTCATCCTCGGGGAATGAGGTTGGAGAGGGTAGAGAATCACATAGAGAAGACATAGCAGGTATAGGTATTAGCACCGGGAGAATAACGGAATGTGACAGTTCATCTACTGAAAATAAAAGCTGTGGGGCGAATAGAACAAGGTAGCAGCTGTTGTTGCGGGACCCACTGTACAGGTGCTTCTACGCCGATGCTCGAAGCCTCCAAGCAAAGATGGGAGAACTTGAACATTTGGCAGCTAGGGATAACATTGATATAATAGCCATAACAGAAACCTGGTGGAATGCGGAGAACCAGTGGGATACAGCAATCCCAGGCTATAAACTCTATAGAAGAGATAGAGGGGGGCGGGTTGGAGAAGGAGTGGCCATCTATGTCAAAGAAGGGGTAAAATCCAGCAGAATGGAGATTGACAGAGGGTCTGACTCCACCATAGAATCACTGTGGGTTAAACTACCAGGTCCAAGGAGTGATGTGATCGTTGGAGTATTCTATCGTCCACCAGATCAGAAACTTGAGGGGGACCTTGAAATGAGGAGAGAAATCATGGAAGTGGCTAAAAGGGATAGGATTGTAATCATGGGGGACTTCAATTATCCCCACATTGACTGGGCCAATGCAAGCTCCGGGCAAGAAAGAGAAACTGGGTTTCTCGACTTGCTAAATGACTGTGCCTTAGAGCAACGTCACGGAGCCCACCCGAGAACAGGCAACTCTGGATCTAATATTGTGTGATACTCAGGACCTGGTCAGAGGTGTGAATGTCACTGAGCCTCTGGGGAACAGTGACCATGCTGCTATTACCTTTGCCATGCATGTCGGAGGAAGAGTGTCAACCAAATCAGACATAAAAACCCTTGATTTTCGAAGGGCAAACTTCCCTCAGATGAGGAAATTAGTTAGAGAGAAACTGAAGGGGAAGGTTAGAATAATCCAATCTCTTCAGAGTGCATGGAGCCTGTTTAAAACAACAATAATAGAGGCCCAGCACAAGTGCATACCACAAAGAAAGAAGAGCTCATTTAAGTCCAAGAGGACACCGGCATGGTTAACGAGTGGAGTTAGAGAGGCTCTAAAGCGCAAGGAGAGGTCCTTCTGTAAATGGAAATCCTCCCCAAATGAGGAAAATAAAAAGGATCACAAACTCTGGCAAAAGAAATGTAAGAAGATGATAAGGGAGGCAAAGAAAGACTTTGAGGAACGAATGGCTAGCAATATAAAGGGTAATAATAAAAGCTTCTTTAAATATGTTAGAAGTAGAAAACCTGTCAGAGAACCAGTTGGCCCTCTGGATGGTGAGGGAGGAAAAGGGGAGGTTAAGGAGGACTTGGACATTGCAGAGAAACTGAATGAGTTCTTTGCGTCTGTCTTCACGACAGAGGACCTTGAGCGGATTCCGCTGCCTGAGCCGCCCCTCTTGACTAAAGAATTAAATCAAATACAGGTTAAAAGAGAGGAGGTTTTAGGACTAATTGATAAATTGAGGATTAACAAGTCACCTGGCCCAGATGGCATCCACCCAAGGGTTATTAGGGAACTGACAAATGAAATTGCAGATCTCTTAACGGTTGTATGCAACTTGTCTCTGAAAACGGCCACAGTGCCGGAGGACTGGAGGATAGCAGATGTCACACCAATTTTTAAAAAAGGAAGGAGGGGGGACCCAGGAAACTACAGGCCGGTTAGCCTTACATCTGTCCCAGGGAAGATGGTGGAAAGCCTCGTCCAAGAGAAAATCTTAAAACACATAAAAGAACAAACCTTGCTGAGAGAAAATCAGCATGGCTTCTGTAAGGGTAAATCTTGTCTGACAAACCTCTTAGAATTTTTTGAAAAGGTCAACAGGCACGTGGATTTGGGTGAACCGGTTGATATAGTCTATCTGGATTTTCAAAAGGCTTTTGACACAGTCCTTCACCAAAGGCTGCTGAGAAAATTGCACAGTCAGGGGATAAGAGGGCAGGTCCTCTTATGGATTGAGAACTGGTTGAGATCCCGGAAACAAAGAGTAGGTGTCAATGGGAAATTTTCACAATGGAGAGAAGTGAAAAGTGGTGTGCCCCAGGACTCTGTCCTGGGACCGGTGCTTTTCAATCTGTTCATAAATGACCTGGAGACAGGGATAAACAGTGAGGTGGCCAAGTTTGCCGATGACACAAAACTTTTCCGTGTGGTAAAAACCAGAGAAGATTGTGAAGAGCTCCAGAAGGATCTCTCCAAACTGGGGGAATGGGCTGAGAAATGGCAAATGCGTTTTAATGTAACCAAATGTAAAGTAATGCATATTGGGGCAAAAAATCCAAACTTCATCTATCAACTCATGGGCTCTGAGTTATCCGTGACGGATCAGGAAAGAGATCTTGGTGTGTTGGTGGACAGCTCCATGAAGGTGTCTCCCCAATGTGTGGCAGCGGTGAAGAAGGCCAATTCCATGCTAGGGATTATCAAAAAGGGGATTGAAAATAAAACAGCCAACATTATAATGCCATTATACAAAACAATAGTAAGGCCCCACCAGGAGTATTGTGTACAATTCTGGTCACCGCATCTCAAGAAAGACATAGTGGAACTGGAAAAGGTGCAGAAGAGAGTGACTAAAATGATTACTGGTCTGGGGCACCTCCCTTATGAAGAAAGGCTAAAACATTTGGGCCTCTTTAGTCTGGAAAAAAGGCGATTGAGGGGGGATATGATTGAGACATACAAAATAATGCAGGGTATGAGTAAAGTGGATAGAGGGAAGCTCTTCTCCCTCTCCCAAAATACCAGAACTAGGGGACATACACTCAAATTGAGGGCTGGGAGAGTAAGAACTGACAAAAGAAAATATTTTTTCACCCAGCGCGTTGTAAGTCTATGGAACTCCCTGCCACACAATGTGGTGATGGCATCTGACCTGGATGCCTTCAAAAGGGGATTGGACAGATTCCTGGAGGAAAAGTCCATCACAGGTTACAAACCATGATGGAGATGTGTAACCTCCAGGGTTTAAACCAGGGTACTTCAAGGGCCAGATGCAGGAGAGTGGTATCAGGAGACAGATATCTAGTCTCATGCGCTCCCAAACGCATCTGGTGGGGCCGCTGTGAGATACAGGAAGCTGGACTAGATGGGCCTTTGGCCTGATCCAGCATGGCTCTTCTTATGTTCTTATGTTCTCTTATATTTTTCTAGTAGGTGTATTGTCTAAAACCAATCAGCACCTATGGCAACAAGAGAGAATACTGTACATCTGCTACTTGCATGAGTAGCAAAACATTTCAATCCCACAAGAAAAGAAGTGCAGTTGCCATGACTCAACTCTCAGATGACGTCACCTGGATGACTTAGAAACTCCACAGACTAGAGAAAATACACTTATGGTCATTTTCCAAATTTCTTTGTCGGGAAAAGGTTTGAACCTAACCTGATACAGGTCACAGGATACTTTTGAGATGGATTAAAACAACCTGAGTGCCATTGTGTTCGAAACCACGACTCCTATCCTGTTGTGCTCATGAGACTTGTCACACAAATGGTTGCATGATCAGTTATGTAATAGAAGGCTTACTGGAGCACAGAACTGACTATAAAATTACCTTTACACTTTGAACTTTATATCGGCCTTTACTGAAAGAAAGTATGATGCATGTTATCTATATAGCAAGTTCCGGTTGTTTTAAAAACACTGTATTTTAAACAGATCATGTGGACTGTAGCAATCAGACAGATACACAATTCTGAAGTGCATCTCTTTGCGGCTTTGTGTGTCATGTCAGTGCACTTGTTGCCTCTGTGATTATCTGAAACAGCCCCTAAAGTTTCTGCAGAAAATACCCACATTGTAAGGTGTATACAAATGTATGTAAAGAAGCAAATAAATAATCAAGTACTTAAGCAGGAAAGTAGGCACTTTAGTTTTCTTATTCTCAAATATAGTTATACTTTGGTTTAAGAGTGTTTTGCAAGACAAGCAAACATTTCTTCTAAATTTTGCTTTGGTCAACAAGCAGTGTCTTGGTATACAAGCAGTGAAGCAGGTCACATGATTACAAGTGAGCCAATGGTGGCTCTCTCTCCCTCATTCTCCTTGCTGGATTGTGGATGATTGTCTGGAACATTGCACCAGCCAGGAACTTGCAGGTTATGGCTTTATTTGTCTTTACATTTAGAATCATAGAATCCTAGAATCCTAGAATCATAGGTTAGAAGAGACCTCAAGGGCCATCTAGTCCAACCCCCTGCCATGCAGGAACCCCATCACAGTATTTCCGACAGATGGCCATCCAGCCACTGCTTAAAAACCTCCAAAGCAGGAGACCCTTTGTGGCAGCATATTCCACTGCCGAACAGCTCTAACTGTCATGAAGTTCTTCCTAATGTTCAAATGGAATCTCTTTTCCTATAGTTTGAAACCATTGCCCTAAGTCCTAGTCTCTGAAGCCATGGAAAACAAACCTGTTCCCTCTTCAATATGACGTCCTTTCAAATATTTAAACATAGCTATCATATCCCCTCTCGGTCTTCTTTTAGAGAGGCTAAACATTCCCAGTTCCCTAAGCCGTTCCTCATAAGACATTTCCTCCAGACCCTCAACCATCCTGGTCACCCTCCTCTGCACCCGCTTGAGGTTGTCAACATCCTTTTTAAGCTGAGGTGCACAGAACTGAACACAGAGTCAGAGACGACTTGATGAAAACAACAATTCTTATCTGTAAAGATCTGCCTCCTTATTCAAGGTGCGTTTGTGGAACCCGAGCGAAGCTTTCTAATGCTGTGCCAAAATAATGAATGGAATCAAATAGAACACCTCAGCTTTCGCGCGTGCTTGACTCCTCTCCTCACACACACCGAGAACTTGGCCCCGGGGTCCTCAGACCTCAGAGGACTCCACGGTAACAAATGGGACTTATTTCATATGAGGCAATGTTGTCAAGCTCTCTGTTGCATGTAACACCTGGTTTCCAGCATTAGCTGGATCTATAACTTGGTTGAAACTGCAATCTCTTATGAACATATTACAGAAAATGATGCTCCGGTTATTGTTTGTTTCCCCCCCCCACACACACAAATATTTTTGGTGTGGAAGCAGATGTTCTGTGGGATTGAAATAACTCCCCAAAGCTGTGAATTCGTCCTCATAGCTAGTTTGCTGCCCAGTCCCCAACAGCCTGGGAGGAGTGTCCCATGCTACAAAATCTAGTCAACCGTGACTTATATAACGAGGACGGCAGCAGCGTTTGGACACACTTCCCGATGGCAGGGTAACATAATAGTTAAATGAAGCCATTTCAGAGCGCGAGCAGTGCTGTTTCTGAATGGGGAACAAATCGACAGCCATTCTGAATGGACGCCATCGCTTCAAGTGGCCAAAGAGGTAACGCTTTTCATATATACGGAAAAAAAACACCTGCATGAAAAATACTCCCCGCTCTCATGTGATTTCTTCACCACCTTACAAAAGGAAAAGGATCGTGTGCACCTAACACGGTGTGTAGTGCAGGTGGACTGTTTAAAGACCATGAATGCCATGTGCTTGGAAGGCTAGAAACGGACATGTTCTTCAATTTCATAATTTCATATTTAATTCAATAAGATGTTGCCCAGGGGGCATATCATGTTCTGTTCCATTTTTAATGTGCAAAATGAATGAGTCATGCTTTAACCACAGTGTTAAGCATCAGGATAAATGCTCAGACCAGCTACAAGATCTCCCTGCGAGCACAGCCAGTCAAAGAGCTGGGTGACCGGGGCAGCCCCTTTGGGTCTCCAGAGGAACAGGACACCCAAATAGGCTGGTCATTCCATGTTTGCCTATATGCATTCCCTGCTGTTGAACTGGAGGAGGTACCACATCATCTTTGGCGTCTTCACTCCACGTGGCCACACCCCCCCCCCGGGAGGCCTGTAGGGTTTTTACCTGTAATCGGGCCTTCTCGGTAGCTGGCCCTGCTGCGTGGAATAAGCTTCCTAGTGAAGTTCACCAAACTGAGTTCCTCTTAGCTTTTAAAAAAAGCATTAAATACGTGGCTTTTTAAGGAGGCATATGGCAATTGGTAATCTGTTGTGTTGTGTTTTCCCTGTTTATTGTCCCCCCTTTTAGTATTTGGGGGGGTTGCCTCTTGCCAGATTTTTGTATGTTTTGTATGTTTTTATGTGTTTATTGGCTTATTTTATTTGCTTATTCTACTTGTTCTATTTAACTTGTTGTTGCTTATTTCTTGTTTGCATTTATATAAACCAGACAGAGTCGATTCTGAGAAATTGGTGACATATAAAAATGCACAAACAAACAAACAAACAAACAAACAAACAAACAAACAAACAAACAAACAAACAAACAAACAAGAATATTTTTTTCAAAGTCCTGCCTATTGGTTGGCTATTGAAATGAATTCCTTGAATGTGTGTGTGTGTGTGTGTGTGTGTGTGTGTGTGTGTGTGTGTGTGTGTGTAAACTAAATTCATGTATTATATTTTTTGTTTCTAAAAACTGGAGAAACAGGACTTCATTCTAAAGCAGTACCAAGCCAAATATTATAAACATTTCAGGTGTAATATGGGGACATTGCAAATAGGAGAAATGGGTGAGATACCAAAGGATGACCCTGCCCCGAACTGGCTCTCCTTGTAAGATCAAATGTAGTCTTCAGTACGTAATAGCCAAGTCTGTGCTGAATGAAATATTCCGATGGTTTTTCCTTTAAAAACAAAGCAAAGTGTGCTGCTTACAGAACACTACATAGTGCTTGAAACATGTCCTGGGCAGTTTACAAATATAGGCAACATTACCCCTCCCCCGTGAGCGGCATACTCAATTTACCATCAGAAGGATGGACAGCTGAGTGAACCTTGAGCTGGCTGCCTAGGATTGAACCCTGGAGTTTTGGATGCAGTACAGTTTAACCACTGTGCCATGAGGCTCATACGGAATTTGATAGGATTTTGATGTAGAGGCAACTCAGTCCAAAGCTGATACAATTCTTAATGCCAATTAGAAACTGTGAAATCTCTTTTTCATCACATTTAACAAAGCAAAAGTGTTCTGCTTATATACCGCCCCATACCACTACAAGTAGTCTCTGGGCGGTTTACAATTTTAATTACAGTGTGCAGGCTACACATTGCCCCCCCCCCCAGCAAGCTGGGTACTCATTTTACCGACCTCAGAAGGATGGAAGGCTGAGTGAACCTTGAGCCTGCTACCGGGGATTGAACCCAGGTCGTGAGCACAGTTTTACCTGCAGTACAGGCATTTAACCACTGCGCCACGAGGCGCAGCAAAAGCTATGTAAAACTGACAGATTTCCCAAGTCTTCAAAGAGAGGTAAGAAATTCTTTAGGGCAGGCCTGCCCAACAGGTAGACCGTGGGCTACCGTTAGCCCACAAAGGGTTCAAAAGTAGCCCGCTGGCCATCAATAAAAAAGTGAGGAGATAAGTTCTCCACCTCTCCCTCCCCCACCTTAAGGACCACCACTGCCCCAGCAAAGTTCTGGGTCTGCTGAGCGGAGAAGTTCAAGGGCCATGGCACAGTCCCCTGCTCCCCCCACTGGCCAGATGATTGGCGCGCCACTGTCTCGTGACCAGCTGAGTCGCTGGTGTGGTGCGGAACAGAGGGAGGGGAGGAGAGGCGAGAGCGAGAGGCTGGATTGCAGACATGCCTTTGCACAGTGAAATCTCCCCTCTTTTTCCCCCTGGAGAATTCCTTCCTCCCACCCTTCCCTCCTCCTCCTCCTCCTCCTCCTCCCACACCGCACAGAGAAAGTGATCCGCCGCCGCTGCCGCCGCTCCTTCTACTCCCCTTCTGTGCCATTCCCTCCTCCTTGCGACACCGCGGCCATGTGATTGCCCCAGTGCTGGCTCAGCCTGCCCCAGCTGCACAGTTAACACGGGGAGGTGAGTGAGAGCTGCGGGCAGCAGCGGCAGTAGCAGGGATGGGGCTGGGAGAGAGAAGGGGGGAAAGAGGACGAGGAGGAGGCCGGAGGGAGAGGAGAGTCAAGTCAGGCCCCGGGTGGGTTGGGAGAGATAGCGCACCTTTTTTAAACAAAAGTCTTCCAGCAGCCTGGACAAGCATGCACATACCTGCCTTGCACCCACTTGAGCCGGGTGCAAGGGAGGCATGTGCATGGTCGCATGTGTTGCCTCTTGAAAGGGGTGATCTGTGCAAGCATGCACACGCTCACACCAGCTCGAGTGGGTGCAAGGGAAGCATGTGCATGGGCAGCCTTCCCATAGGAATGCACTGAAATATGTTCCCTCCAGAACAGATTAATTGATTTTCAATGCGTTCCTATGGGAAACCGCTGTTCTACTTGAAATTGTTTTTACTTATGAGCATGTGCTCAAAATGGATAAAATTCATAGGTAGAGGTTTTAGTGTAGTAGTCCTCAGGTACTTTGGGCTGAAAAAATAGACCTCGGCCTCTTCAAAGTTGGACGGCCCTACTTTTAACAAGATTTCAGCAAAATTCACAAAATTAGGATGTACATGAAAAATTATTTTATTTTATTTTATTCTATTCTTTTTATTTTATTATTTATTGATTGATTTAAAGAAGCTGAGAGACTTACCCATCCTGACAAAATAAAATCACCTGGGCAACAGCCTTCCATAAATTAAAATCCATATACAGTTGTACCCCGACTTAAGAGCAGCCTGATTTAAGAGTGGAAAACTGTTGGCGTTTTAACTGCCGCCTTACAAATTTTAGATATGGTCTGCCCGACTTACTTCCTCCCCCCCATTTTTTAACCTTCCCCCTCCTCAATTTTTTAGATAGGTACCCCGATTTAAGAGCATGTCGACTTAAGCAGATGCATTTGGAACAGATTAAACTCGTAAGTTGAGGTACGACTGTACTGTACATTAATATGCCTGCATGCAATTATAAAAATGAAGACTTTTCACTTAATTTTGAATCTTCCTGGTGACCAAATTAGAAGCTTTCTCAAAGTGATCTTGGGTGTTAGGGAACTCAAGGAACTGAAGTCCAACTAAATTCATAACTTTTCTAATGATTTGCAAGCAATTAGGCATAGCTTTATAAAATACTGATCTTTCAAAGGGGGTAATACTGTAGTTTTAAAGGCAAATGGGAATTGATTGCCATTTTCACTTCACCTACAATCCTGAATGCCATACGGAATGAGGCTAATTCTGTAATGGGGAAGGGGGTGGAATTAAAAATACAGCTCCTCTTTTTTAGCCCACCTGCGAGATACATCCTTTACATCATCAAATACATCAGGAAATGTAAAAGGTACGTGCCCTGCGGAAAAGGTGGCAGCCTTTTTATACCAGGTTGGCTATATCTACTATGAATATTAAAAAGAGCTTAATGAGTGAGTAATCCATCCTAACACTGTTTCATAATGCCTCTTGAGTCACCAAGAAATGCATCTAGAAAAGTGATCAGCAGATAAATGGCCATGGCGACTGATGGGAAACACTAAAAAAAAGATTTTTCTTTTCTTTTTAAATGGAGCATTACTGATGACACCCCGCTTGCGCTTTGGATATTTTTCATCTTTTCAAATAGTTACAATCTCCAGCCCAATCCACTGAAAGAGGGGAGTATTAGCATAACCCCAAGTACCTCACTAGGGCTTTTATCTGCTAAAGGCTTGAGCAGGATGATAGATTTCAGCGGGAAAGATATAAGCTAATAAGACCTTTCAATGCCCACAGCCGGGGGTCGTGGTGGGAATGTTCAAATTGACGCAGACAACCCCTAGGACCAAAATTATGTGAATATTAGCAAAAACACCTATTTCAAGCAAAAGAGGCACATATAATGCAAGCTATCTGGTTAACATATCTTCTCATTGTTGTTTCTATAGCAACAGGTTTGAATGTGATAAAAATGTTGTGCTGGAAAACTGTTTCAAAAGCCCCCTCCCCTCAGTAAGACCCGTTACAAAAAGGAACACAAAGACATAAAATGTGTCACCAAGTAATTAAAACAGTGTTATGTATTGCTTCTTGAGACAAAAGATTATTTAGTTCCCACCAGTTTGGAGATTTAAAAGAATGATGTAAATTAAAATGTATATGTCAACTATTTTGAAAGAAACATATTCTTTTATTATTTCAAAACCTTGGGCTGAGAGAAATTCTTTGCGATGGATAGAAAGTCACAGGAAATTTGCATCATGGTACAATGGTCGCTTGGATTAGCCCATATCTTCCAAATTTGTCTTATGAGAAACACATCTGGTTTTATCTTACTTATATTTATCAATCTGCTATTTATGTTTAATGGTATAATTCCAATATCTTTCCCCATGCACTCTAATTTAATTTTAGCGAGTCATAAATTCTGCATTATTGCAATTACTTCCACAAAGAGAATTGCAAATTTTAAAGTGAGAATTTAATAGCAGATTCTAATTCTTATCCATGATTTAAAACACTTTGCAAAGTCAATCTCAATCAACTTTATATTAAAACATTTAATAAGGGGGGTTATCATGCCACTGGCATAATACACTTAATCCTGGGTCATTCATTAATTAACTAATGAGTTATCTTCCATCCCTTAATTTACAGCATGCGAAATGGTGTCAGAGTGACACAGATTGTTAGCTCATCAAAAATTCAGGTTCTGGAGTTGATTCATGACCTGACTTGGTTAATCAAGCTCTAGTCCCTAGAAACACAAAATAATTTTGGCTGGAATCCTACTTCACGCTGCCACATTAATGTGAGGATGTCTCACTTGCAGGAGGATTTCCCTTCCAGAAGTAAATCAGAACAGCTAAGGTCTTGAATGCCTCCTTGTGAACGTTTCCTAAAAATAAAGCTGATTATAGTGAGGTCACATGGAAGCAGTTTGACCCAAAAATGTTTTTAGCCTTTAGCAAGGGACATCATGGATTTAGAACAATATATTCCTGATATGGACTTTAAATTCATGAAATATACAGTATTGTTTAAAGTATATTTTGGCATTCCATTATTTCAATGTTCGTTTCAACTTTACTTGAATGTTGGATACTAACAGTTCATGATCAGTACCACAATTTGTTCCTGGTCTTGTTGTGGCAGAGAGAATCCATCTTCACCTGCTCATTGCATAGTCTATGTGATTACTATACTGACCACCTGATGTCCACATGTACAGCTATCTCTTCAGTTGCCTGAATTGTGTACAGTAAAACCCTGGTTTAGGAGCATAATTTCTTCCAGACACATGTTTGCAATCCAAAGCACTTGTATTTCAAAGCAAAGAAAGAATGGAAGCTCAAATGATTCGCTCTACAGTCCAAAAATACTCATATAAAATGATTAAACTACTGTAATATAATATAAAATAAAGAAAATACAAAATCTGAAGATGAATACAGTAAAACAAATAAAATAAAATAATAAACATAAAGAAAAATAGAACAAACCTTTAACCCACACTCACCTTTGAAAATCTTCATGGTTGGTCTGGAAGTTGAGTCATGGCAACTGGACTTCTTTTCTTGAGAGACTGAAGCAGTTCGCTGCTCATCCAAGCAGCTTCATCAGTCTGAGGAAAGTTAGTGGCGAGGCCTCCATTTTATAGCTCACCTTCATTTCACACACACCCTATGAAGAGGCTCATAAGGTGGACAAAAGCCTGAATAGGCTCATTAGATAGTCCACCTAACAAGCCCATTCAAGCCATTGTCCAACTTATGAGCCTATTCAAGACCAAGGGTGTGTGAAATCAAGGTGGAGGACTTGCCACTAACTTACCTCAGATTGACAAAGCTGCTTGGATGAGTAGTGAAATGTTTCAGTCTCTCAAGAAAAGAAATCCAGTTGCCACAACTCAGCTTCTAGATAAACTCACCCGGATGGCTGAGAATTTTCACAGACTTCATGGCTGGTGTGCAGGATGCAAGAAGAGGCTGAGCTGCCTGCCAGTACCTACCCACTAGCCGTTCTTCCTTTCTTCCCAGAGGGAGGGAGCTAGTAGATAGCCTCATTGCCTTCCCTTTGAGGCTGCCTGAGATGGAATGGGGGGCAGATTGTTTGCTTCATGTAATGTTGAGCTATCATACTTCATCTCTGACCCTTAGGCCAAAATTTCCAACATTCCTTACTTTCGCATTCCAATAGGCCATAATGATAAGCATGTCTTGTAATGCAAAATATGCATCTTTTGGTGTGTTATCCATTTCCTCTTGGATACTTGCACAAAAGCTTTCAATTTCATTTTTCTTCAGTTTTCAGTCAGTTTGCATTATAACCCCTATGCTACCTCTTGCCTGAGTATCAGAGCCACTCCATTTCTTCTAGATGTTGTCATTTCCAGAGTAGAATACTTTGTGTGTGTGTGTGTGTGTGTGTGTGACCTGCATAAATAAATTGTAAACTGCCCAGAGAGTGCTTTAAAAGCATTATGTGGCGGTATATAAACATAAAAACATAAGAAGAGTCATGCCGGATCAGGCCAAGGGCCCATCTAGTCCAGTTTCCTGTATCTCACAGTGGCCCCACTAAATGCCTCTGGGAGTGCACGAGACTAGATATCTGTCTCCTGATACCACTCCCCTGCATCTGGCCCTTGAATTACCCCAGTTTTAAGCCTGGGGATTACACATCTCCATCATGATTTGTAACCTGTGATGGACTTCTCCTCCAGGAATCTGTCCAATCCCCTTTTGAAGGAATCCAGGCCAATGCCATCACCACATCCTGTGGCAGGGAGTTCCACAGACTAACAATGCACTGGGTGAAAAAATATTTTCTTCTGTCTGTTCTCACTCACCTAACCCTTAATTTGAATGGATGTCCCATAGTTCTGGTATTTTGTCAGAGGGAGAAGAGCGTCCCTCTATCCACTTTATTCCACTTTGCTTTACTTTTTGCTTTGACTCATACGTCTCATCTTCTGTATTCCAGTTTATGTGTTCCACAACATAGAACTTTCCTTTCACTTCTGTGTTTATCAACCACTAGACATCCTTTTGGTTTTAATCTAGTTGTGTCATAAGTAATACTTCTATTTGTACTTGCCCTTGCCCTTCCCCAAGCCTGATTGAGTGCTTTCCAAACTCAGAGTCACATCTTACAAGCAATATCTCTTGTTTCGTTTTGGACTGTCTCATCATACAATTTTCAGGATAGGTAAAGTTTGGTAGGGGTTTACCATTACCACCTTCTAAGCAGTACTAACAAAGGTTAGCTTGAGTGTCACCTAGTACAGTGTCCAGGATATACTAAATCTTTGAGGAGTCATTGTACCACTGCCTCTTTTACAGTGGGCTTCTATGGCTGAACAAGCTTCCGAACCTAGCTCTTCTGAGTCCTAGTTCATCACTTTATCCACTACACCACACTGCTTCTTTTAAAGGAATTAGCTAGGATATACCGTAAGATATAATATGCAAGACCCCATTCCCCAGCAGGAAGAAGCATACAGTGGGACCCCTCATATCCACTGATTCATTATGCACTGATTCAGTTATCCACGGTTGGCAGAGAGAAAAATAAATAAATAAATAATTCAGCAGCCACAAAGCAAGCTATTGCCACAAACAGCAGCTGTAAAACAAGCTATTGTCACAAATAGCATCTGTAAAGCAAGCTACTGTCACAAACAGCAGCCATAAAGCAAGGTACTGTCTCAAAACAGCAGTCATAAAGCAAGCTACTGTCTCAAAATGGTAGCCATAAAGCAAGGTACTGTTAGGAAACAGCAGTTTGGAGGTGGGTGGGCAGGCGTTCTCTCTTATCCACGGTTTTCATTATCCACGGGAAGGCCTGGAACCAATCCCCAGTGGATACCGGGGTCCTTCTGTATTCTGGTACAAAGAGGGAATCAGGAGGGAACCTTTGTCATGAATAATACTGATAGAGAAGGCTTGGTTTGTCCAAGTCTGTTTGTGCAGATACCCTTCTTTTTCCTCCCCTCAGGTCCCACCTCCCTTGTTATAAATCTGAAAATATGTGTATGTTATTGAGCTTTGTGAATGGCAGTGAGCACAAAGGGGTATCCTCTAGATCAATATGTTGCAACATTGGAGTTACACAGATTACCAAATTGTGTCCAGCCCTATACTCAGTGCAGAAGGTGAGTAGTAATCTACTTACTACTTAATGCTGCAATCTCCTCTCTCCTCCACTGCAGCTTCATTTCAATATTTCCTCCCTAACATATGAAGCAAATACAGATGCCACCTCAGTCAAGGCGTTACTCAAACTTCTGCTCCTTTTTCTAACCTGGTTTATCTTCCCCCATTCACTATCTGGCATTTGGCTTCAGTCCCTTCCTCCTTTGCCTTCCTTCGCTTTGTAATGCAGCTAATTTGCCCGTTCCATCCTACCTCCTCTAACTCTGCCTCCTCTATCATCATCATCATCATCATCATCATCATCATCATCATCTTCTTCTTCTTCTTCTTCTTCTTCTTCTTCTTCTTCTTCTTCTTCTTCTTCTTCTTCTTCTATAGCTCACTGTGTTGCAAACTGGCCTCCCCCTTTTTGCTTCCAGAAACTTCTATTTTGCTCTATTCTAATCGATGCCAGTCCCTGTGATCTTTTTTTACATCACCCATCCATCTAGTTTGCAGCCTTATTCTACAACATTGGGTGGAATAGCTAATAGGAAAACAGGACCAAAATTCAAAGAGTTCTCAATAGGCTTGATCACTTGGCTGGAAAACAAATAGAATAAAATTAAACAGCTATATGGGCAATGTTCCTCACCTAGGAAAAAAGAAACCAAATGCACAGTTACAAAAAGGAGGTGTGAGGGGAACTTCTCTGAAGGAGAGAGAGGGACCCCTGCACAGCGTGATGTGGACAGGGAGGAATGGCTGGAGAAACAGAGGCGCAGAGGGGGACTCGAGAATCACTTTAAGAAGGATGCCAACAGGATCAGAGGATGGCAGTGTGGATAATCAGGGGGCAGGAAACCAAGCCCCATGAGGAAAGATGTGGGTATGATGAGGCTTGAAAAAGAAGATTGAGAGGAGACACGAGTGCACTTTTCAAATAACTTGGAAAAGTATCTTATAAAGGAGGGGCAGGATCTGTTTGCAATTATCTGAGTGTAGGACACAAAACTATGGGCTCAAGTTAAAAGAAGCCCCGTTTTAGATGAATATTAGAACAAACTTCCTAAGTATTAGTTAGAGAAATAGGACAGTGGAACCATTGACCTCAGGAAGTAGTGAGCATTCCAGCACTGGAGGCATTCAAGAGAAAGTTAGCTATATGTCAGATGGACGTTGATTTGGGTTCCTATATGGGGCAAACGGCTGGATGTGGATGCCTAATAGGCTCCTTTCAGCTCCATTATTCTAGGATTCCACACACCTTCTGCTCCAAGGTTGCTACCAATGCATGCATGCATGCATTCATTCATTCATTCATTCATTCATTCATTCACCGCTCATCTTCTGGACAACTCTGGTCAGTTTAGAGCAGTCACAAATTACAAGATACTGTATATAACGTGTGTGTGTGTGTGTTGTGTCGTTCTATCTATCTATCTATCTATCTATCTATCTATCTATCTATCTATCTATCTATCTATCTATCTATCTATCTATCTGTCTGTCTGTCTATCTATCTATCTATCTATCTATCTATTCAGCAGTCACACATTACAAAATCTATAACATTATAAAAATATAAATAATCAAATCAGAAATCAATAAAGATAATCAATAATCACAAAACACCTAAAAAAAACTAAGAATGGCCGGCAATGATGTTTTGAGGTAACACAAAGGACTGGCTTGTGCTGACAAATTGTCCCATGAGAGATTGGATCATTTTCTTCTGTTCTGGCCTTGGAAAATATTTTCAAAGGAAGATAACTCTCCTCTAAAGAAGAAGAAGCTCATGTGGGTGAGTTTGAGGCTCATTGTGTTTGGACAACTGATAAGGTAGCCATGATGTCCTGTATGTGAATTCAAAGGGCTGCCTGAATGTTGGTAACACCAATGGCAGCAGCCAAGAAGGTCAAGAGCAGTGGTGACTAATAGAGATGGGCACGAAATGAATTTTTTTTCGTTTCCATTATGTGTTATTCATTTTGTTACGTAACGAAACGAATAATGAACATTGTGATGAAATTGGAACGAACAGAACAGAACCACGAAAATTAGGTTCGTTACGTTTCGTTTTTTGTTAATGGTGACGCGCAATGAAATGAGCTGTTTTAAATGTTAAAAAATGCCCTGGACATCCATAAAAACGCAGCGATAATTATTTATACTGTCTGATAATACCTACCGGGGGGGTTGGGGTCCTTAAAATGTTTGGTTTTGACTTCTCCCATCACAATGTATTTTTCTTTTCCCTTTAAGGATGACAAAATGGATATTGCCACTCCAGGCACAAAATGGAGGCAAGCCATGTGATGGGATCATGTAAATTCTTGGACAACTTCAACCAATAGCATGCCCAGGTTGCAGACTGGGCAGGTCTGGCAGCCACAGAGGGCATAAAAAGCTCTGGCAGCCCCCGTCCTCCTTGCAGTCTCTGGTGGGAGTTAGGGTGGGATTGCTGTCTCTGTGACTCGTTATTTTCACTTTAGGCCAGCCAGGCAGGTGTGTGTCTCTGTGTTCCTGCCGGCTGCAGCCTGGCTCTTAGGGGAGAGAAAGAAGAGATTTCTCTCTAGCTTCAGTCCTGCAGCCTCCCTGTGTGCGTGCATGCGTACCTCTTGGTGAGTAGCATCCCCTGCCCCGCAGTGCAGTCACTGTGGCTGCCTTGCACCCTGGGCAATGCTCGCTGCTGCCTTTGCAACCTCCCTGCATACCTAGTCTATACTGTGTCTCTGCCAGCATCAATTTTTTTTAGTGTTTTCCCTCTGGTCTGGAGCGTTGGGGGACGCCCACGCACAGAAATGCTTTAAAAATCGCACAAAAGCAGGTAAAAAAAACGAAAAACGAAAAATGAATAAACAAAAATGATTTTTTTTCAAAAATTTGGGAAAAACAGAAACAAACCAAAATGGACTCCTCAACGAAAAATGAAAAACCGAAACACCGTGTTTTTTTTATTTGTGCCCATCTCTAGTGACGAACCTTCGGCACTCCAGATGTTTTGGACCACAACTCTCACGGTCCTTTGTCTCAAAGACCTTTGTCACTGGCAATCTAGGCTCGGAATTCTGGGAGTTGTCCAAAACATCTGGAGTGCCGAACGTTCACCACCACTGGTCTAGAGGATACCCTTTTGTGCTCACTGCCATTCACAAAGGGACACCATGCAACGGAAAAATCCAAGAAGCCAACTCCTTTTATTCATTAGTTAACAACTTCTCAGACAAGCACAAAGCAATTGTTGAGGTTGCTTTTCAACAAGTGTGAATAAACCACAGATAACTGAAAATGTGGATACCAATTCTGCAGATTAGGGGGTCCTATTGTAACAGTGTATCTATTAACTATATGTAGCAAAAGGTATTGATTTAAATCTTACTGCAAACTTTCCCCAAGTACCACAAAGAAAACTACCATCATTCAGCCTCATTCTGATCTTTCCAGTCCTTTCCACTGGTTTACAGTGTTCTTTATGAGAAGAGCAAAGGTCATGTAGAACACATTGAAAAATGAAAACAAGTTATATACAATAAAGATTTGTCTTCTCCAATCTTGTGTCCTTTATATATTTTGCATTGCAAATCCCATAATGCCTGACTATTTGTTATGTAAGCCAGGACTGAAAAAAATTAGACCATAACATCTGAAATGTACCATATGGGGAAGGTTGCTGTAAATGTTGGCCATATTAAAACTTAAAATTAGTCTGCCCCTGCTCCTTTTATCTTCTCTGGAGTAACCCAAGTAATTTTCAAAGGCAGATAAGTATTCCCAGTTCACTTTCACAATAATGAATTTTAAATAGCCGAGATGCCAGGAAGAGCAATTTATCACTGTCTGTTTTCAGATGTGACCATTATTCCAATTCTTTTGTTTCTTAGCTTTTTACCATTAGCAGCTCTTAAAATGACCCTGCTTTTCTACTGCATGGCTATGTGGAAAGCCAGCCTAAAAATTCATTCTGTATGATTTGCAAATTAATCGGCTGAAGTAATTTGGAAGCATTATTTTAATAGCCCTGTGGACTTTAATGTAACCTGTCATGGGGGCTACCAGGTTTTGTTTTATATTAATTCTATTGGTGAGTTAGGGGTTGGAAGAGGACATGATTTCAGGAACTTCCCATCTATCTATCTATCTATCTATCTATCTATCTATCTATCTATCTATCTATCTATCTATCTATCTATCTATCTATCTATCTATCTATCCATCCATCCATCCATCCATCCATCCATCCATCCATCCATCCATCTATTCCATCCACTGAAAATGGGAGATAACTACAGTGGTGCCCCAACTTAAGAGCAGCTCAACTTAAGTGCAATTCGACTTAAGAATGTAAAACTGTTGGTGTTTTAACTGGCGCCTTACAAATTTTAGATATGGTCTGCTTGACTTACAAATATATATTTTATTTTTATTTCTTCACTTATTGTTTCAATTTTTTAAATAGGTACCCCGACTTAAGAGTAGTTCGACTTAAGAGCATGCATTTGGAATGGATTAAATTCGTAAGTTGAGGTACCACTGTATTAAGAAACATAAGATTAAAATATGGTGGAGAAAGGTGTATGTGTCACTGTGCCTCTAACCCTCTAAGGATTCGTTATCTTTAGAGGATGTCAATTATCCTTAGAAATAAAAATGAAACAGAAAAATTGTACATCATGTCTGGAATAGCCCTGCTGGGGTTCTGAAACATCCGAAACGCAATCAGCCAATCCCTTACCTTGCTCTGCATCCGCGCGGGGCTGAGCTCCAACGAGGAAGAAGCCTCCAACATCATTGTTCCTTCTCCCTGGTGCTGGCCAATCAGGAGTTGTGCAGGGAAATGCAGCATCTCGCCTCCCTGTCTGATTGGCCAGTGCCAGGGAGAAGGAACAATGACCTTGGAGGCTTCTTCCTTGTTGGAGCTCAGCCCCGTATGGGCGCAGAGCAAGGTAAGGTATTGGCTGATTGCATTTCGGAGGCTTCCGAACACCACCTGGGCTCCCACGTGTTGTTTTGGAACTGGTAGCTTCTGAAACGAACAGCCCATGCTGCCTGAGAATATTCAGAGGCCATTTTAAAATAATGGCTGCAATTCAGTATTAAGGTTCCTGCCATCCTGTTTGGCAAGGGGGTCTTCTCTGCGACCCTACCCCCTCGCGCTTCTTCTCTAACTTACTAGAAGCTTAGAGACATCAGGCCCCAAGTGTGTCCCCATTAAGCCACCAGTACTTAGCATAGTCTATGCTTCCATGCAGTGGGTTGTGGGTACTGGTTTTGTGAATATGGCAGTCCTACTGTGTCAGGGAACCGTGACCTGTGGCCAGCAAGTCAAAAGAGTTTGGGAACCCCTGAGGTATAGGATTGCGCTCTTAATCTTCAAAAATGATTACAGTGGTCCCCCGCCCATTCAAGGTTCATAAACTGCGGTCCCGCTATATTGCGGGACCGCAGTATATGAAAAAAGGCCCCTTTGGGTAAGGGGAAAATGTTTGTTTCAGGTCTCCCTCACTTACCCCAGGACTGGCGCTGCCCCAAATGGGCCTTCCTGGGCCTTTTGGATGCCCCAAAAGGGCCTTCCTGTGAACCAGAAGTCACTATGGTTCACAGGGAGGCCCTCTGGTGACCTCCGGAAGGCTTGGAAAGACCCTCGCAGGCCCGTTTGGGGCAGCACCAGGCTGGGGGGGGGGTTAATACAAGAGGTCCCAGCTAGGCACCCCAGCCCCAGCCCGACCAGCATCCGCATATTGAGGATTTTCAATTATCACGGGTCGGGTCAGGTCCTTAACCCCCGCAATAGGCGGGGGTTCACTGTATTTGAATACCTCAGATGATTGGTGCCTCCCAACCCCTGAGCTCTTTCTGTGCCACCCTCTAACCTGCTTGTTTACTGCTCTCACAATTTCCACAAAGTTCTCCTTCCTCAAGTGGCACCATCTTCAAAAACTAAAAAAAAAACCAGAAGAGCACCATTATTTTTTCTGTTCTCCATGGTTCCTTCGGTCTTATCCTCCATTTTGGTCTTATCCTCCATTTTGGCCATATTGGGTGCTGTGCTAGGCAGCACAGCTGAGGTAGACGCCACCAAGAATCATTGTACTGTGCTAGCTAGCTAGCTAGCTAGATAGACAGACAGTCAGACAGACAGACAGACAGACTGACAGACTGACTGACTGACTAGTATTTTTGGAAAAAAATACAAAGTGTTTTGCATACTAAACATTTCTAAAGGCAACACCCATCAAGCTTTCACCAAGTGGCTTTCAAGGTGGTGCTTGAGGCCAGCTTAAGCAGTTGAAAAGGAAGGAGTGCTGTCTTAACAGGGAAGCGTATGGGATTCTTCTTCCCATTTCTTCCTCCAGCCAAATCCCCTGGGCCCTGGCTGCCATTTTGCCGTTCTTATGGTTGAGGCTTGGCTGGCCATCAGTGATGTGTATGTGCGCCCTGCATATAATCTGAAGCCACCTTAATGTCGTATCCTCTGCTCCTGGTCTGGTGCTGACCCTTCATTCACTCTTTCTCTCCATGTGCCCCCCCCCACTTTTTGAGGGCCCCCAAGTTGTAAAGTAACAGGACATGTCAATTTAAACATCAAGGTGGTGTTTATTAAGAAATAAATCTTGTATCCAATGTATTATTGGTGAGAGTGGTAGGGCATTCACTGATAGTGAGTTTGTTAAAAAGTACATTGTTAAAGCAATGGAGGAAATGTGCCTTGCTGAGATATCTTGTGTTAGTTGTGCCAGTTTATCTGCATTTACAATCATAAGGCATGCTGAAGAACTAGAAGAGTGGCATAAGTCACTTATTGTCAAGTCAGGAGGTTTTGATTCCCCACCACCATTTGGTATTAGATGAGAACAATGATATCATAGGGCGTTTATACACGACCCCTAAGCTCCGCCGCAAATGGCTGCAAGGTCCGGACCTTAAAAATGTTTACCCACCAGCTCCGGGCTTTGCAGACAATTAAGTGCGACCCCGCCCACTTTAGCGCGACCAAACAGCAGTTTTCTTGTACCTGCTTTTTGGAGGTGACAAATATTTGATCCGGTGTAAGGATAGTGAGTGCGGGGCTCTCCTGGCTTCTGTTTGTTCTTTTTTTGCGCCCCGCCCCTTTAAGAGATCTGAATGCTGCCCGGAACAAAACGGAGGTAAGAAGGCAGTCTTTTCTTTCTTTTTTCTCCGTCCCTCAGGCAGCCAGCAACCAGGAAGTGCGGAGGGGGGTGGGGACAGAGGAAGACAGAGGAAGAGCGACAAACCCCTAAGATCTCTGGTCCGAATTTAAGTGGCCAGCGGATCTTAGGGGTCGTGTAAAAAGGCCCATATACACTGTTCAACTACTAATATTTATCAGGGGAACAGATTCCAATTTCAGTATTACAGAAGAACTGTATGTGCTGCAAAATTTGAAAGGCAAACTGCTGAAAACATTCTTATAAAAAGACTTATAAAATATAAACATACTAAACTAAACTAAACTAAAAAAATAAGGTACAGGTATATACATTTAATGTCTTCCCCCACACCAGGACCAATGAAGGCGTTTCATTACATTCTTTTCATGGAGCCCCATCCCCGTGCTTGTAAACTACTTCCAAGATGAGAATTGTGAAATCCAAATGTAGCTCGAGCATTACAAATAAAAATTTGCGTGACATTTTAAGGGTGTCGGTCACAAACCTTAACTTCGACATTAATGCTTTGGCTAACAGAAAGCAGCTACAAATATTGTACTAAGTTAGCATGTGGACCTGGATCAAAGGATTCCACAATAAATTATTGTTACAAAATGGTTTCGATTCATAGTAACAATTCTTCATTAACGCCTGAATATTTACTTTTGATCTAAATCTATAGGTGAATTTTGTTACATTTTGATTGAGGATGTGGCCCTTTTTAGGCACTGGGCACTGTAATGGGGCCACCATGTCCCAGAAAGTCGGGGACTCCTGACTTATGGAATTTTTATTACTTTACTAATTAGTTGTGCTTTCACTGTTAAGGCTGGCACTTAATTCTTTTTCTATTTCCTTTTCCCTCTTTTTAAAAAGAACTGAGCACCTTCCTTATTTGTTATATTTCGCCATTATTTGTACTGTACCTTGGAATTTTTTTGTATTATACCTTTCTCTTCAGGCAAGCTTTCCCTGAATGATGGACTACTATTATGTGTCTTTTAGATAAATCTATAGGTTCACATAGACTTTGTGGTTATAACTACCTATAACCTTGTAGCTTTAATGTAAATGTTGTCTATTAATGCTGTAAGATTGTAACATAATTTAGAAGTAAAGAAGCCTTTCTCTAAGGCCAAATGTTAACAAAGCCAATATTAGTGTGTTATGCCTAGCCTGCTGTAGATTTGTATCTCAAATGAATGTAAATAAAGCCCAAAGACACATTCCATCTAAGAAGCAAGTGAACTCAGATTGGTCAAAGAGGCGACATGTGACTTTTCCCCCATACTGTGAACAGAGATGGAGAGTTACTTCTCCTGAATGGATTCTGCAGTATGGACTAATGAAATGTAGCAATGTAGTCTTAAAGTAGAATTAGTGAGGCTTTTGCCTCTGAAGTTTGCTTTAAATTTCTTTATGTAAGGAAGAGAAATGATGTCTTTATTTTCCAGTAAGGGCGCTTTTACACGACCCCTAAGATCCGCTGGCCACTTAAATTCAGACCAGAGATCTTAGGGGCTTGTCGCTCTTCCTGCTTCCCCACCCCTCCGCACTTCCTGGCTGCTGGCTGCGTGAGGGGAGGGAGAAAAAAAAGGAAGAAAAGATCGTGCCTCACCTCCGTTCTGGCTCTCGTTCTAGCTCTCGCTCTTGCCGGCAAGATTCCTGTGTCTGTAAAGTAGCTCTTAAAGGGGCGGGAGCAAAAAAAAAAAAAAACAACAAACAGAAGGGAGGAGAGCCCCGCACTCACTATCTTTACACCGCATCAAGGAATTTTCAGGATGGAAGAGCAGGTACTTGAAAGGTGTGCTGGGACGCGCTACAGTGGGCGTGGTCGCACCTAATTTCCTGTAAACTCCGGAGATGGTGGGTAAACATTTTTAAGCTCCGGAGCTGGGAGCCATTTGACCCGGAGTTTAGGGGTTGTGTATAAAATGCCCTAAGAGAATATTCCTGTGAAATCCTGATTAGCTAAATAAATGCTTTTACATATTCTTCAAGTCAAGGTGCCTTGTTGAATAATTATTCTGGTGAGAAAGATTTCAAAGCAAGGCTGAGAGATCCTTAAAGAACCCACTGGGGGCTTGGGTTCTCCAGACACCAGCTTTCAAGCAGCTGCAGCTGGTTGACCGCAGATGGGTCTGGGCGGAGAAGCAACCCTTCTGTGTTTCCATTACAAAGATGTCCCTCAATTCCTTGTTCTCAATACTTGAACATGTCTTAATTTTACTGGGCTGTATATTATCTCTCATTGCTGTAAGGCACCTTGGGTCCTTTTCCAAGAAGAAAGGTGGGGTAAAAATACTCTAAAATAAATAAATAAATAAATAAATAAATAAATAAATAAATAATATTGAGTGTTGGGAGCTGTATTGGGAAACAATATTTTCCAAAAAGTAACTTATACATTTGTAAAACTCCCTTTCTCCAAAGAATGCACTGCAGAAGATGGCCCATTATATTTTAGCCTAAGTGTTCAAATGATATGTTCCTCAAAATTGCTTGTCAAAATCACGTCCACATAAAGAAGATGCTTCAGTATGATTTATATACTGCCAGAGTCCCTATTTACAAATTAAATTGAACCACTAAACAAACAAACAGTTGCATTTAAATAAAACATCAATCACTCTTGTCATTTCCTATCTTCATTTAGCTTTGTAGTTTAATCAGCATCAACACAGGCAATAAAACTTTAATTGATGAAACTTGTGTAGCTGAAAATATATATTCGCTTTGGTGGTTTTTTTAAAAAAAAAATGGTACCAGAAAGAAATAGATATCCAGATTGATGATCTGTTTCGTGGCATTCCCGAATCTTTTTCGGAGCAATGTTCCGAAAGTTAAGACAAAAGCCATTGTACTGCAAGAGGTATCTGCTCAGTGGTGGGAACCTTGCATCCACCAGTCAAGAGAAGAAAATTAACACACCAAGTAACATGAGGGATCTGATTTAAAATGGGTCAGGTACAACAGCCTGTTTGTGGGGAGGGTTCCTTGGGGGAAATACCGTATTTTAAAATATTTTGGTTGCTATGTTTTTGCTTCCATATGGCCTCCACCCTACACAAATTTCCCAGCTTAAGAGACCAGCAAACAAACAAGTAATCCCCTCACAGCAATTTTTCTTTTAACCCCACTTCTTAGAAAGGACAGAACCAGCATTTTGTCTCTTCCTATGGCAGTTTCATCTGCAGGTTTGCCTCCGGGTTTCAGGTTTCCCAGACGGGGAAATGCAGGCTGTATTCAAACACCAGAAACACTGCTCCCACCCAGGAGCAGTTGCAGCTGGAAATTCCCATGCTGAGCTGACTCCGAGGAAAGGCCTGCCTCGGAACTGGACAGCCATCTAATTAAGTCTTGGAGCATTCAGGATTCAACACCAATTAGGGATGTCCTACCGCCTATGAGAGAAGAAATAACAGCACAGTAGGAACATTGGACTGGTATAGCCCTTGTCAGAGATGCAAAAGGTCGGTTTTGTTCTGGATTGGTATGTTTTTGGTTTGCTTGTATACTAGCTCGACATTCAAAGGATCCAAGTCAAAACAGCAAGCGTTTCCCACTTCTAGCCATTCTTATAAAGGGAAAGGAGACTCACTCTTCCCATGAATCACACCAACAAGTGTTTCTGGGGCATCCCTGTTGCAGAGATGTGGAATTTTAAGATGTCAGCTGCTATTACAAGACTTCAGGTCTCATAATTCTGTGCTACCTTCTTGAGTCTCACATTGATGTACCGTAAGTTGTAGTTCAACAACAACCAGAGAACTATGTGTAATTTAGCAACTTCTAGAGGGCCACGTGGCTCTGCTTTACAGCTACTAAGCTTAAGGACATAGAACTGACATACTGGCCTTCAATCTCTCCCCTCCTTAAAATGTCCTTCCCTCTCTTTCTTGTCTCCCCTTTTTGGGGGAGGGAACATCTCTTTGACTACAAAACTTTTGAGGTTAAAACCTGCTCTCTCGATTCTTAACCAAACTCCTAACAGGTATATAAAGGGCACTTAATTTTACGCCCCTGACTTTCTGGTTTGCAGTTATTCTATAAATGTTTTATTTTCTACTCTGTTCTGAGATCTCAGGTATAAGGTAGAATAGGAATACAGTACTGTAATAAATAGCAAATAGTGTGGACAATTTAGGAATAAATAACAGTGAAAAGCAGATCTGCCCCTCATGAATTGTCATGGAATACAATTGTACAGTGGTACCTCGACTTACGAATTTAATCCGTTCCGAATGCATGCTCTTAAGTCAAACTACTCTTAAGTCACAGTACCTGTCTAAAAAATTGAAAAAATAAGTTAAAAAATAAAAAAATGAAAAATATATTTGTAAGTCAAGCAGACCATATCTAAAATTTGTCATGCAGCAGTTAAAACGCCCACAGTTTTCTGCTCTTAAGTCGAATTGCTCTTAAGTCGAGCTGCTCTTAAGTCAGGGTAACACTGTACCTCAGTTTATAAACGTGTCGGTTAACATAGTTTTTGGTTTATGAATGAAATCCATTGAAAATAGCAGCTTGGTTTGCAATTTTTTTTCTGCAGTACAAAACAAGTTTCCCCATGATGCATTGCGCCTGGGAGGATTATAGCACCACCCCCTGTGCATGTTTCGGTTTACAAATTTTTCGCAATACAAAACGTCCCAGAGACTGCGTTAAATTTGTAAACCGAGGTACCACTGTAATAGAATTGCACCATCTAGAGTAGCAAACCAGCTGGGTGGAGAGCGTCACAAGTGCCACCCAAGGCAGAGAGGTCTGCGATTCCACAGGAAGAATTAAAAACCCATGCAATGGGCACATCATAAAAGGAGAGGAACTCAACCAGCAGATGCAGTTGACAGTAAAAAGAAAAGCGGGGGGAGAATTTGTAAAACCTTCAGCTCCCCTGTTCTTGTTCTGGATATCCACCAAACAGCAGCCCCCATTGTGGTTATTCTGACTTCTGGTAAAGCAAATCTAAGCCATGTTGCTGACCAGCAACTAAGCCAGGCATGTTCAAACGTTGGCCCTCCAGATGTTTTGGACCGCAACTCCCACGGTCCTTTGCCATTGGCCATCTAAGCTTAGAATTCTGGGAGTTGTGGTCCAAAACATCAGGAGGGCCGAAGTATGGACATGCCCGATACTAAGCCAACTTCCCAGGCTTCTCTCCTTTCTGGTTGCCTTTTTCCTTTGCCAACAAGGTTGGGAGTTCAATTCCCCATTACGCTTCCTTGACAGGGTTTGGTCTCAAGGACCCATGGGTTCCCTTCGAGCTCTGGAGTTCTAAGATTATTTCTAAGACGAAGGCAACCCCATCGCTGTTCAAAAACCTCTCACTCATTAGTGAGGGCAGGTTTGGCAGCTGAAGGGCCAAGCGTTTTTCAGCGTTCTAGTGAAGTATGGCTGTTCCAAGAAGCAGTGGTCCTGGACAAATACCAAGACAAGGAGGATCAGGAATGTTTGGGATACTTAAAAAAAAAAGCTGCAACATCTAGAATCCAACCTGTTATCATGGCCCCCAGTTAAGTTGCAGTCTAAAAAAGTAACTTTTTCCAGCTTCTCGTGTTCCAGAATACAATATTCCATCCTCTGCTATTCCTCTCATTTTCCTTTCTAATTAACATTCACTGTCCAATGAGCACTGTCCTTGTGCTGAGGGTTCCTCCTCCCCTCAATAAAAAAAACATCTATAAAAATAAAATATACATGTATAATCAGTGGGGAGCCTCAAGACAGCTGACACCTTGTGGCTGCTTCTTGTGAGTGGATGGTGCTCTTATGACTATATATAAGAATCCAGCCCCAGATAAAAGAATTTGCAATTCATAGACAGGTTGATAAGGGGCTATCAGAACGGTTGACTCAGCTAAATGTTTACTAGAAATAAATTAAACCGTTCAGTCAGCTGAGTCACCCACCTCTACAAGTTGTAAGCTCTAATAATGCAATAACTGAGTTGGTTCAAATGAATTTTGTTTCCTTTGCGTTGGTCTAGCCAAGGTCCCCTTGGCCCAATATGTGTAATGGCTACCACCATCTCTGCTCCATTTCATCGATACCATTCATCCTCTATCAGCCCACTGTTTCCCCATGTAAAATTTTTCTGCAAAAACTCACCTTTTCCACGTTGCATTTGGCTTGTCTTCTTAAACCTCATTCCCCACTGTAAGTAAGCATTACGTGTAACAGCCTTCACCCACACGCTTGCCTCCCTGTCCTTGTTTCCCCTTGACTCTGTTGCTTTCTTGCTTCTCGTTTAGATTATAAATTTTCTTAGGAACAGGGGCCTTCCTCTCTTGGCTAGAAGGCCTGACGGTGGAATATTATTTATTATTAATAACAGCAGCAGCAAAAGCAGAGGAAAAGGCTAGGGTTGTGAAAGATAAAGAGAAAAGCAAATTCCAGTCTTTTAAATTATTACTATCTTAAGATACTCTCCACTGATCACTTGGCTAGTTAATAGTATTTCCTGGATTAGGTGATGATTAAGAAGCTACCTGCCATCAGTCCTGTCAACAATTCTTTCACTCCTACATTTCCATAGAAACCAGGCTGGAGAGCAGCACAGAATGTACAGCTAGGATCCTTTGTGCCAATATTCTGTGAGGTGGAAGTCAAAGATGATGCCGACTAAATTTCAAAAGAGCTGTGTGGCTCAGGCATGGCTAAAACGAGCAGATCTAGTATGAAAACTGATTCTGTGCCTGAACTTTTCTCCAAACTGATTTATTCCCCGAGTACGAACATGAGGGATTTTTTTTCCTGCTGTCATTTTAATCAAATACCTTCAAAAAGACGACCATGGGACTCTCCCAAGGTAGCACTATTTTAGAATGAAGATGGAAGAATTTATATTTAGATGGTCATCCATAAAATCTATTTGTCATATATACTGTAAAACAGGCCTGCCCAACAGGTAGACCGGGGACTACCAGTAGCCCATGAAGGGTTCAAAAGTAGCCCGCCAGCCATCAATAATAAATGTGAGGGGATAAGTTCTCTACCTCTACCTCCCCCCACCCAAAGGACCACCACTGCCCCAGCAAAGCTCTGGGTCTGCCAGCCCACTGTCTCAGCCGAGCGGGGCAGTTCAAGGGCCATGGCACAGAAGTGAGTGAGAGTTATGGGCAGCAGCAGCAGTGGCAGCAAGGGGGCTGGAAGGGAGAAGGGGGAAAACAGGAAGAGAATTAGAGTCGTCAGGCCATGGGCGGGTTGGGAGGGAAAGTGCACCTTTTCTAGAAAGTCTTCCAGCAGCCCGGGCAAGCAGAAGGAGCGATCTGCACTAGCATGCATGCACCTCCCTTGTACCCGTCCACACCGGCTCGAGCGGGTGTAAGGGAAGCATGTGCATGGTCAGCCTTACCATAGGAATGCATTGAAATATGTTCCCGCCAGAAAGGATTAATTGATTTTCAATGCGTTCCTATGGGAAACCACTGCTCTACTTACAATTTTTTTACTTATGAGAATATGCTCGGAACAGATAAAATTCATACATAGAGGTTTTAGTGTAGTAGCCCTCAGGCACTTTCGTCTGGAAAAAGTAGACCTCGGCTTGTTCAAAGTTGGACAGCCCTGCTGTAAAAAAAAAAGCCAACACAAGTCTATTAAGAAGATGATTAAATTACAACTGTTGTCCAAAGAGGCTAGATTGCCATCTCCAAATAGCTCAGGCAAGGAAAATATAAGGCTTGTTTATACTTTTTCTCCGAAGCAAACTAAATAGGGTTGCTAGGAGGTTTGGTATCCCATTTGGTGTGATCTTCATATCAGGAATATCTCTTAACATATTTTGAGTTTCCTGCTGGAGATTTTAATCATGAGGAAGAAAAACCATTATTATTTCACGTTTACAATTCATGGAAATAGCTCACTGATGTTTAAGTTCATAACCATCTTCTTTCTTGATTTAGCATCACGGTTGTACCGGAGAGCACTTGCCCCCTCAGGGGAAAACACACATACCCAACAAACTCACAGGTAGCGTAGTATCTTGTTAGTTTTACATTAGAACTGTATTTTCTTTCCAAGGAGCTTCAGCTACAGCAAGGTTGGGGAACCTTCAGTCCTCCAGATGTCTTCGACTGCAACTCCGAGAATTATGAGCCTATATTGCCAGTGATAAAGAACTGTGGGAATTGGGAGTCCAAAACATCTGGAGGGCCGAAGGTTCTCCATGCCTGAGTTACAGGATTGCTGTAACAAAGGATGGTCATAATGTCTGAAGCATTCCTAGGCGTCTGCTGATTTATGCCAGCAATATCCATCTCCACACATACACGCCCTCCTTTTATCGTGTGTGTGTGTGTGTGTGTGTGTGTGTGTGTGTGTGTGTGTGTGTGTGTGTGTGTGTGTGTGTGTGTGTCCCTTTAAAGTTATCTGTTTGGAAGCATTCACGAAAGGCAGGGTAAAAATACTCAAAACATAAATAAATAAATAAATAAAACAGTAAAGATGGGGGATTGTTTTAAGAACTAAGGATTCTTCTAAAGATCAGTGCTAGAGATGGACATTTTGTGCTTCATATAGCTTTGTACAAAACACAGTGTGAGGCTCCACAGGTGACGCGGTGGTCCATGTCCTGCTCCCCAGGGTGGGCGGGCCACTCACCAGGCTCTACATGCCGTTGGAGACCTTTTCCTGCAGCAACACTCTAATCCAGGTGGGAAGTTGGCTGGCCCTTTCTGAACTCCCACCCCCAGACAGACAGACAATCACTCATCAGCTGCACAGGGAGACTCGCTGTTCCACCTCCTTGCTGGAGGGGTCAGCTTCTTGGGGAGGTGAGAAAGAGCTGGCCAGGACCCTGCCCCAAATTGGAGTGCTGTAGCAGAAGAAGGACCCCAGTAATTATGCAGAGCCTGGTAAGAGGCCCAGTCAGCTCAGGGGGTAGGGGGGTGGGGTACCACAGCACCTGCCATGCTGCACTTCATGCTTTGTATGAAGCTATAGAAAACACAAAGGGCCTATCTCTAGTCAATATCACACACATACATGGTGTGAAAATTCTACATATGATGTACTTAGAGTGAGGAGAGCAGAACACAATGAAATTTTGAAATAGTACCTGTACAGTATTTTTATTTCCTTCTATTCCAAAGGCATAGGACCGATTGTGTTTTTATAGTCTTCCATTACTTTTATGCATAAAGCCCAGATAACTCCAATCTTGTTTTGAACCCCTGTCCTCTTCAGAATTGCATCTGCCCAGCACCCTTTGCTGCCTTTGTACCACCTCTAGTTAACTGGCATTGTTTCTTTTCCAACACAACGTGAACATAATGTAATAGATCAGTGATGGCGAACCTATGGCACGGGTGCCAAAGGTGGCACTCACAGCCCTTTCTGTGGGCACCCGATATCGCCACTTCACAGCCACCTGTATTCAGGTTAAATTGCTGTATTGGCACTTTGCAAAACAGTTAGTGGGTTTTGAATGGCAGTTTGGGCACATGGTCTCTAAAAGGTTCGCCATCACCGTAATAGATGATGTGCTCTGACTTCTAATCAGCAGTTTTAGGAACACCTGAAGAATAACCGCTTAAGTGTTCTTTTTCATTAATCCCGGCCAACAGCCTTTTATCTACAAAGTGTGTCCTCTGTAGGCAATACCAGACAAATGGAAAGGCACAACTGACACACAGTGTAATTCTAGGCACTTAAAGTCTTACTGCATCATTTCTTTGCATCTGTGTAATAAACAGCACATCCACATATTGATTGGTAATAATCTCAGCCTGCTGATGGCTTATCAGGGGGTGAACCTTGGGCACACCAGATGTTTTGGATCACAACTCCCACAGTCCTTTGTCATTGACAATACAGGTTTGGAATTCTGGGAGTTGTGGTCCAAAAACTGGATCTGAAGGTTCACCACCACTGCTATATACAGTGCACTCATAAGCAATGGTCACCCAATCCATGCAGTCATTTGAACAACACCATGTACCAACACAGACATCTCTAGAAGCTGCCTGCTAGCTTCCAAGCTCAGTTCAATTTGCTGGTTATGATTTTCAAAAGCCAATGTAACCTAGGGTGTTTATACACGACCCCTAAGCTCCGCTGCAAATGGCTGCAAGCTCCGGAGCTTAAAAATGTTTCCCCACCAGCTCCGGAGTTTACAGACAATTAAGTGCGACCCCGCCCACCTAAGCGCGACCCAGCGCACTTTTCTTGTACCTGCTCTTGGGAGGTGAAAAATATTTGATGCGGATGTGCTGGGCTCTCCTCGCTTCTGTTTGTTGTTGTTTTTGCCTCCCGCCCCTTTAAGAGGAACCAGGAAGTGACCGGGGCTCCCCCGGCGGCGTCCACCAACACCGGGAGGTAAGGCTTTATTCTTCTGTCCCTTTTTTTCCTCCCTCCCCTCACGCAGCTGGCAGCCAGGAAGTACGGAGGGGTGGAGATGCACAAAGAGTGACAAACCCCTAAGATCTCTGGTCTGAATTTAAGGGGCCAGCGGATCTTAGGGGTCGTGTAAAAAGGCCCCTAGACACCATATATTTTAGGGAGCACTTCTCCCTATATCTCCCCTTCTTCATCAGGGTTCAGCTCCACAAAGGAAGGGACAATCTGAATTAAGCTGGTACAGGTTAAAATAAGTCTCAAGCAGAACTTGCAGAATCAGATATTTCGGGCTTTGTAGGGTAACCTCCCATTAAAATTACAATTGGTTCTAGCACTGCTATTATTTCAGCCTCAACCCAAAATCTTTATTTACCTCAGCATTTTATTGGGTTGATTTCATCTTTTGTATTGCACTGGCATCTATGTTGTGAGGAGCTAGTAAATATTGAGCAAAACAAGGTAATCCAATACCAAACCCATCTACTTCATGGACACCATCTGTAGATCAGTGGCAGTGGACCTTTGGCACTCCAGATGTTTTGGACCACAACTCCCAGAATTCCAAGCCTGTATTGCTAATGACAAAGGACTGTGGGAGTTGTGGTCCAAATCATCTGGAGAGCAGAGGTTTGCCACCACTGCTCTATATGATGGCTAAAATCAGCACTCATGTTTAAGCTCTAAATAGCGAATCAGAAGTGGCTAAGCTAAACCTATGGGGAACAAAAATAATGTAATACACTTTTCTAAATGGCGGAATGCTAAAGAATGTCTCCCACCATGCTTGACCATCAAGAAGTAAATTAATAGACTTCCAAGAGAAGAAAATCAAACAACAGTGGACCCTTGTATAACAAACAGCTTGTATAACATAACATTTGTACAACATAAAAAATTCCGGGGATAGGGGAAATTTGCTTAACATAATCACCTATGGGGAAAATACAACATAAAAATGGGATGACTCCGTTTTCAATGCATTCCTATTTTGTAAAGGATTTGCTTAACATAATTTGGAAGAAATTTACAAGGTACCCTGAATAATCAAGTAAAATGGAGCTGCTGAATACAGGACAATTTTTCTGTGACTGTGGAGAAATTTGACCCATGCAGCATTTATCTGTACTTTATGCAATATATGCTCCACCACATATACAGAAAAAAATCTAGCAAATGATCAAGAAAACACTATCGAAGTAACTTACTTCTAATCAAAAGTAGTGTAATTATTTCCACATTTTAATTGGTTCTTAATTTTAACTGATATGAATAAAGAAAGTTTGGTTTGTGCTTCTGTACACAAGAATGAGAGGAACTTTGGGGGCATTATGTAATAAATATACTACTTAGGAAGGGGGAAAGCAATCCAGGAAGTGGAAGAAACAATTCCTTGAAAGTCCAATGGATTTTGGACCAAGTCCTTTTTCAGGGGCATGACTAAGGAGTAAACCAATTGTTCTATTATGGAAAAATGATACTATTTATTCTATTTATTTATTTCTTACACGTATAAACTGCCCGATTTTCCCAATGGGAACTCTGGGCGGGGTACATACATATCACCCCACAATGACTACCCAAATACAATCCCAAGGCATGACAATCCCCAACAAAATAAACAAACAAAAAGCAAAGCGAATACAAATCAGCATCCAAATACAACAAAGAACTGCTAAAAAAGTACTAAAAGAGGATAGCAAGTAAAAATAGCAAGGCGCCTCTAACCAAGACAAAAAGTCCAGGTACTCCCTATTAGTCTTTACTACAAATTTAAGAGAGATGTTGGCAACTCTTGGGTCTTAGCTCCAAGTCTCAGTCTGAGTCTTTGGTATCAAGTTGCCAGTTGCAAATATGAGTCTCTAATTAATGGGGGGAAATTCTCCAGAAAAACAGGGTGTGGGTCAGTTGCAAGTTGTGAGTCAAGTCCAAGTCATTGGGGTGGCAGTGGGGGAGGACAAGTTGAGTTGCTGATGCACCTTAGGTCCCACTTGACGGCAAGTCACACAACTCAAGTCCCCATCCCTGAAATCTAATCCTGAGACTATAAACATTCATTTTTTTTATTCTGCTTTTTGAATAATTGAGAACTTTCCCTCTCTAAAGCTTTATCCCATCTCTTGGAAAGGCAGCTTCTTTTCAATCTCCAGTTCAAATTCCACTCAGTGCACCGGATGCTTATTAGGGGTTGTGTTCTTTTGTATGCAATTGTGTTGACCTTCCGTTGCAGTCCACTCTTCTCTACCACAGGAAGGCCCAGAAGAAGAATGACTTGGTGAATACCTCCCCCGCTCCAGTTCCCTCCAGTGACATTCTCCCCCACTGCACCCATGCTCCCCCCACGCTTTCACAGTCCGTTCTAAAAGAAAAGGTAGAATGAGCAGTGGCATAGCCAGTTGGCCACGGTGGCATGGAGAAATCCCAAGAGACTTCGCACTGGAATGCCTAACCAGCTTTTCCTGCTTTGAAGCACCACATGGTAATGCAGCTCCATAAAGAGGCTGGGCTTGCCTGCGACCATCCCAACCGGTCAACAGGATTTGTTCCAATTTGGCTTTTCTCTGGTATAACCGACTGCCAATAGAAAGTTCCTCCTTCGAATCTAGGAGTGGAAGGTCACTTCTCTCCAGCTAGCAAGCAAGTAAAGCAAAGCAAAAAAGTGTTCTGCTTATATACCGCCCCATACCACTTTAAGTAGTCTCTGGGCGGTTTACAATTTTTTAATTACAGTGTGCAGACTACACATTGCCCCCCCCAGCAAGCTGGGTACTCATTTTACTGACCTCGGAAGGATGGAAGGCTGAGTCAACCTTGAGCCTGCTACCTGGGATTGAACCCAGGTCGTGAGCACAGTTTTACCTGCAGTATAGGCATTTAACCACTGCACCACGAGGCTTCAGTAGGAAGCACATTAGAAAATCTCACTTAAGCCGCAGTCCTACCAGCGTTTTCTGCGTAGTTTCCTGGCAGCAAACTGCGTAGTAAAAGGTTGCGTGCTAACCGGGAAGAGAAGTAAATTCTGGTCCCGGCCGACCACGCCCCTGGAACAGCAGTTTCAGCAAAGTTTTCTAAACCACTGCCAGGGGCTGGATTTAGAAACTTTGCTTGAAAATGCTTACTTATTTGCTTCTTTAACCACGACAGGACCCTGAAAATACGCAGTAAAATCAGTTGTTCCCCTTTAACAACACGGAGGCTTGGAAACTAGAGCCGGAAAGAAGGACAAAATGCGAAGTAGACAGGTAGAGACCGAACCAGAATATGAAAATACGATGCAGAAGAGAGGACATTAACTGCACATTAAATACCACGTGACCGCCCGGAAAAAAATACGCAGGAAATTTATATATGCAGAAAACTCTGGTAAGATTGTGGCCTTACATGTAAGTCTAAAGCCAGGCTTAAAATTAAAAGTAGGGAGCTGCTTTTGGCAGACTATTTGTTGACAGATTGTTCGTACATACCCTAGTTTTTTTCTAGTTTACAACATGAGATGTTTAACGGCCATATTTCTGACAGTTAAGGTGCAGTGCAGCCCCATCAACATAAATTTCAGTGAACTGCTGTACATTAAGAACTCGGCACAGGTGTATGATTCAGTGTACCATAATAAATGACTCTGATTTCTTAACTTGCACTGAGATACTGTATTTGTTAACATTCCATTTGTGTAATGGATATCAAAGGATTCTGGCCATATACTGTGGAGACATTCAGAAACTAATACAGTAATCAGTAATACTCTTTTGAAATTGATGATATGCTTCAAGAATATATACATGATATAAGCATACGAAAATGCCAAGATGGGTTTCACCTACAGAAACATTTGCATATCCTAACTTCTTCTTAAAGTTTGAGAAAATTGTAACCTATGCATAAATGTTAGAGTAGGCAAATTAAAATCTAAACAAGAACTCATGGACCAGGGTTTGCTTTCCTCTTCGTGACCATTAAATGCAAGTACAAAGTAGATATAAAAGGGAGTTGAAATGTATGGTTTCTACAGTGATCAGACAGTATTTGATAAAATACTATTGACTTCAGACAATAAACTAATTAAGAAAACATGTACATTTCTATTAGAAGGGAAAATGGAAGATGAACAAGTGAAAGAGACAATGGTACAATGGGCAATTTTTTGAGCGATAATAATGATCTTGAGAAATGATGAAAATGTTGGGATAGAAATTGTAAACCAATAATAGCAACGGCCCATAAAGAGAATTTATATAAAATGTTTTATAGATGGCATTTGCCACCTGCTAGATTAGCTAAAATGTTTTCATATATGTCTAATAAATGCGGCAAATGGGTGCAAAAAATGGGAACATATTATCATCTATGGTGGACCTGCGATAAGGCTAAAAATGTTTAGATTAAAATTCATACTTGGCTTGTCAAAATGTTAACAAAGCAGATACGCTTTAAACCAGAACTATTTTTATTAGGTATAGTACCAGAAAATTTAGATAAACAAAACATTTATCTAATGTTACGTATTTTGACAGCAGTGAGGATTGTATCGGCACAATATTGGAAAAAGGAAGAAATACCCACAGACAAAGGAATAATTAAGAAGATTTTGGAATGCGCAGAAATGGACAGATTACCCATGAAAATTAAAGGAAAAGAAGACTCACAATTTTATTGAACATGGAATCTGTTCTATCCATAGGTAGAAAAGAGAAACAAAGAATAAGACCTAAATTTATTGTAATATGGATATGACTGGAACCCATATAGCAAGGTGTCTAATAAGTACTGCTTCTTTTGTGTAGCCTGCACACTGTAATTAAAATTGTAAACCGCCCAGAGACTACTTGTAGTGGTATGGGGCGGTATACAAGCAGAACACTTTTTTTTGTTATCTAGAAAAGAACAAAAATTTGAACTGCAAAAAACTTCCAGCTTCCCACAGCAGCTATGTTGGCTGAGAGACCTGGGAGCTGAATTACAAAAAATGACAAGTGAAGGACATTTCATTTCAGAACCAGTAGGTTACGAAATGAACCACGCGAGCCCAGGTGGTCCTCGGAACTGGCTGATACACGCAGATCCAGGTGCTTTACCTTTCTCTCTCGCACACAGGGTTAAAATATAACGAGGAAGCATGCTGTGACGTCATCTGTGCTAGATCTGTAATACTGGCCAATCAGGAGCTGTGCAGGGACAGGCATCATCCCACCTCCCTCTCTGATTGGCCAGCAGCATGAAGCAGGAAAGATGACATCACCAGTGCTTCTTCGTTGGATTTTAACCCTGTGTGAGAAAGAGAAAGGTAAAGTAATTGGATCTGTGTGTATCAGCCGGTTCCGAGGACCGCCTGGGCTCGCGTGGTTCGTTTTGTAACCTACTGGTTCCGAAACGAAATGCCCATCCCTAAAAATGACATTTCCACATTCCGTAGAATGTACCTGCGTCTATAGAGGCAGAATCATGCTAATATTGTCGCAGTAATCTAACTCAAAATATAAAGAGTGGGCTAGTATTACGTTAATTGTTGAACTTCTCAAAAAACAGAGAGGATAGAGAGCCAAAAAAGAAGAAGAAGAATATATACACATAACTTTGCACATGAGAACCTGAAAAATTATTCCAGTCATAATTTTTCTTGTGTATTTCTACAGGAGCAACAACAAAATCCTCTGATTTAGGTATAATTTCTGCAATTCTTTCTCTCAGTTAAAAAAAAAAAGAAATACAGCCTTCCCCAGCTTGGTGGCCTATAGATGATCAACACAATTTGACACTGTAGTTCAACCAAATTAGAGGTTCCTGCTGGAGAAGACTCCCCTGAATTAACAGAACAGTGTGGGAAGAGGGAAACTTTAAGAGTTTACCTGTATTCCTGTCTGGTAAAATACAGCAGTGCTTCTGCAGAATGCCAGGCAAAATCTATAAAAACAGAGGATGAAACAAAAACACATTTTGTAACTTTTGAATGCAATTGTGTATTGCATAGATGAAAAATATTCTTTCTTACACATGATTCTTAGGCAAAATCTAATGATTAATTCCAACTAGAACAGATCCACTGAAATGATAAGACTTTCCAACTGATAGGAAATAGGGTTTCCCTATTGTTCAGTGGTTCTAATTCTAGTTAAGACGAAGCTATTGAAAACTTTTATTTAAAAAAATAAAAGTGATAATAGACAAATTAGACATGATATTTCATTTACAATTTATTTTCTTATTCATGAAATGTATATATCATTCAAATGGCCAAGACCCTCAAGGAAGTTTACAATAGTAATAAAAGTTCAAAGGAGTCCATAAAATCAAATGGTTCCAATATTAAAATAATTCCTGTTCAAAATGTTAAAATACTGAGAATATTGAGCCAGCACTAAAAATGATAATAGAAGGAAATTAATTAAGGTCTAAATGGTGGTGACCGTAAAAGACATATCTTAGCTTCATGTTCTAATTAGGAAGAATAAATTAACACGATTAATATGCCTGATAGATCTCCTCAGAGGAGTTATTGTGAGTTTAGTGGGTCACCACAAAAAAGTCCCTTTCTTGTCTAACTGCCAATGATGTCACTGCAGATGGCAGCACACAAGAGGCTCTATCTCATGTCCTTTAAAATCCTGACCTAATTTACAAATAAACCATTTCCAAAAATCTTGTCCCCCCCCCCAGTCATTGGGCTTTTTTTTTAAAGGTAACACCCCCTTTAGCAGGTTCTAGCGAGCTTTCCAAGACCTTCCGGAGATGCTTGGTAATTTTTGCTCCACTTAAAAATGCAAATTTTTCTAGAGGCACAAGTCCGTGGGGGCACATATGATCTGGATTTTGGGCTTTTTAAAATTTTAATTCCCCCCCTAGTGCCGACCAGCTGGCCCTGGGGCTGGTCAGTGCTTCCCCCCCCCCCCCCCAGGGCTGACCATCTGGTATTTAAAAAATAATAATCCTGTGTAGAACCAAGGTACGTGGGAATTCTGAACCCACAACTTCAGTCAGGTGACAAGTTAAGGGTGAAAGCCAGAGTTTCACATTCACATCTTCCCCATCATGAGATAGTGCCCAAAGAAAAGTTTTCAAGGAGGAACTTAACATTTGAAAAGGACCACAGAAAAGATGAGGACAAGAAGACAGGTCTTAAGTCATTTCTGGTTTGAATCCTTCAATGTAATTCTTAAATATCCAACTAGTTAGGCTATTTAGCTCTAATATTTAGCATACCTGATCCCAGTAATAATAGAAATTGGTGGAGTTTTAAAAATGCAATATTTCAAAGATACGAAATGGCTACATTTCAAAATGTTTCTCTAGTGTGGCCATCCTCAGTGGGGGACCATGTGGCCCCCTGGAGGGGCCTGGCACATTGGAAAGGGGCCACAGACTGGAAACAATTTCTCACATACCACCGTGTCAGGTTTGCTTTGTGACTTACTGTATACAATCCTGAATTGGTCTATATTTCTTTCACCTTGTGTTTATGCCTGAGGCAAAAAAAAAGAAGGGAATGGCTGCTCTAGCGAATAATGACCCCCTCCCCCCACTCCAGAAAAAAATCTCTCTAGTCTTAACAAATTTGACAGTCAATAAGTCAGCCAACATCAGTTCTACAAATGCCAAAAAATATGCTCTCTACTCATGACTAATGCTATGATGCACACCTTTTCAAATCACGGTTGCCTTTTAAAAAAAATATAGCACTGTTCTCTCATTACAGGATAATTCCCAGTTAACCATAACAGGAAATGGCTGATATATCACTCAGCAGGCAACCTTCCCTTACAGCCCCAACTCAGGTGAAAATTTCTAGTGCTTTTCAGATGGACACATGACTGGGACCCATCTCTGGAAGGCTAGAGTTTATGTAAATAGCACAATGCCAGCAAAGAAGGATACAAAAAAGCAACAATACTATTGATCATGTCATGTGGTAGTCACTCATTAGAAAGTTTACGTATGTGATATGCAAGTGGAATTCCATTTACATATAACTGTAGGTATGAGGGCTCTTAAACTCCTTTAAATGTTAGGATGATTTCTAGTCAAGCAGAGGATAGTGATTATTTATTGCATGCATTACTAAATAATAACTATAATCACTATCTGACAAAGCAGGCTCAGCTTCACAAATATCAAAAGTTAGACAAGCTTAAGGGGAGAACGGCATAGGCAAAGCCTCAATACATTCGCCCTGCAAGTGCTTCTTAACAGATGTTCAGCCCAGTGTTTTACTTTCAGTACCAGAACTCAAGCTCAGCAGCAGATCCTTTTTTGCACCCAGTTATGCCTTTCTTTCTTTTTTTCAGCTCACCAAGGGGTGGTTTATTCTTCTTGTTGCTAAGCCACGGAAAGTTGGGAGGTTCTTGTCAAGCTACTGCAAATAATCCAAAGTAGATCTGAATTTGCCTTCTGATCCTCGCAGTGATAAAGAACCCAGTCACTGACAGGGGAAATCCAGTAGTTCAACAAATGTTTTGGCTGGCGGAAGCATTTGTGTTCATTTGCTTATGTTACATAATTCAAAAGGAAGCTGGAATAGCAGATTTCCTCAAATAAGATTCATATAACATGGCTTCTCCAAAGGCATGGGTACATTCAGAAAGCTTTAAAAATGTTGGATTACATTTGCCCAAAAATGTTGGATTACATCCCGCTCAAAGTTCTGCAACCAGAAAAGTTTGGACTGGGCATTTGGGGAGAGGGTGCTGGTTGAACCTGTTTATATTTGCTTAAGTAATACACAACATAGGAGGGGTAACAGCTCAGGACCAGAATCAGCAGTACACCTCCATTTGAAGGACAAAGGGCACTCTTTCAACGATGAGGATGTACACATATTAGACAAAGAAGATAGGTAGTTTGAGAGAGGAGTAAGGGAAGCCATTCATGTGAGCATCGAAACCCCCTCCCTCAACAGAGGTGGTGTCCTCAGGCATAGTCTATCTGCTACTTATCAGGGTGTGCTTTCCAAAGTATCCAGACAAATCAAAAAGCCTTTACCACCAAAGCCATAGCTAACGACCCATTCTTGATAGGTTTCAGCACCTTAGGCCATTGTTCACCATAAGTCTATGGATAGTATTGTCTCCCTAACGAGCCTATCCAGGCCATTGTTCATCTTATGAGCCTAATTCAGACAAGAGGTCAAAGCTGACTGACTATAAGATGGAGGACTCACACTAGCTGTATTCAGACCGATGAAGCTGTTTGGATGAGCAGCGAAACGTCTCTATCTCTCAAAAAAGAAGTCCAGTAGCCATGACTCAACTTCCAGATAAACTCACCTGGATGACTAAGAATCTTCACAGACATATTAACCCAAACTATAGTTTATGAGCCAAAATTCTTCCTCCTGGATTCCTGTTTTTACTTTCTCCATCTCTTGAGATATATCTCATCGCAGATCTTACTCCATGTGCTTCTCAGTCTTTTTGCCGGTCACCTCTTCCTCCTTCTCCTCCTCCTCTCTGTTGCTGCCGCCATCTTGGGATGCACCCAAACGTTGCCTGGCAGGCCCCCAAGATAACGGAGACAGAGAAGGAGGAAGAGGTGAGTTGGGCCGGGAGGGAGGGAGGTGAGGAACTGTGACAGCCACCAGGGCCGGCGCTAGGGTTTTTCACGCTCTAGGCAAGGGGCGGGGGTTGGGCAGCAGCGGCGGCAGCGGGGGGTTGGGCGGCAGCAGGCGGGGATTGGGCGGCGGTGCTGGCAGCGGTGGGGGGGCGCGGTGGCAGCGGCGGGGTGGCTGCGATGGGCGGGGGGTGGCGGGGGGAAGCAGGCTGGGCAGCGCCCCCTGTCCCTTTTGGCGCCCTAGGCAACTGCCTTAGTTCACCTTAAAGGAGGCGCCGGCCCTGACAGCCACACAGACTTTTAATTCAAGGACTCTGCACTGTTAGCTAAATATAAAAACAGCTATAGTGGTAAAGTGCTGGGTTAGGGAGGACTTTGGTTGGAAAACTAAAAGTTTGCAAATTTGAAAATATGGGTCAGAGGTGTTTTTAATGTGTTTTCATCCTATACACTTGCCAGAAGGCATCTGGCAGGTCTGCAGAATGAAGGTGAGTTAGGGTTATTGTCTCGCCTTGGAAACTTACCAGTGTAGTAACTTTTTAGTGATCCGGTAAATGTGCTGCCTAAGCTGGAACTGTTTAATACCATTTTGTCCTTGAACCTTTCCCCTCTGTAGTTGCATTCATTATAAACACCCCACGACATCACTACAGTTTGTTCTTTGTTGTCATGTCACTTCTGACTAATGACAACCCTAATAAAGTTTCTGATGTATGTGAGCTGCTCAAGGAGTGCTTCAACAGTGAGTTTTTATGGCTGAGCAGGGATTCGAACTCAGGTCTCTTGAGTTCTAACCTGGCACCCTCTCCGCTATATCATATAGGCTTTTCACTGCATCTGAGATAATTACTATTGTTCAGGGAAAAAGGAACAAGTGTTCAGCCTGTTAGTTCACGTTTCTCCTTTATTAATTACAACGTATATGTTTAGCAGTGATGTGCAATGTTTATTAGATACTGGATATTCAACAGACCTTCATCAGAGGTGCCATAATAAATGTGAGTGATTAGAATTAAACTCTGCTTTTCTATTTGCCGGGGCAGGACGGGTAGTTTAAATATTCAGTGCCTTAACGAAATTGGCAGGATTAAATGTTTAGCAAACTTGAGACCGAATGAGGGGCCACCATATTATTTAACAAGTCAGTGGAGCTACGCTGAAGGCTACCATCTGGACAAGCAGAAAAGTATCCCAAGTGCCATGTTCATATTTTCACTAGGACTCATGATATGATATGAAGACTATGGCCATTACTTCACGTCTCGTTCATCCCTCCTTGCTGTCCCGCTTGGGACCAGTACGAAAAAATCTTACTTCACGTCCATAGCGTCAATTCAATTCCTTTATTGAATAAGTCGATTAGACCATTTCAAAGCCACAAGATAAAAACATGCGCATCCAAGTACTAATAAATATACAAATACAATGCATTGAAATGATATTACATAGTTCTTGCTCAAGAGCTACAAGGGATATATTCAGATTTAATATATATCTTGAATTCTTGATCCAACTAGATCATACCCTTACTAACCACCTGCTTCCTCAGAATTGCTGCTTTTACTGCAAAAATTCCAACTTTATGTGTTAAATGATGATTTCTCCCACATAACAAATAAGCAAGTTTCTTATTATCATCCCAATTCCCCCAGCATCTAGGATAGTGGCTTAAATAGAATTTTCTAATATTAGTATACAATTGGCAATGCAGAACATAGTGTGCCAAGTCTTCCACTTTAGCCTCCCCACAAATACACAATCTATCTTGTACAGGTATGCCTTGATATCTGCGTTGTAACATTGCTGAGTCCATTAGCTCAAAACGAAGGTGCGTGAATGCAATACGATACTCTCTTTTCATAGAGAATAAAATATATTTTTCTGCCTGGAAAATTGTCTTAGATATTGATAACCACTTCAGGGATCGCACCAAGGGCAAGGCAACCAGATCTAATTGGGCTCTAATATCAAACACTCTTTGTTTGAATGCAACTTTACAGTTCGATTTACTTAAGCTAAGTGCCTCAACACTTAACCCATGGTTAGTAAGCATTTGCGAAAAATTCTTAAACCAAGATTTAGTTACAGGATTAGTCATTTGTTCAGAAAGACACATCTTAGGCAACCTATCATCAGACATCTGGCATAGCTTGATCCAATAATTACATACACTAATAAGACATAGATGATATACTGTTGCCAAGCCTAGTTCTGCTCTGACTGCATGGGCCGGTGTACTTCTTGTTACCCCTAGAACTCCCCTTATAAATTTATTTTGCGCCTTTTCATCTTTCTTACTACTTCCAAGACTCCATATTTCTGCACCATAACATAACATGGGCAGTACTTTTCCTTTAAATATTTTTATAACTGGTTGGAGGGATCCTGGATATTTATAATTAAGTAGCTTGTTCAGGGAGTTAACTGCTACTAAAGCTTTTGTTTCATTCTTCTTTATCTGCTGAGACCAGGAACCTGTTGAGGAAAAAACTATGCCAAGGTAATTATATGTCCCAGTCTGTTCTATTTCCTTGCCCTCTAAAAACCACTTATATTGTTTCCTTTTATTGCCAAATACCAAAACTTTTGATTTGCTATTATTAATAACTAAGTCATTTTGTTGGCAATAATTACTACACTTCCTGAATTGTCTACACAACCCAACTGATGTTGTAGACAATAAAATCATGTCGTCCACATAGAGGAGCAAGTTTACTGATCTGTCTAATATTTTTGGCATATGATATTCCAGCAGAGCCATACAAGAAGCTATGTCATTAATATAAAAATTAAAGAGAAATGGAGCTAGAATACAACCTTGGCGTACTCCCTTATATGTGGCAATCTTGTTAGTTAAGGCCTGATTGATGCCTGTTCTAACTTGTAAATTTGTATTTGTATATAGAGACATTATAAGGTGTAAAAGTCTTCTCTCAATATTTGTCTTTAAGAGTTTCCTCCATAAAATAAGTCTGTTAATAGAGTTGAAAGCTGAACTTAAATCTATAAAAGCCGCAAATAGCTGTTCGCCCCTTGAAGTGTATTTTGATACCAGGTGTAATAAAATAAAACAGTTGTCGATAGTGCTCCTTCCCCATCTAAAACCTGCCTGTTCTTCAGCAAATATGGCATTTTCATCAGCCCATTCTTCTAATTTCTGCAAGATGAATTTAGCATAAATTTTAGCTGTAATGTCTATTAGGCTAATTGGTCTATAGTTATTAGGATCTTTTTGATTACCTTTTTTATACAATGGGACCACTATACATGTGCTCCATCCCTTAGGCATGCAGCCTGTATTATTTATATGCGTGAACAAGCCGGCTAATATGGTTGCCCACTAATCTATCTTTTCCTTAAAAAGTTCTGGGGATAGGAGATCTTCTCCAGGAGCCTTGTTATTCTTTAATGTTTGTATAATAGATTTAATTTCCTGCATTGTGACTGGGGGCCATTTAGGGCAGTTGTTTATATTTCCTAAAGGTTTTTTTTTGGTTGGAGAGTCCATCTTAACGTGTTTCCTATGTATCTCTTGGTAGAAGGCTTCACATGCAGATGCTGTTATTGGAATCTCTGTGTTACAAGAAGATTCACCTAATTTTCTTGAAACTAGTTGCCAGAATTAGGTGGAGTTTTTATTGGTTGCCTCAAGTTCCAACTCTGCCCAACAATTAGCAACAAAAATAGATTTTTGGGGGACTGTTAATTTTTTATATTTTCTTCTTGTACTAACTATATTAATATATGCATTTCTATCAGGAAAATGATTAATTACTCTCATTTGATTCCTTAATAATGTCCTCACCATGTAACATTCCTTGTCAATCCATGGGGACTTTTTATTTTTGTAACTTTTTATTGTAGAGCTGAAAAGTAATAATTGTTTAATTTTTGAACAAATGATCTGATAATCATTTAAAACAACTGTAATATTGGTTTCAGAGGAACATATCCTACTACCAAAAATAATACTATCTGATGAGGTGTAAAATAAATGCAGTTTTTCCATATCAATTTGTTGCCATCTTAGTCTTCTTTGGACAATAGTTAATTGTTCTGGAGTCTTCTTATCTGTTTGGGTTATCTTTCCTAAATCTGAATCTAACTTCATTTGAGTAATGATTGGTTGATTATCACTATCCTCTCTATTAATTACTGTGTTTTGACACACATACAAAATCAATAGCACTCCCTGAGTTATGAGTGAGGTATGTGTAAGGGTAAGGTGTTCCAATCTCACTCGGGCCAATAATTTGAAAACCATATGTGAGTAATAGGCCCAAAAGTTTTAGCCCAGCTTGATTTATTTTGTCATCATTAGAAGCCCAGCAGAAGACATCCTGCAAATCTTCCTCGAGACCCCCAAAAGCTACAATTTTGGGGGGAGCAGATCCAATTCTAGCATTAAAGTCACCTGACATAATAAGTAAGGCTTTGGAAAAGACCATACTTAATTCGTCCATCATTTGTTCCAATTCAATCCATATTTCCGCATTGTAGTGCTTGGAATTAGCAGTTGATATATACATATTAATTAAGATCACCAGTATACTTGGAGTGCATAACTTTAGTATTAAACAGTTTTGAGGGGCCTTAATTTCTGTCACCAGATTGGCTTCCCATCCTAGATCTTCTTTTATTGCTATTAGTAAGCGCCCAGATGCCCTTCCCTTCGCTTTCGTTTTTTTGTGCTGATTCCTGCCATATACAAAATCCTCGTAATCCAATCCTATGTTTTCCAGTAAGCCGTGTTTCTTGGAGCATAATCATATCAAATTCAAAAAGCCAGTCTGGAAAGTCTTCCATATTACAGGAGGCTTTCCAACCTGCTACATTCCAAGAAATCATCTTAATATGAGTCTCTAGACCTGTGCTGTCTTTGGCTTCAGTAGAACATGATTTTAAATTCTCTACCAAAACTGGGAGAGATTCATTTAGTCATTCTCGTTTTCCCAACTTTTCTGTCAGAATAAGAGATTTTACGTCTTCACTATCACAATCATGGCAGATTATTTGATTTTCAGTCGGACTGAGATACCATAAATTTGACTTTACTGGAATAATAATATCTATTTCAGGTGGGTTTTTTTTTAGCCATTGTTTCAGAAGTTCCAAGTTCATGGTCTTCCAAGTATCTCATTTTCTCCCAATCATTAACAGGAATGCCAGGTTCCCTATGTTTTTAAGGTGTATGATTCTCAGCCTTGGTAACCAAGAAACCCCCTTCCTTCTCCTCATCCATGGATTGTACAGCCACCTTGTCAATATCTGGTTGACAAAGTGTCTGTTTATCCCTTTCACTTTTAATTGCCAATTGCAACTTATCAGAATCATCTCTTCCATGAAAGTCATAATACTCTTTCATAATTCGACATGGATTTTGTTCTAAGCATTTGTACTCTGGTTTCCATAGTGTGACAGCGGAAACTCGTCTCGACCACACCCCCTGAACCAGGAACAGAGTGTGACAAGCCGTACCTGCCCCTGGGCTGGGGAATTTGCTTGTCATGGTTAGTTCCCGGTTCCTGTTCCGAGACAAGGGATGTGAAGTAATGACCTGTCACGCAACAACCAGTGTCCACCTAGTGGTCAGCAGCTGAAGCAACATTCAACATCAGTTTCCCTATGGGAAAGAAACACCATGCAGTGCAAATGTTTATTAAAGAAAGTACTGAAAATTCTGTAGCATTGACGTGTAAATCCTGGAAGACCAGTATATCGAAACATCGAAAAAGTTTAATTTACGATATTTTTAAAAAAGAGTTAAGAAAGCAAGACAAATTCAGAATTTGTCATGGGACAAGGACATGAGGTAACAGTTGTCACAAAACAAGTAATCATGCCCATGGGTAAACGGAAACACGTCACCGTGAACAATGCTTTCATGGAACAAACATAATAGTGGAACGAGGAAGGACGTGAAGTAACTGTCTATGTAACCTGTTTTTGCTAATGCCACTCCCTGCCACGAGGATATCTTCCTATGTGGCTTTTCAGAACATTATGTACTGTACCCACTTTAGCAACAGGAGCAGTTTCATTTTCATGGAAAAGGCAATGGCGGTCACAGGCAAATACGAACAGCAACAAAGGTGTTGTGATCTCAGAGGTTACTGCTTAATTGCAGCGCCAGCAATCTGTAGGTGTCTTTTTCTTGTCAGCATCCAGGATAACTACAGTGGGTTTTTTAACAAGTTCAGAAAAGCTCTATGCTGTTTATGAAATACATCTGAACAAGGAATATACGTGTAGTTCTAAAGGCTGAGGTCCTGTTGTTTAATGTAGTACGTTGCAACTAGAGAAGGCTTATTCAATCAACAGAACTCACAGTGAAGTTAACTCACCCAATCCTGCTGTAATATGACTCACTACACTAACCAACTGGATGTCATCCTGAATGGTGGACCCAATGGTTATTTTGCCTTAAAGCAGTGGATTTCCAAAGTTTGGGGTGCCGTACGTTCTTGCAAACCTCTTCCAAACCATTCCTAGGCTTCTGGAAAGTGTAGTCCAAGAACATCTGGGAGGCCAAGTTTTGGAATCACTAAATTGTCACTTCTGTTAAGTTGGAGAGTTTGATCTCGGTTAACTTCCTTTCGCTAATGCAGCCCCTTCCTATGTATCCATTCAGTTCTAAATGATCCTCGGAGTCCTAAGAGTCCTATTTTAATGTTTTTAATTGCTTTTAATTGTTAATTTAATATTTTAAACTGTAAGCCACCCAGAAACCTTTGGGTAGTGGGTGGCATATAAGTTATATAAATAAATTAATTAAATAAATATTCTTGGTAGGTGTATGCAGGCAGATGATTAAGGGAAGATCTGGAAATGTCAGGCATTTTGGCATGTGGAAGTGATTTCAAAGGGAAAAGGGGACCCAAGTGCAGCCTCCAAGGCTGATTCTGTAAACCCCCTTCTATATCATTCTTCTTCATTCACAAGTGGCCAACTGTATTTCCAGATGCTTCTGAGGAGTATGATTGGGTGGCAAAGGCTTCTCTACATACAGTATGACCCCTGTATCCACTGATTCACCACCTGAAGATTCAGTTATCCGCGGATGGTGAGTGGTGGTGCAAGGGCCCAGGCCACAAAATTGGGGACAGAGGAAGAGGAGGCCACATGGTTGGTGAACACCTGCCCACCCACCTGCCTGCAACATTGGCCACAGAGGCAGCGGAGGAGGCCGTGTGACTCCAGAGCACTTGCTTGCTCGCTTGCTTGCAATATTGGCTGCAGTGGCAGTGGAGCGCCCGCTCGCCTGCAACATCGATGACAGCAGAGGAGGAGGCCGCACAGCCCAGGAGAGCTCCCTCATCAGCCTGCCTCCAACATCAGCGGCAGCAGTGGAGGAGACTGTACCACTGCAGAGCGCCTGCCTGCTTACACATTACTGCCATGCAAAATAATGACTGTATTTATACAATAGAAAATAGCTCAGTAACTACAGTATTTGTTTTGTTGAGGATCTACAAATAGATCTATTACAATTTCTCTTAAAGCAACCTTTCATTACACCATGGGATTTTACTACTACTACTACTACAACAAAGAAACCCCACCAAACACACACACAGAGAGAGAGAGAGAGAGAGAGAGAGAGAGAGAGAGACAGACAGACAGACAGACAGACAGACAGACAGACAGACAGAGACAGAGACACACCATAAACCTGATACTATTCCCTCCCAGTGTGGAAAAATCACTTCCCTTTTAAAGCCACCGATTTAAAAAAAAGATTACCGGTATGTCTGTGAAGATTCTCAGTCATCCAGGTGAGTTTATCTGGAAGTTGAGTCATGGCTACTGGACTTCTTTTTTGAGAGATAGAAACGTTTTGCTGTTCATCCAAACAGCTTCATCGGTCTGAATGCAGCTAGTGCAAGTACTCCATCTTATAGTCAGCTTTGACCTCTTGTCCCCTAGTCTGAATTAGACTCATAAGATGAACAATGGCCTGAATACGCTCGTTAGGGAGACAATAGTATCCATAGCCTTAAGGTGAACAATGGCCTAAGGTTCACCTCAGCAGTACACCTCCATTTGAAGGACAAAGGGCACTCTTTCAAAGATGAGGATGTACACATATTAGACAAAGAAGAGAGGTGGTTTAAGAGAGGAGTAAGGGAAACCATTCATGTGAGCATTGAAAACCCCTCCCTCAATAGAGGTGGTGGGCTCCGGCATAGTCTATCTGCAACTTATCAGGCTGTGCTTTCCAAAGTACCCAGATAAATCAAAAAGCCTTCACCACCAAGGCCATAGCTATGGGTTTCAGCATGAAACCAAGTAACAGCATCCACATGTGTTTCTACTCAGATCAATCTATCCTAGCTCTTTAAGAGCTGTCAAAGACCTTTCCAACAAAGGGCATTTTGTATAATTAATCACAGTCCTAACTATCCCATTGTGTAGCCTGTGCAGTTTAGTTTCCATTCAAGTAGATCTGTGGGCAGTATTATCAGAGATGGCAACCCTGTGAAATAAACTCCCTCCTTCTTAGGCTTCTTTTTTATATATTTCCCGAACTGACATAGCACAACTGTAATACCAATCTGGGTGGATACAAGGATCACACCAAATAGTATACCAGATCTTTACTTGACCTTAAGTGTCTGTATTTTGCCTTATGCAGCCTGCTCCAATTTAGGCATCCAGCCAACTCTTTTACTTATCTAGAACCCGGATTTCTGTCACTTTTCCAGTCCCAAGTGTGGTTCTCCAATAAATGCACATTTTCTTGTTTTTCTAGGAAGAAATCTGGGTGTGATCCCTTAAGATGGACAATTGTGCCCAGGTAATCATTGTGAGTTTCAAAGTTCTGGATTAGAGATGGGCATATTTTTGCGAAAAAAATCATTTCATTGTTTCGTTAATTCATTATTTGTTTTCACCAGCTTTTTTCCCAGCGCCCACTGCGCAGCTCCGGGGGGGGGGGCTAAGCGCAGCCTCCTTATCTCCTCTCCTGATCGGCCCCATGATAACAGGCCACAGGAGGAAGGCGCAAGAGGGGCAGCTTTGAAGCTGTGCTGCTCTGGCTGCCTAAACGCGGCCTGCTTCTTACCTATCCTCCCAGGGCTGGGCTGAGGCTCGAGCCCGCCGCGTCCCTCGATGGCACCGATGAGGTGCGTGCTCCCTCCATGCAGCTCGACGCAAAAGGACTTCTGGACCAGCACCAGGTAGGAGACATCTCCACACCCATTAACGAAACGAACCTAACCGAACCAATTTTTCTCGGTTCGGTTCATGTTAAGTGTGGCCCTAGGTTCGTTATTCGTTTGATTATGTAACAAACCGAATAACAAATAACGAAACAAAAATATTCATTTTGTGCCCATCTCTAATCCAAATTCATAATTTAACCTTGCTTCTTGTTCTGCTGTTTCCTTTTTCTCCACCAAGGCTGGTAATGTGTCCAAGAGATGCTTCTTGGACTTATTAGAAGTGCGCTGCTGCTTGCCTCCATCTTTGTCCCATTCCTTGCATTATCTGCAAACCTAATAAAAAGGCAATTGTTGCCAATCAGGTCCAGTCCAAAGGAACCCAAGGCAAAGTATTGTTCTCCCTGCAAATGGCTCGGGGAACTGTGGCACCTGTAATGGAATACAAATGCAATATATACAATAAATTTCCAAGGATTGGCACAGGAAACACTGTGAAACCAGCTGGACACCAGAATGGGAGGCAGGGCAAAGTGACTGAGATAGAAATCAATGCATGGCAGCCTATGTTGCTGCAGCAGTTCTGGGCAAAGAAGGGGGAGAGAAGACTAAAACATTTGGGACTCCTTAGTCTGGAAAAAAGGCGCCTGATTGAGATGGACAAAATAATGCAGGGCATGTGTAAAGTGGATACAGGGAAGTTCTTCTCCTCTCACAAAACACCAGAAGTAGGGGACATACAATCAAATTGAGGGCTGGGAGAGTAAGAACAGACAAAAGAAAATATATTTTCACGCAGCACGTTGTTAGTCTGTGGAACTCCCTGCCAAAAGATGTGGTGATGGCATCTGGCCTGGATGCCTTCAAAAAGGGATTGGACAGATTCCTGGAGGAAAAGTCCATCACAGGTTACCAACCATGATGGAGATGTGTAATCACCAGGCTTAAAACTGGAGTACTTCAAGGACCAGATGCAGGGGAGTAGTATCAGGAGACAGAGATCTAGTCTCATGTGCTCCAAGACGCATTTGGTGGGGCCACTGTGAGATACAGGACATGGTTTGTAACCTGTGATAGACTTTTCCTCCAGGAATCTGTCCAATCCCCTTTTGAAGGAGGCAACCAGGCCAGATGCCATCACCACATTCTGTGGCAGGGAATTCCAGACTAACAACACGCTGGGAGATCTGTCCCGGCATCATGTCAGTTAATGGCAATTAGCTACTGCAGGTGATGCAAACCTTAAATGGAGACTGATAGGATTCTGCCCTCTGTGTCAATCAGCTCCCAAACTTTTACACAGAACTTTTGAAATATATAGGCGCTTTGCTTGTTTTTAATCCTGCTGCATTTAGAGTTGGTTTTCTTTTTTTTTAATTCCAGCGCTACAGCTTTGGTTTAGATATGACACCTACACATCTTGCAAGCAACTACGAAGCTGAATCGAACAGCCAAGGGGACTCCTCGGAGTCCCTCTCCTGCTGGTTGCTTAAGACAACAAGTGACTCTCTCTGTGTATGCTTATGTATGAGAGAGAAACAAATGGCAGCCCGCCTGCATCCATGCTTTCATCCTCCCATAGCTTAATCCCAAGCATTGAAAGCCAATCGGCAATGTGTGCACAGTTAACAATGGGAGTGTTTGCTTGTTTGAAATAACATTGTTAAGGAAGATTGCAGATCGAGACAATTGTCAATTCTCTCTATATGGAACCAAGTACAGTATATTTTATTATATGTGCTATAGGCACGACATAGCTGATTTTTTTTTTAAAAAAAGCTTTCACAGATGAATGTTTTGACAACTGTATCTCTTGGCTCATTTCTCTTATCTCTGTCTTTATCAATCCTGTGTTTCTATATCAACTGTTCTCATCGCCACCCACCCCCCCAAAAAAATCTTTATTCTCCAATCTGCCACCCACATATCTTGCATAAGCTGCCTCTGTGGTTCGTTCAGCAACGTTCCCGATAAATACTAGCAAAAAGCAACGGCAGGTTCTGTTACCAACACTGCCTTGCACAGCCTGAAGAAGGAAAGGCTACGGGCCCTTCGATCTTCAGTACTAACACAACTTGATAAACCACTAGTTCTTTAGGGCAGGCCTTGGCAGAATTCCTGTGAAAGGGGGCTTTCTGAAAATTAACAAAGCATGGAAAGTGAGGGTTTACAAAAATAGAATGAGAACATGCTTTTGCAATACACATTAAGCTTCATGTGAAGTAACAAGCCTAAATACCAAGAAGTGGAGGGCTGTACCTAAAGCACAGAGATCGGCAGTGTTTGATGGGGGTTTATGTCAGCAGATGGGCCTTTGGCCTGATCCAGCATGGCTCTTCTTATGTTCTTATGACATATCTGACAGCACAACCAAGATGTGGCCCAGATTAGCTGTAGCAAACAGCATTGGATTCCTGCCGGAGCCTAATTTAGTACAAACTGAAGGAAGGAGAGGAACCTGAAGCAAAATCCTTTTGGTTCATTTGACAGACAACGTGTCTGTGAAGATTCTCAGTCATCCAGGTGAGTTTATCTGGACGCTGAGTCATGGCAACCGGACTTCTTTTTCTTCAGAGACGGAAACGTTTCACAGCTCATCCAAGCGACTTCATCAGTCTTTTGACAGGGAAGCAGGGCAGGATACTAAAGACCAGTGACAATGTTTTAAGTCCATCCTAATAAAGAGAAAATGGAAGGCCAACTAAGCAAGGAAATATTACCTAGGGCTAGGACCAGGGGTAGGGCTTTCTGAGCTATTTGTGTGGCGATTAATCTGTGATGGCTAATTCACAGGTCACAGCGTAGTCTAGCACCTGACACCAGCATTGTGAACAACACACACACGTGCTGGAAACTGTCCAGATGGAGTGCTCCTGTTCTTTCCTCTCTCCTCCTCCTCCTCCTCTTATCTCTTCTTTTAATGTCCCCTCCAGTTGTTTTTAAGTCTATGCCAAGATTGGATTCATTCTTAATTTGGCTTGTGGTCATACTTTGTATGCAGTAGTCAGAATCCACAAACATAATTATCAAGGGGATCCACTTTTACTGAAGTGTTCTGCCATCTTAACATTTAAAACTGCTGTAGTATTTGACCTCGATGTATCCAGTCATAAAACTTTTCCTTGGTAGCAGAAAACACCTGTCCTTCCACAGATGTCAGTCAGACTGTGACTGTGACTGATGATGTGAGTTGTAGTTCAAACATTCACCACTTCTGCTCTGCCTGGCATTTTGAAGGTTTTGTTTCCCCTTAGGTTTACAAATTGGGCACGTTACCTTTTTGGTTATTCTGTCTCAGCAACTCTGGGAGCTGAAGTCCACCCCCCCCCCCCAAAAAAAAATGTTTCCCAACCTCTGCATAACTCTTGGCATAGTCTCTGGAGCTGTTGGGTCCGACAGGCACGCAGGCAGGCAGGCAGGACAACAATTGGGCTACCTTTTGGGGGACAACCACACACACCCAGCTCCTACTTGGACTGGCTGTCAACCTTAGTCAGAACACTTGGGTGGTAACTGGAAAACTTAAGTACTGTAGAATGAAATCAGACACTGGATTTTCAAATCTGTCCTTTTGCCAGTGTACCTTCCTTTCTTTTGAAGAATTTAGAGACATTCAGCTGCAGGATCCTACCATGGAAGGAGAGGATTTTATACCCCTTGGGAATGTTCATTCTCTGAAAAACCAGCCCATCCAACTACTGTACTAAGAAAAGCTGCCCAATCTGGTCTGCAAACCATCACCTCAGGCTTGGAAAAAAATCCCTTCAATTTAAGAGGTTTGCTTTCTGACCAAACCTCTCATCATAAAAGAGGTGAAAACGGGAGGGAGGAAGCATTCCAGTGGCAGGTTTTCTTTCTTCTGGCCCTTTCCTGCTTGTTGTTGTTCAGTCGTTCAGTCGTGTCCGACTCTTCGTGACCCCATGGACCAGAGCTCGCCAGGCCTTCCTATCTTCCACTGCCTCCCGGAGTTTTGTCAAATCCATATTGGTTGCATCGGTGACACCGTCCAACCATCTCATTCCCTGCCGTCCTCTTTTCCTTTTGCCTTTAATCTTTCCCAACATCAGGGACTTTTCCAAGGACTCCTCTCTCCTCATGAGGTGGCCAAAGTACTGGAGCCTCAGCTTCAAAATCTGTCCTTCCAGTGAACATTTGGGGTTGTTGTTTTTTCAAGATGGATAGGTTTGATCTCCTTGCAGTCCAGGGGACTCTCAAGACTCTCCTCCAGCACCACAGCTCAAAAGCATCGATTCTGCGGCAATCAGCCTTCTTTTATAGTCCAGCTCTCACTTCCATATATTTCTACTGGAAAAACCATAGCTTTGAGTATCCTACCTTAGTTGGCAAAGTGATGTCTCTGCTCTTTAGGATGCTGCCTAGGTTTGCCATTGCTTTCCTCCCAAGAAGCAGGCGTCTTTTTATTTCGTTGCTGCAGTCGCCATCTGCAGTGATCAAGGAGCCCAAGAAAATAAACTCTGTCATTGCCTCCATTTCTTCCCCTTCTATTTGCCAGGAGGTGATGGGACCGGTGGTCATGATCTTAGTTTTTTTGATGTTGACCTTCAGCCCATTTTTTTCACTCTCCTCTTTCACCCTCATTAAGAGGTTCTTTAATTCCTCCTCACTTTCTGCTAGAGTAGTTTCATCTGCGTATCTGAGTTTGCTGCGTATCTGAGGTTTCCTGCTAATGAACTGCAAATATAAGGGGCCACCAAAGTAACGAACCCCACATGGATATGGTAAAGAAGCAGGAAGAAGGGAGGGAGGGGGCTTGCAAATGGTGCCCCACATCTGCTGCCTAAGGATGTAAACCACCTCATTCTCACTAATAAAGCAAAGCAAAGTGTTCTGCTTATATACCACCCCATACCACTTCAAGTAGTTTCTGGGTGGTTTACAGTTTTTAATTACAGTAATGCAGACTGCACATTGCCCCCCAGCAAGCGGGTACTCACTTTTACTGACCTCAGAAGGATGGAAGGCTGAGTCAACCATGAGCCTGCTACCTGGGATTGAACCCCAGGTCGTGAGCACAGTTTTACTTGCAGTACAAGCATTTAACCACTGTGCCAAATAGTCTTGATTGACCATGTATTTTTTAAATTAATAATTTGAAAGGCTCAGGACATGGGTATGCAAAAGCAACGTGTGCTGCTGATATCTTGCCTAATAACACTTAAAGCACTCTCTGGGCAGTATGCAGGCTACACATTGCCACCCCCCCCCCCCAAAAAAAAGCTGGGTACTCATTTTACCAACCTCAGAAGGATAGAAGGCTGAGTCAGTCATGTGCCGGTGACTTGGGATTGAACCCCAGCTTGTGAGCACAGTTTTAGCTGCAATATGGCACCAGAACCACTGTGCCACAAGGCTCTTCAAGGATTCCAGGATTCTAAGGAACATTCTCCGTAGCTTCTTGGTTTGATCCTCAAGTCACATGTGTATCAATATGACATACCACTTCATCAAATGAAACACACTCCCTGTATTTAATTTCTGGGCTTCTGACAGGCAGCAGGACAGCTTTACTTCAGGGCTCGACCAAATGGGGGATCTCTTGTTGAGATCCTGCCTGGATGGAATCTTCAAGAGAAAAGCAACCAAAAATCTCCAGAGCTCACTGGAGATTAAATCCACGGCTGTAGATATGCATTTACATATTTTTCAATGTTTATAACGTTCTAGGCAGGGTAGGCTGGGATGGTAAGCACTGTACGTCCTCCCTTGCATTACTTTTTCTTCAGTGGTGAGGCGAAGATGTGGGGGAAATCAAGTTCACACTAGTAGTCGTAGGGATGCAAAGGCTGTCATCCAGCAGTCTGTCACAACTAGGGCAGGCCCATTGATTCAGTAGGATTTGGTGCCATTCATTCCTCTGCAAGTTCCATTGGTTCCTATAGCACAGTGGTGGCGAACCTGTAGCACTCCAGATGTTTTAGACCACAACTCCCAGAATTCCAAGCCTGTATTGCCTGTGACAAAGGACTGTGGGAGTTTTCTTCCAAAACATCTGGAGTGCCAAAGGTTCACCACCACTATCCTATAGGACAGGGCTGTCCAACTTTGAACAAGCCGAGGTCTACTTTTTCTGGCCCAAAGTGCCTGAGGGCTACTACACTAAAACCTCTACTTACAAATTTTATACATTCCAAGCACATGGTTGTAAGTAAAAAAAAATGTAAGTAGAACAGCAGTTTCCCATAGGAATGCATTGAAATTTGTTCCCTCTGGAACGGATTAATTGAATTTAAATACCTTCTGCATATGCTTCCCTTGCACACGTTCAACCATCTGGCCAGCGGGGGGAGCAGGGGACCATGCCATGGCCCTTGAACTCCGCCGGTTGGCTGAGACAGTGGCCTGGCAGACCCAAAAGTTTGCTGGGGCAGTGGTGGTCCTTGGGATGATGGGGGAGGGAGTGGTTGAGAATTTATCTCCTCACTTTTTTTATTGGTGGCCGGCGGGCTACTTTTGAACCCTTTGTGGGCTACTGGTAACCCGCAATCTACCTGTTGGGCAGGCTTGCTATAGGACTTTATTTTACATGGTTGTTTCCTCCAGCCTCAAAGAGGGAGAGCTTTGCAGGGAAATAAGGAAAGGAGGACAAGTAAGTAAAGGAGGAAAGGAAAACAGAACGTGGAGAAATGAATCAGGAAGTGAAAATTAAAAAGGGAAGGAAGGATGGACTACAGAGGGCATGCCCCACCAGGCTGCATGTTGACTAACAGTTGGAAGTCACAGGAGAATAGTGATATATCACTTATGCATTGTTTTAAAAAGAAAAAGAAAATTTTAGTACAGTGGAAAACCAGAAACAGTGTAGAAAATGAATCAATTTATATGAGAAGCCACATGTAGCTTACAGAACCAGTGTGGATGGCAAGAAATGTCCAAATCTGAAATGACAGCACACTAAATGGTAAAGATTATACATGTTTGAGTGGGTATTTAAGAATGAGAGAGAGAGAGAGAGAGAGAGAGAGAGATGGGTAGAGAGATACTTTGGCTTAGGGCCTGTCCAGACTGGGCATTTTAGTTAAAGGATGGACTGGGTTTGTGTAGTCGGGGGGAGAAGCCATTTGACATGGCTTCTCCCATCCATAGAGTCAAAGGCTTTGCCATAGTATATAAATTCCTTGTTGAAATTCCTTGTTGCTCTCCAATGTTGAGGCTGCACGAATCTCCCAAGAGGCCCAAATACAAAACTGGAGGAAAGCCAACAGGACCTGAGTAGCATCTGGTTCGGAACACATCATCCCCGTGGAACAAGGCTGGAGAGGGTAGAGAACCTCAAAGTGATGACATAGGAGGTATTAGCACTGAGTAATGGAATGTGATAGTTTGTCTACTGAAAATAATACCTGTGGGGGGGGGGAAACAAAGTAGCAGCTGTTGTTGCAGAACCCACTGTACAGGTGCTTCTACGCCAAAGATCGAAGGCCTTTGAGCAAAGATGGGAGAACTTGAACATTTGGCAGCTAGGGATAACATTGATATAATAGCCATAACAGAAACCTGGTGGAATGTGTAGAACCAGTGGGATACAGCAATCCCAGGCTATAAACTCTATAGAAGGGATAGAGAGGGGCGGGTTGGAGGGGGAGTGGCCATCTATGTCAAAGAAGGGGTAAAATCCAGCAGAATGGAGATTGACAGAGGGTCTGACTCCACCATAGAATCACTGTGGGTTAAACTACCAGGTCCAAGGAGTGATGTGATAGTGGGGGTACACTGTCATCCACCAGATCAAAAACACTCCTCAGCATAATGGGCTTTGATGAGGGTATCAGTGGGAGTATCAGTCTGAAAGCATCTGGAGGGAAGCAAACTGCCCACCACAGTTAAAACATTTTTACAACAGTCTAAGTGGTCTTATTTTAAATCCGTTGTCCCTTGGCTTGGTGGGCCCACTGAAGCAGATTGGATTGTTTTCGTGTTCCTTACATACTCATTATGAAAGATAGGAAATCCTAAAGTCTGTTTATCTCCTATGTAAGAGGACAACTTTGTGGGCATTCTATGTACAGTAATTATGGGGAACACAAATTTTCTTCCAGAAAAGGGAGAATACCTCACAACTCACACAATGGGAGTGTTGTTGTTTTTTTGTTGTTTTTTAAAATCCAATCTCATGATGATCAACTATATAATAAGGAGGACCTGAGGGATATCAGCCCACCTCTGGTTCAATAACCTTTCCAGTGTTTTGGCTTGTTTGATGCTGTGAAGAGGAGACATTAAACCTCTGACTTTATTTATTTATTTATTATTTATTTATTATTGTATTTATACCCCGCTTATCTTTCGTGCGAAACTCTAAGCGGCTTACACGGGCGAACAAGCGCCAAAAAAACACAAACAATAATTATCAAGTATACAACAGAATAACTAAAACAATTAAAAACCCGGTGCATCCAAAAACCCGGCAGCGTAATAGCTATCAACCAAGCACACACAAACAAAAAACACTTAACATGGTTGCTTGGATATTAAAGATGGCGGGACCTAACAGAAAGGAAAAAAAAAAAAAAAGGAATTTCAGGGCTCACCAAAGGCCTCTCGAAATAAATGAGTTTTTACAGCTTTTCGAAAGGCCAGCAGGGACTCTGCAGAGCGCACTTCACTAGGGATGGAATTCCATAGGGTGGGGGCTGCCACCGAGAAAGCCCGGTTCCGGGTGACCGACTTCCGGGCTTCTCGAAGGGAGGCAACCCGCAGCAAGTGCGCTCGCACCTGCCGAACAGGTCGGGCCGAGGTGGATCGCTGAGCGATACGCTCTGTCAGGTAGTCCGGTCCCAAGCCATGGAGGGTTTTATAAACTAAAACCAAGACCTTGAATCTAATCCGGGCCGCAACGGGCAGCCAGTGCAAGCGAGCCAGGACTGGGGTGATGTGGTCGTAACGACGCACACCAGCCACCAGCCTGGCCGCCGCATTCTGCACCCGCTGCAGACGCCGGAGAAGAGTCAAGGGCAACCCCATGTAGAGGGCGTTGCAGTAGTCCAGCCTCGAGATCACCAGCGCCTGGACCACTGTTCTCAGAGAGTCACCGTCCAGGTACGGGCGGATCTGGGCGATCTGGCGAAGATGGTAATACGCGGCCCTGGTAACCGACGCCACCTGGGCCTCCATGGTCAGCGCCGGGTCCAGGACCACACCCAGATTCCGCGCCCTTTCCACAGGCCGGAGGGAGACTCCCCCCAGCGAGGGAAAAGGGCCACCGTACCCAGACGGCGAGCCCCCAAAGAACATAACCTCCGTCTTCTCGGGGTTGAGCTTAAGCCTGTTCGCCCCGGTCCAAGCCAGCACGGCATCCAGGCACCCATCGAGGATCCTCACAGCTTCCACTGCAGAGGTGGAAAAGGAGAGATAGAGCTGCGTGTCATCAGCGTACTGATGACTGCACACTCCAAAACTCCTAATGACCCCAGCCAACGGCCTTACGTAGATGTTAAACAGCAACGGCGAGAGCGACGACCCCTGCGGGACCCCACAAGGGAGAACCCACGGGGCCGACAGCTCCCCCCCATGCTGAACATACTGGGGACGGCCCTCCAGGAAGGATCGGAGCCAACTGCAAGCAGTGCCCCCGATTCCAACCTCAGAGAGCCGATCCAGTAGGATACCGTGGTCGACGGTATCAAAGGCCGCTGACAGATCCAGGAGAACCAACAGGGTAGAACAACCCCTGTCGGCCGCCCGGAGCAGGTCATCTTGCAGGGCGACCAAAGCTGTTTCGGTCCCCCGACGGGGCCTGAACCCTGACTGGCATGGATCGAGGCACTGCCGATCCTCAAGGTACGACTGCAGCCGGACCGCCGCCACCCTCTCGATGACCTTGCCCATAAACGGGACGTTAGCGATCGGACGATAGTTGCCTAAATCGTCCGCCGCAAGGCCCGGCTTCTTGAGGATGGGCTTAACCACCGTCTCCTTCAAGCGAGAGGGAAAAAACCCCTCGCTGAAAGAGGCGGTGGCGATGGCAGAAGCCCATTCGGCCATGGTCCCACTGGCAGCTTTAATAAGCCAGGAGGGGCAAGGGTCGAAAGGAGTGGACGCCGGCCGGCAGTGCGCCATAGCCCTGGAGGCCTCGACAGCGGAAACAGGCCCAAGCTCCTCCAACCGAGGCGACGAAGGCGGACCAGCAACCGGGGATGCCGGGGCAGTGCTACCGCAACCGGAGTCAAAGCCGGCACGGATGGCCTCAATCTTTGATCTAAAAAAGGCTGCGAAATTCTCACTACTGAAATCAGTAGGAGGAGGCCTAGCCAGACTAGGATTGGTGAGGTCCCCAACCACCCGGAAGAGCTCCGCCTGGCGGTTAGAGGCCTCACCAATTCTCACGGAGAAAAACGATGACTTGGCTTCCGTGATCGCGTTGGAATAGCGACTAGTCTGGGAATCAACAGCAGCCTTACTACTTGCCGTCCGGGTTTTTCTCCAGCTGCGCTCTAACCTTCTCCTCACCTGCTTCATTGCCCGGAGCTCCCCCGTAAACCACGGTGAGCGCCGGGCTCGGCACCGGAGAAGGCGCTTAGGGGCGATCCGGTCTATGGTGTTGGCAGCTGTTTCAAACCAGTGGTTGGCCACAACCTCGGCCGGAGCGCCAGTCAGTCCGCCAGAAAGCTCCCCGAAGACCTCCTGGAATCGCTGAGGGTCCATCAGTCTACGGGGGCGGGCCAAAACAGAAGGCCGCTGGTCCCCGCGAGGGGGGGCCGTGATCACCAGGGAAAAAGAAAGCAGGTGATGGTCCGACCATGACACAGGTAAGGAGATAAAATCCCCCACCTCCAGACTCGAAGTCCCCGACATGGAGGAAAACACCAGATCCAGGGTATGGCCTGACCTGTGGGTGGGACATTCAACATGCTGGGACAGACCCATGGAAGCCATGGTTTCCATGAATTCCAGAGCAGCACCGGAAAGTCCACCGTCAACATGCACATTGAAGTCACCCGCCACCAAAAGGCGCGGGGACCTCAAAAGTGCAGCCGCGATGAACTCCGCGAGCTCTGGTAGGGATTGAGCTGGGTTGCGGGGAGCACGGTAGCCCAGCACAATGCCAAATCTGTCCCGCTGCCCCACTGACAAGTGAAGGCATTCTAAACCCTGGCTAACCAATGTCGAGGTCCTGCTAACATGTAAAGAATCCCGATGGACGATGGCGACCCCCCCTCCCCTCTGACCCCCCGACCTTCCCACCCCCTGAACCAGATACCCAGGCGGGCAAAGCTGGGAGAGCGAGGCCCCCCCATCATCACCCACCCAGGTCTCGGTAATGAAGGCCAGGTCAGCCCGCCCGTCAAAGATGGCATCATATATGACGGGGATCTTGTTGTGGACTGACCTGGCATTCAACAGGAGACAGGAAAGGCCGGGGGCGCTGGGGGAGTGACTCCTGGACACGTGACAGAGAGCCGGGGGGTCAGAACGAGGGACAGGCACAAGTTGCCTGACCCGTGTTCTTCTCAACCGACTAACCCCACGGCTACAAGCGTACCGCCCACGGCCCGACACAGTTGGTATATGAGTCCCTGCGATCATGGCGGCCCCTAAAAAAAAAAAAAAAGGAAGGCTAACAGAAATACGCAAATCTAAGTTACAATATAAAATCAACAAATAAGCACTCCTACAATAGAACACCCAAAATACAACAAATACAGTAATGAATAATAAGTAAACCAAACAACGGTAAATAATAAATAACAATAAAGATATAACCGCCAGAGGGAAGATGGAATCGTGGGAGAGGCCAGATGGGGAGGAAGGAGGAAAGGGCTAAGAACACCATAAAGGACTAAGGAGGGAAAAAGGGGAAAAGGGGAAAAGAGGGGACACCCAACAGCCCGCAGCATGGCCCGCCGCCCAGGTAACAAAGGCAGCAATACTCTGGCAGCCGGCCTGCCATCTCAGATGGTCTCAGATGGTTGCACTCCGTCGATCCACCACCCCAGATGGTGAACGACAATGGCACCCCGACGGCCGAAATGCCGCCCGCAAAGGAGCACCGAAGGCCATGCCCAGATAGTCTATCAGACCGTCTTTCCTGACCCCCGAAGCTGGTGATCGATAAGGGGGGCCAACGGATGAAGCATCGCCAATCAATGGACGACGGCGACAGATCGGCTGCTCGCCGGCGGCCGCCCTGCCGCCCGAGTTGGTATCCGGCGGCCGATCCCCAGGACCAGGCTGCCACCCCCGAAGAATCCGGGGGCAGCGCAGCAAGACCGGCCCGCCGCCCATAAATATAGTCAACGGCGGCACACTGTCGCCCAGAACAGAACGCGGCTGGCCTGCCGCGAGATGGAAAGCCGGCAACGCTCCCCGCTCCAGGTCCGGAGCACACAAGTGGCGGCTGGGGAGAGCACTGAGCGCCGCCATATCGGCTCCCAGCAAGGGAGCCGAGTTGCTGCCCGAATCCAAGGCGGCAAACAGGAAAACCGCCACAGCGAGGGAAAGGCGGGATGGAGAACCACCAAAGCTCCCCACTCCGGATCCAGGTCCGAGTCGGACAGGTGGTGGTCGAGGGGAAAGCCAAGCACCGCCATATCGGAGCCCAACGAAACGGCCCGGGCAATCACCGGCAGCCGAATTGCTGCCCGATCTTTGTGGTTTACTGCTTGTGAAATCCCATCATACAGTTTTATTTCTTTCAAGAAGTCCCCTTGGGTTTAGGGTTATGTAACCTGTATATTCCAGATGGCGTGTGAAGTAAGCACTAAGCAGAAACGAAGAGTGGAGAAATTTTAGCAGGTGGCACAACCTGCCATTTATTATCGTATTAAAATTGTTCAAATTGTTTTGGCAAAACCACTCATTGTCAGAGCAAGGTTTGTTTGCTTGTTTGTTTTTATTGCTGATTGATTACTTAATGGAGCAGATCCCATTACACCTACATTTTCACACTTGCCGCATGGCATCGAAGGATATCAATCTTCTGAAGCTATTTTAGGATTACTTAAGACTACATTGCTACTCAAATGTTCTTGGCCAGCAGAGAGAATGAAACCAAAAGCAATCTCTCTGTTATACTGGGACTGGTAGAAGGCAATTGGAGTGGCTCTTTGTGGTAAGAGCGATGAAGTCTCTTGAAAGAGAGGTTTCTGTATTCATCAGAGTATGTTACCAGAAGAGAAGGCCCTCCGATGATTCATGTTCAGCTCCTAGGAACTCTTTGTGACCATCTAGAATAATCTAGTGGCAAATTTTGATGTGCAATTGGTCATCTTTGTAATGTGGTCAGTAGGATGCCACTTTAAAACTCGGGATTGGTTTTAAATCCTTCGGCAGATACAGGAAAATACAGATTATAGCAAATACTATTTTAATTGCAAACATTAAACGTGGCATATAGCCTCTGTGTCCCTCTAGTGACCAGTACTGGTAATGACACGTTTCTCTAAGGGACACTACTGTATATACAGCATGATCTCTTCTTCCCTCTACTGGCCAGTTATGGTAATTTCACCTTTAGAAATATATATTTCTAGGATTTTCTTCTAATGTTTTTAATATTGTCAGACTCTAGATAACTGAATCAGCAGATACTGATCCCCCAGATACAGGGGTCCTATTGTATATAAACTCACATGTGTACATACATAACAAGAACAAATACTACATTGTATCATACTTTTAGAAGGTCCACATGGCTGCAATCCTCTGCATATTTAGGACTCCAGAAACACACCATTCTTACTAAAATATCTCGTCAGCCAAAATTCAATCTTCAGCTTATAATAAGAAATCTAAGCAATACTGCAAACACGTGTTGTCATTTGACTGGCTAGAGAAATAGTTCATTTACCATTTGAATAATGAATAATGAATCAGAATCAGAATCAGAATTCTTTTATTGGCCAAGTGTGGTTGGACACACCCAGAATTTGTTTTGGAAAAATATGCTCTCGATATAAAAGGAAATATAAGAATCAGAGAGTCAACAATAAAAACACAGTACAACAATACAATATACCCTATTATTTAAAAAGGAAGAAGAAAAGTAAAGATTAATTATTCAACAGTTTGATAGCACTTGGAAAGAAACTATCTTTATATCTAGTTGTCCTAGTACACAATGCCCTAAAACGCCACCCTGAGGGTAACAATTGAAACAGGTTATGTCCAGGATGTGTGGAATCTGTGTATATTTCCATTGCCCTCTTTTTAGCTCGTGTGGTATACAATTCCACAATAGATAGCAGATCAGTAGCAATAATTTTTCTGCAGTTCCAATTATCCTTTGAAGTCTATATCTGTCATGCTTAGTCACAGAACTAAACCAGACAGTTATAGAGGAACAGATAATAGATTAAATAGCACCTCTATAGAATTGAATCAACAGTTCTTTTGGCAGTCTGAACTTCCTAAGTTGACGCAGAAAAAACATTCTTTGTTGTGCTTTCTTAATAATACTTTCAATATTAGATGACCATTTTAAATCTTGAGATATAATAAAAATTTAAAGGACTCCACTATTGACACTAAGTTATTTGATATCATAAGAGGTGGCTGTATAGAACAAGTCCTCCTAAAATCTACCACCATTTCAACAGTTTTGCGAGGCCAATCACTGTAGTGTCATCTGCAAACTTCACTATTTTAACAGAGGAATCCTTTGAGGTACAATCATTAGTATATAAGGAAAAAAGAAATTGAGAAAGCACACAGCCCTGAGGGGCTCCTATGCTAACCTTGCTAATGGTACCTTGTATAAAGGAATTAATTTGTTCCAAATGAAATTATGGTAAGCAAAATTTCCTTTATACAAATTTCCCATAGGAATGCATTGAAAATGGAGTGATCCCATTTTTATGTTGTATGGATTCTCCCCATAGGCGATTATGTTAAGCAAATTTCCCCTATCTCCGGAATTTGTTATGTTGTACAAATTTTATGTTATACAAGCTGTTTGTTATACAAGGTTCCACTGTATCTGATATAATTTTACCTAACTTCACCTGCTGCTTTCTGTCTGTTAGGAAGCTTACAATCCATTTACAAATGTGATCAGGTACAGCCAGCTGTTTTAATTTAGTCATAAGGATATCCGGAATAATAGTGTTAAATGCAGAACTAAAATCAACAAAAAGAACCCTTGCATAAGATTTTGGAGATTCAAGATGTTGCAATATATAATGTAAGGACATATTAATAGCATCATCTATTGATCTATTTTTGTTTGCTTGTTTTTGTTTTTTTTGTTTTTGTTTTTTTGCTTTAATGTTGCAGCATATTGATATAAGCCACCTTGGGTTGTTCCTTAGGCAAATAGTAGGATAAAATATTTTAAATACTTAAAAGAGGGCTCTATTTAAAAACAGTATCTGTTTTAATTATTTAGGCAAATATGATAAAATATTTTAAATAATTAAAGGAGGGCTCTATTAAAAACTGTTCATTTTAATTATTTTCTTCATTTTCTGTCATTGTTGTTCAGTCGTTCAGTCGTGTCCGACTCTTCGTGACCCCATGGACCAGAGCTCGCCAGGCCTTCCTATCCTCCACTGCCTCCCGGAGTTTTGTCAAATTCATTTTGGTTGCATCGATGACACCGTCCAACCATCTCATTCTCTGCCGTCCTCTTTTCCTTTTGCCTTCGATTTTCCCCAGCATCAGGGCCTTTTCCAGGGAGTCCTCTCTTCTCATGAGGTGGCCAAAGTACTGGAGCCTCAGCTTCAAATTCTGCCCTTCCAGTGAACATTTGGGGTTGATTTCTTTCAGAATGGATAGGTTTGATCTCCTTGCAGTCCAGGGGACTATCATTTCTGTCATTACAAACAGTAAATCTTGAAAGCTTATCTTGGGTCATCCAAAGCACTGGACAGATCTCTAAGGGGAGCCAGGCTTTGGTACACACATAAAAGGGAAAGTTTATACATATCAGAGCATGGCTCCATTTAAAATTATGGTCTCATATGAAATATAGGTAAAATTAAGAACAAATTAAAATGTTAAAATATTTAAGGCTATCTTTGACCAGAATTGGGCTACTTCAAGAGTAGTATCTCAGCCATTTACTCAAACTCCTCTTGTACACGTAGTCGGGCATTAATTGCATGCACATAAAGGCCACATCGGCTGCATTTCTCCAAACACAGAACATTTATACTCTACCCAAACAGCCCTGTACTACTTGATTGTTCTTTCATCCTCTTACTATTACTATAAACTCATGCCCTTCTACTTCATGAAATCTGAGGCCTCTTGCAAAGTCTAATTTTGCCTATGGAGACATCTGGCTATTTTTTTCTTTTTTTCTTTTTGGAATTGCACACATTTTGTATCATCTAAGCCTCAAAAAACAGCTCCGGACAACTTAAAAGCATAACAGGTTTATGACGTTCAATAAAGTTCAATAAAGGTCTCATGCCACCCTGCATATTACTTCATTATTAATTTGTTCTCTTGACAGAGGAAGGAGAATCCCTCAAATACTCTGAGCATTTATATGATCTTCAATTCATTGCAGATTAATGTACCTAATATCCTCATTTACTGCTGATTACAGTCTCAGTGATTGTTCCAGGGAACGACTGGTCTCCTCCTTGACGTTCAAGGTATGTAGCCACATAACATCACACATTTTTAAGAGTGTAAATAATAAATATGCAGAAGGAAAAGGAGATGGAAAGTGCTTCTATTAAAACAAGACTTTGGCACTATGATTCTAGAAGGTCTGCAAGGAGATCCAACCTATCCATCCTGAAAGAAATCAACCCCGAATGTTTACTGGAAGGACAGATTTTGAAGCTGAGGCTCCAGTACTTTGGCCACCTCATGAGGAGAGAGAACTCCTTGGAAAAGTCCCTGATGTTGGGAAAGATCGAAGGCAAAAGGAAAAGAGGACAGCAGAGAATGAGATGGTTGGACAGTGTCATCGATGCAACCAACATGGATTTGATGAAACTCCAGGAGGCAGTGGAAGACAGGAAGGCCTGGCGAGCTCTGGTCCATGGGATCACGAAGAGTTGGACACGACTGAACGACTGAACAACAACAACAACAACAACAACAACAACCATAGAAAATATTTGTTTTAAGGGCTGAAGTAGATGCCCTCTTTAAGAGGCAACAGCTGTATAAAGCTGCCTGATGGTAATCCCACAGGACTTTATGATCCCCTGGAGTCTACAAATTTTCATCCTGAGGGATTAAACACTCATTCTCATTGACACAATGCTAGGGAAATGTTATTTTATTCCTCGTAAAATGTTTCCTTCCTCTCCTAGTAGGCTAACACCACCTGATGTGATCTCAAATAGGCCATTTCAATTACCAAAACAGATAACCAGTTTCAGCTTCATTCCTTCTATGATGTGCCTTTCAGACATCTGATGTATCTGCAGAATTCGGCTAGGTACACAACAGTTCATGCCAAATAAACTTATTAGTCTTAAAAGTGCCACAGGGCTCTTGTTCCTATCCAAGAATGTCCCTTGAACTGACATTAATGGAACAAAATTGCTAGTGCAACAAAAATTCCATTATGTTTCACCCTAATGTAATATTATTTGCAATCTATTATTACAGTTTCAGGACTACACATGTTGTTCTTCGTGTACAGCTAAATATTTGCAGCATAAAACATGGGGTATTTGTTTGGAAATATGCCCCACAGGGTTCTGTGATGCTTATGTTTAAGATTGCAGTCATTCAGTGCCATCTCATGTAACCTACTCAGAAGTATTTTTTTCCATTCAATTAACAGAGCTTTGTAGGTACGGAGGGAAGTTTTCGACTTCTATCATTATGCGTCAACCTGGAATCATCTAAAGTGGAAAGGTGCAGTTTTTAATAGAAGACATAATTACAAAAAAGGAACATTTTAGTAAAAAAAAACATGGAATGTGTTACTGTGGGCTTCACCAACTTGGACAGCTTTCAAGAGGCTTAGACAAGTTCACAGATAATGTAGCTGTGGATGATTATTAATCATGATCTCTGTGTCCCATCTCCACTGTCACAGGCAGAATGCTCCTGAATGTCCATTCCTAGGGACAGCCGGCCAAAAGGTTGTATTCTGATCGTATCAAGATGTGGGCTTTCAACGGGCATCCAACTGGCTTCTGTGTGAACAGAATGCCTCTGAATTTCAGTCAGGAGGGAACAACTGTGAGAAAAAGCTCACATCTTATGTACCAGTTTCCCAGAGAGACAAATGAAGAACCACAGGAAACAAGACACTGCTAGATCCAGTACGCCTCAAGTATGGGGTCTGAGAACCTGTCCAATTAGGTTTTTGTCACTGGTTGGCATCTCTTCTCTTTCCATCTATCTCTGTGGATTGTCTCAGTTCAAAAAGGTGAATAGAGGATTGTAGATGCGTCCCAGCTAGCAGCCCCCTGGTATGTTTCCACAGGGGACAAGCGGTCATAGGTGGGAGCAAATAATTTCTGTGCCTCTGAACATAACGCAGAACATTCTTCTGCACTGGTGAATAGCTGCTTCCTCTCTACCCACTCCCTTGCCTAGTATCAGAATGTGTGGTGGACAAAAAAACAATGCTGAAGCATGCTTTTTTTTTTTTTTGCATGTAGGGGTCAGGAGTCTGAAATCCAAGCCCTCCTAGCTATAATTTCTAAAAACCCGAGTGCTCCAGCCATTCTCTTCTCCCGGGACCAATTATTAGCAGAAGGAAAACCTCTTATTCATTGCACCACAGGAATGCTGGATGCTATTCTCCAGCAAATTTATTTTCCACGCCTCACTGGCAAAGGGGCAACTAATTAGCACCTAACTAATGCAAAGCTCGAACTGCTGGTGCCAGAAGAAGTACAAGGAGTAGTCACAGTATTATTAGAACGGAAGAGCCGGAAGGAATCCAATAGGTCATTGAGTCCAGCCCCTGTCAAGGTGGCAAAAAGCTAGTTGAGTGCATCAACTGTAATGTCTAACAGCATGATTCAACTGTACAATGCCACCCTGAGAACAAGGATGGAACTAATATGTTTGTAAAGAGAGTGCAGTATTTTTCCATGTATACTGTAATACTATATTTTTCTCTAAACCTGTTAGACTGAGGACTGAGGATTGTCTTATACACAGAAGTAAGTCAAGAAAATGGCCATCTGTTGGAAATATTGTGATGGGTTCCTGCATGGCAGGGGGTTGGACTAGATGGCCCTTGAGGTCTCTTCCAACTCTATGCTTCTATGCTTCTATGCTTCTATGATTCTAAGAGAACCATGTGGATGTGAAACTGTAATTTTGGGTTGGAAAAGTTGGGGGGGCATCTTATATTTGGGAGCATCTTGATGGGAAATACGGTACATTCTATATCCATGGCTTCTTATTTTAAATCAAGATAATGTACAATATTATGTAACAGCTCCCAGCTCTTATAAGGAAGATCAAGGCCTTTCCTGTTAATGAAATCTGGTGAGCGTTTTGTTCAATAAATTCTTAGTGACAACCAATTAACATTGGTTACAAATGCCATCATCACTTAGGGTTCTGTTGTTCAAGATGAAATGTGGACATTTTGAAAGAGAATTTGGATGATTAAAGATCTTGCTTTATTTCCACGATGAACAATGTGCATGAATAGTTTATTGGTTTCCAGTCATGTCAATACAGTAGGACCCCCATATCTACTGATTCTTTAACATAAAAAGTTACCCACAGTTGGCGGCGGCGGCGGGGGGGGGGTTAAATAAATAATTCAGCAGCTGCAAAGCAAGCTACTGTCACAAATAGCAACTGTAAAGCAAGCTACTGTCATAAAATAATACCTGCAAATCAAGTTACTGTCGCAAAACAACAGCCAGAAAGCAAGCTACTGCCACAAAAAGCAGGGTTTTTCTGGGGGGGGGGGGGTTCTCATATCCCTGTAGGTGTTTGTCAGTGAACTTCAGGTTCTATTCCTGTAGGCAAAGGTGCCTTTTATCCCTTTGTGTTTTCAAATTGTACACAGAACATAAGACACAGAGAGCCAGACTACATTTAGAAGAAGACCAAGTGGAAAATTGTGGGGGGGAACATCAATAATTTAAGATATGCAGACAACACCATCTTACCAGTAGAAAGCAGCAATGACTTGAAACGAATATTAGGGAAAGTGGAAGAAGAAAGTGTCAAAGCTGGATACTGGGTGAATATTAAGAAGACAAATACCATGACTGTATAAATAGTGAAAAGAAGCTTCGTAGCTTCAGAAATCGCCTTATCTCCTGTTTGCGGCAAGTCTGCCTGCCATCAGTCATGGTGGTGGTTCAAAATGCATGCACCGGACAAATGTAAATAATTGTAGATATTTGGAAACTTTACTGCTGTAACTAAGACTGTATGTTTTCCCCTATTTTTGTGTGCTTGTACACTTTCCGGCTTCAATAAGTACTCATTCCCTCCCTTCCTGAAAAGGCAGCTTCAAGCATGTGTTGGGAGATTAAACTTTAAGACAATATTATTTCGAAGCTTCTGCATTCATATAAACTGTTTTATGGAGTCATTTGCCCGGCTGAGAGAAGAAAAAGGAAACTATTTGACCTTGTCTCAATGCTTCCAAAACAATTTTTTTAGATAAGACTTGGATTTTTTCTCTCTCCATCGCTCCTTCCTGTCCTTGCTCTCCTTTTTACACCCCCTCAGTTCCGGAAGTGATTAACCCTTTGAAGTGGACTAAAAATGAGCTGGGAAGCAATATCAAATGAGCAATTTATGGATATGCTTGATAAACTTGAGAATATTGTTGAGTCTCTCCAGTCTAAGTTTTTTCCCGAGCTCAATTTGGATGTAGATGAGAGTCCTGACTTTGATCTAGATCAGAGCCTTGAACTTGATATACAAGAAACAAGAAATGTTCAGAGATAATGCTTGGAGAATGCAGAATCTGGCACTGCTTGGGAGACTGGGCTTTCTCTAGAAGAGGAAAAAAGTCTCATCTTTAACCGTGATCTGAGTATCAAGCTGGAACAGAGCATTCACTGTAACCCGCAGGCTTATAAACCATCTGCTCAGGAGATGGTGTCCCCTTCAGAAGCAGAGGAGAGTCTCAATCCTAACCTTCTTAGAAGCATGGGATTTGAACAGAACACCTTCCCCAATCTACAAATCTCAATAAATATGGAGGGGGAATGCTTGGAGAGCTCAGCGCTCGAAGTTTCTGCATTATGGGACAGACCGACAGGGAAACAACTTATGGATCTCTGGCTTAATGAATCAATCACATAAAAAGCTATTAATGGATTACAGTGAACTATAACGATATGGAAAATGGATAACAGAAACCTGTAAGCCAGCCCAAAACAAAGCTTTGTTCCAGTTAGACACAATAATGTGATAGAAAGCTGTTAAAATTATCTACTTGTGAAAAATACAAATATAACTGGTTGAGATGTCCATTATATAGTAGTTTAATTAAATAAAGTAGATTAGCTATTTGAAAATTTATCATTAGGATTGAATGCTCTGTTAAGATTTGATGGTCTTGTTCAATGTTGTTCAATGTTGAAATTAATTGTAAAATGTGAAAACAGTCTTCAATATCATTTATTTACTAATTTAACTAAAAACTATCTTAAGAGGTCAGTCAATGTACTGTGAAGACCAGTTAAGAGCACTGTTAACTATTGTCAACTAGATTTTGATGAAGAATGCTTCCCAAACTCATTCTGATACATACAAATGTGTGGCTTCAAATAGGCCACTTTAACATCTGTGTTTATGGAACATCTAAGTAATGGAATATGTGAACATGAAGAATGGAATATGTAATATGGAGATCAGCTTGAGATGTCAATTTCTTAGATCTTTAAATGTTAGCCAGGCAAAGAGAGGGATTTTTTTCCTTCTAATACAACAAGAAACAGAGAGACAGATAAGGTTTTGAAAACTTGATAAAATTTATGGGAACAGAGAAAATATAGTGAGTTGATCATATCCATTATGTATCTAGGGTTGTAGATTAGACAGACTAGCTTGACTTTGTACTTCACTATCTTAATTTCTTGTGTTAGACAAAAATAGATGTAAGCCTATACCCATTACATATCGAATTAGTCAAATATAATCTAAGCTGTTTTATTAAATGAAGAATTAAGTTTTTAGGACGGGGAATATTGCTAAGACTATACTAGCTAAGACAATATTGTAATCTACTATATGTATCTGTGTACGTGATGAAGACAGAGACAAACAGAGACGAACATGATATTGATGCAAAAACATTAGAATAATATTAATGGTAAATATTTAGCAAATACAGAAACATGAAAATGTCTTGTTTAAGATGAAAAAAGAATCATGAAACAACTAGGCTGATCTATTGGGGAAAACTTGATATATGTAACATGGCAGGAGATAAGGAATGTATCTGTTTTTACTTTGTTTATAGATAGATAGATAGATAGATAGATAGATAGATAGATAGATAGATAGATAGATAGAGAGAGAGATAGATAGATAGATAGATAGATAGATAGATAGATAGAGAGAGAGAGAGAGAGAGAGAGAGAGAGAGAGATTGATTGCATACCTTGGTTTAATCATCAATCCTAATGGAGACGGCAGCCAAGAAATCAGAAGACCAAGATGTGGCAGTGCAGCGATGAAGGAATTAGAAATTCCTGAATTCACCCCTATTAAAGTAGCCCCACTGGCTACTAAGCAGCTACTGAGCACAATTCAAAATGCTGGTTTTAACCTACAAAACACTACATGGCCTGGGTCCAAGCAACCTCAAAGATTGAATCTCGCAATATGAACTGTCTCCAGTGTTAAGGTCATCAGGAGAGACCTTTCTCTCAATCCCGCCACCCTCACAGGTATGTCTCGTGGGAATACATGAAAGGGCCTTCTCTGTTGCTCTTCCCAGACTTTGGAACTCCCTCCTACTAGAGGCCAGGACTGTCCCATCTCTGATGTCTTTCCGGAAACAGGCAAAGACTACCAACTATGTGACTTTTATATTGATTACCATGCATGATTGCATTGACTGACTTCATAAGAACACCAGTGTTTTCCACGTTACTCTCCACCCTTCAAAATGGATTTCTTTTCTTTTTGCATGCTCCTTGTAGCTTTTTATGTTACCTTTTAATGTTGTAAGATGCCTCTTCTAATTCCCTGTTCTTAAACTTGAATACACTTCAAGTTCTTAAACTTAAACTTAAATGTTCTGGGCTGTATATTGCCCCTCGTGATTGTAAGCCACCGTGGGTCCTTTTCTAAGGAGAACGGCAAGGTAAAAATATTCTAAATAAATAAATAAACGATCATCAAGTGTAAGGCTGTGTCACTGGAGACCAAGACCAAGATCATTTGCTTTCTTGTATTCCCGCTCACCCTGGATGGGTGGGGAAACTGGACAGTGAAGAAAGCTGATTGGGAAAAATAATTCTTCTCCCCCTTCCCCGCGTCAACTACCAGAACGATGAACAAGTGGGTCCTAGAGGCAAAAAGGATGAGATTGAGACTGTTCTACTTTGGACACATCCTGAAAAGACAGGATCCTCCGGAAAAGACAACAATACTGGGAAAGATTCAACGCAGCAGAAAAAGAGGAAGACTAAATGCAAGATGTATTGATTCCCTAAAGGCAAAAAGGAGTTGAGCCAAGGGACCATCACAAACACAATTGCAAAAATAGGTTACAGGCGATACCTTCATAGGCCACTATTAAAAATAAAAAAGGAACATTGCAAGCTTTCGAGTGCAGTCAATCACCCTTCTTCAAAGCAGGTCCCAGAAGTTCAGACATGGTGAAAAATGTTCTTCATTCACCAGGAGATTACTTTTAAAGTCCTTATTTAGCTGATGTTCTTTAAACCCATGGCTAGATGTTGTTGTAGCCAGCAGGAGAGGATTCTTGTTTGAGGCAAGCAAGGCAGTTGTAAAAGGCTGTTTCTTAAGTCACACCCCTGTTCCCTAAACAAAATGTAGGCTTAAGTTTACCAGAGCTGAGCTGGGCTATTGAGGTCAGGGCATTTGGGTGACTGCTCCTTCAGAGGGCCAGAGGAAACGTGATGGGATGTAAAAAATAACTATGCCCCAGTATTATGTGACTGAATTTGGAGGACCTGAGCCATATCTTCCAATTGTCTATACCAGTGATGGTGAACCATTTAGAGACCGAGTGCCCAAACTGCGATTCAAAACCCACTAAATTGTCGCTAAGTGCCAATACAGCAATTTAACTTGAATACAGGTGGCTGTGAAGGGGTGATGTCACGTGCCCACAGAAGGGGCTCCAAGGGCCTCCTCTGGCACTCGTGCCATAGGTTTGCCAACACTGGTCTACACACCCAAGACCAAACTAAACATGACCCTCACTGGCTGTCCTTTCCCAGCTGATTACGTTCCCCTGAGTTGGGCTTGCTGTATGCTCTCTTCATCTCTTTGACTTCCATCAAGTCCCATGACTTTGAGCCTGCAGATGGATTTGGATCTGGGGAACTGGGTAGCCCTGCAGCTCCCAGATCGCATTACGGGGACAGATATAGAGCAACGAGGCAAACTTTCAAATCTCCACTCTGCTTTAGAGATCACTGTTTCCTTGGAAGAAATCACTTTTAGGCAAGTTGCTATTTCTTCACACCCAGGTAGTGGGCGTTGTGAGGCAGAAATGCCATTTTGTGGTTGCCAGAGGGGGGCGTTCCTAAAAATATTACATGTGGATATTTCTCATCTGTTTTAGTTTGCTTCCAGCTGTCACAGCCTGCAAAGCCTTGTGTGAGGTATGGCAAGGCCTGTTCACACAAGATACCTCTTTAAGAGACTGACAGATTGATTGATTGATTGATTGATTTGACTGGTGGTGAGGAGGTGCAAGTGAATCCTGGAGTGGACTGGTTTTAACTCTCTGCTGCATATTCAGAGTGATCCTAAACCAGCTTTGCTAAGCTCATAGAAGGCATGGCTTCCTCTTTTTCCCTAGCACTAGGAGTTCTCAAAACAAGAGTCTCTCTCACTCACTCACTCACTCACTCACACTCACACACACACACACACACACACACACACACACACACACACACACTCAAAAAAGAAGTTCCTTGCTCTTATATAACTACTGAGCATAGCTAGGCAGATTTGCCCTGGCAGAGTTTTGTAACCCGGCCAATTCTGAGTGCAAGGGCACACTGACAAGTAGCTTGGTTCAGTTTTGTGTATCAAATCTTTAATATTTTATCTTAGTGTTGCATATTTTTTTTGCATTGCCTTTTTCTAAAGACGCTGTTCGTTAAACATGGAAACGATGATCTCTGGATGCAGACTGACACCGTCATTCTGATTCCGTTAGCCAACATAAATATTTGTGTTCAGTGTTTTCCATTTAAGCACGAGTGACCATCTCCAAAGTGCAAATTATGCTAGTTGATTTGGGCAATTAACACATTGTTTCTCCAGTGCAAAATAGAGGCATTTCTCCTTGGAGGTTAACAGTACCTGAGTTGTCCCCATAACGGCTGAGCCGTGTGCTCGTTGCAGGCATTCCCGAGAAGCAGCAGTGGGTGAACTTGTGGTAGTTACATTCGCACTTCTTAGGATGAGAAACCCTAATATGAGGAATGAATAGAAATGGAAAAACAAACAAACAATTTGATAGCAAAAGATTAGAAGGCCCCACACCCACACCCCTCTGCAAAAGAAAATGCATAAATGCATGCAGTGTTCATTTTTAAAAGAAAAGAAAAGAAAAGCAGTAAAAAAATAAACATGGTCATACTCAGAATCTATTGCAACCCAGGGCAGCAATGGAGCAAAAAGCAAGGAAATGCAGGATCATCAACAGGGTTACACAAACATTTGGTTTTGTGTATCATCAAGAAAAAGATGTGGGGGGGGAGGGGAAACTGTTGGGGATAAGAACATAAGAACAGCCATGCTGGATCAGGCCAAAGGGCCATCTAGTCCAGCTTCCTGTATCTCACAGCGGCCCCACCAGATGCGTTTGGGAGTGCATGAGACTACATATCTGTCTCCTGATACCACTCCCCTGCATCTGGCCCTTGAAGTACCCTGGTTTTAAGCCTGGCGATTACACATCTCCATCATGGTTTGTAACCTGTGATGGACTTTTCCTCCAGGAATCTGTTCAATCCCCCTTTGAAGGCATCCAGGCCAGATGCCATCACCACATCCTGTGGCAGGGAATTCCACAGACTAACAACGTGCTGGGTGAAAAAATATTTTGTTTTGTCTGTTCTTACTCTCCCAGCCCTCAATTTGAGTGTATGTCCCCTAGTTCTGGTATTTTGTGAGAGGGAGAAGAGCTTCCCTCTATCCACTATAGAGGGATCTTTGTTGGATCGGTGGTTGCAGATGATTTTTAGTTGCTTTAATGAGAGAGACAACTCTTGTGTTACTATATGAAAAGAACTATTTATTTAACTAGAAGGGAAGGGTACACGGGAGGTTTTCTAACTATAACTATTCTAACAGCCATTTTGCTAAGCTAGGAACACGCTTCTCTCCTTTCTCTCTAAGAATACAAGACACACGCACTAACTAGACTTCTACCAGAACATTCCAAGTGGTGTGATCTCAAGAACCAATGGGCTTTGCTCTTCACATTAAATCCAGCCCATAATACTCTACATTCACATTAACCCTGTAATGGCTGAAATGTAAATCTTGCCAAATATTCCAACAAAAACCCACATCTTTTTTCTTGATGACACACACAATGACCACGCATAGAGAGGAGCTGGTTGTAATGGGAGGCTCCAACCTCACCTTCTTCATGTTCATCTGAACATCAGAAGAGAGCCTGAAAAAGTGGAGCTCTAATGTTGGAAAACAACTCCCATCATCCATAAGCCATCAAAACTAGTGATGAAGGATAAGGGGAGTTGGCATCCAGCAACCTCTGGATAGCTCTATGGTTTGAACGGACCTTCATACGAACAACTTTAGGGCAGAAAAGGCTTGGCTGCCCACCCTTTCTGCTCCACCTCATCCTGCTCATGCATTCATTTTCCCTTATGGTGCCATCAAAGAAGTGGGCTAAGGTGTGCACAATGCTAGCAACAAAAATTTTTAGTTTTCAGACATCAGGATTCTGTGAAAATAAAATCTGGTGTGCAAATGTGTATTCTGAGCTAACATGTTTGAAGCCCATTTTTGCCCTGTTCAGCAGCAGTATCCAGTTGTAGCTGCACCTTCGTGATACTGATGAGCAAAGGAGGGAGGGAAGGGAGGAGGAGCAGGTAGCTACAGAAAAAGCATGAACGTTCATGAAGCATCACTTCTGTCCTTCACCTCCACAGCAATACCAGAACAACAGGTTTTCAAGGGAAGTGAGATACTGAAGGGGTGGTTTTACCAGTTCCTCAATCCCCCCAGTGAGTTTCCATGGCTGAGCGGAGATTCAAACCCTGTTCTCCAGAGTCCAACTCCATCTCTCTATCCACTATGCCACACACCCCCTCCCCAAATACAGATAAGTCAAATACAGGTGTATAGCAGAGAGCAGCTAGTCAAGGAATGAAGTAATGCTTATCTATGTACTGTATATGTGAGTATACATGTGTGGATGTATGGTGGTGATAGTCCATTCATGTGGTGCCATTGGAAACTGCCCCCATCCAGGGTGGCGCTGAGATAAACAAGAACTCCAATGTCAGGCTGAGGTGACAGGCAAGTCAGTCGTTTTGTTGCAACAATCAGCTCAAAACGATTAAGAGGGTGTCCCCTGTAAGCGACACTTGCTGGCACATCCTGACCAATGTGAGAGGTGGACAAGGGCTACCAGTGTGGAAACAGTTCCAATTTAAAAAGCTAGCTCAAAGAAAAACAAAACCACTGCAAATTGCTACACTCAGCATCAGAATATTGAATGGACGCAGTTGCAAACTGGCCAAAGTTCTGAAACACCACCATATCAACGTAGCCTTCAAAAGACCAGATGGAAGGCCCAGAAATTGAAGGACATTGGAGAAGGTTACAAGCTGACATATCAGGGCATGTCCAACATGTGCCTGAGGTCTAGAGGTATTCCCAAAGCCTCATGTCTGTCACCATGGAACCACCCCCCATCTGCAAAGTCCAGGTGTTTTCTGCCTATGCCCCATAAAAAAGGACTTGACAAAGACAAGGGTCAATTCTTGAATGAAACACTATACATGCCAAAATCTCTGTCTGTCCTGTAGAAGACCTGCTCCTCCTCTGTGGTGACTTGAATGGCCACATGGGAAGCACCAAGGTTATGGAAACAGCAATGAAGGTGGATTACAAATCCCTGAATTCGAAGAAGCATATGATCTTGTAATCAGCAACACGATTTTCAAGAAATATATACACCATCTCATCACCTACACCAATGATGGAAGTAGTTGCCAGATTCATTTTATCCTTCTGAGAAGGTGCGGTTTTTCCCATTGTATCCAACACAAAAGTTATCTCCTCTGACCTCCTTGGCCCACAACACAGGCCACTTGTCACATATCTAAAGGTAAAATGCCATAAGTGAATTGGCAGCACCACAGGTCCAGAGAAGATCAAATGGTAGAAGCTACAGAACCACTAAGAAGCAATGATAAGAAAAATCATATTCCCACCCATTAACGGAGGCTCAAGTGATACTACTAGACAGCATTTGTGACTCTGTTGCCAGCACCACCAGGGAAATCACTGGCATCACAACATCAGACTACAGCAGGCATGTCCAAACTTCGGCCTTGTAGATGTTTTGGACCACAACTCCCACAGCCCTTTGTAATTTGCAATCTAAGCTTGGAATTCTGGGCGTTGTGATCCAAAACATCAGGAGGGCTGAAATTTGGACATGCCTGGTCTACAGTGACAAGGAGGCATGGATACCAATTGAACAAGTGTAGGATAAAGTACGATAGAAGAAGACAACTTTGAAGAAATGGCAAGCAAATAAGACCAATGACAACTGACAGAACTATGTCACTGTCAAACAAGCAACCAAGAGGGTAGAACACTGCCTGGTTAGCCAAAGCATGAAAGAAAGCTCAAGACATCGGGAACTATATGTTCAGAAAGGAAAATAACAACAAAAGACTCCAAGACAAATAGGAAATCCTGCAACAATGGCAAGATAATTTCAACATGATCCCAAACACTGAATTTCCACACCCACCAATCCCTGAAGGGATGCCAACCTATGGACCAATTCAACCCACTACCATGACAGAGGCCACCAAAACCAGTAGTAGACAATGTGAAGCATATAACTCAATTCTTTGCCCAGTGATTTCTAGAAACTACAGGATCTTGAAGGGTTATCTTGGCTGACAGAGCTCTTCAATTGCATAACGAATAGCATCTGTGTACCAACTGATTGGTCAATGAGCATAACAGTCCACATATTCAAGAACAAGGGTGATCCAGCCGACTGCTCCAACTGTCACCCAATCATCTTTGAGAGAACTCTGGACCATCACATTTGCAATGTTGTTCAACTCACCACCAGCCAATTGTCAAAGGATGCGGAACAACAAACACCACCTTTGCAACTCATCAGATCATAAAGAAACACCAAGAGAAGACCCAACCATTGTACATCGTGTTCTTATTTATTTTATTTATTTATTTATTGGGCTTATATACCGCCCGTCTTCCCGAAAGAACTCCGGGCGGTTTACAACATACAGTATAACAATAGCAACAATTAAATAAAACAATTAAAACAGGTAACAAAACTAAACAACTGAAAATAGCAGATGGCGGCGGGGGGGGAGCACTTTTAGTCACCAAACGCCTCCCGGAAAAGGAGAGTTTTTAAGGCCTTCCGGAAGGCTGGCAGGGACTCTGCTAGGCGCACTTATGTGGGGAGATGGTTCCACAGAGTAGGGCCAGCCACAGAGAAAGCTCGGGTACGGGTGGATGATCTCCGAGCCTCCCTGGGCGTGGCCACCCGCAGCATGGGCGCCCGCGACAACCTAGTCGGTCGGGCCGATGTTGATCGCTGGTCGATCCGCTCTGCCAGGTAGTCAGGTCCCAGGCCATGGAGGGTTTTATAAATCTGAACCGAGACCTTGAATCTGATTCGGGAGGCAACGGGCAACCAATGCAGGCGAGCCAGAACTGGGGTGATGTGGTCGAACTGACGCACACCCGCCACTAGTCTGGCCACCAGTCTGGACTGGATCGGTCCTTGGCTTGCTCTTTGTCAGTCCGTCCAGGGCCGGCAGCCCATCCTCTGAATGAGCTGAAGACGTCATTTGACCCTGTCCCACAGGGTGCCAGAACTACTCACTGACTGGGTCAAAATACTACACAGAAATACCAGCATCCACGTCCAATGCTCAACAGGTCTCTCTAATAGTTTTCCAGTGACAGTGGGAGTGCTTCAAGGCTCTGCATTAAACTGCAAAATGCTCTACACTGCTTATATGTCATGCTTGCTACTATCACTAGGAACGACCTGCAGTGGCAGTCCTTTGCTTGCTTCCCTCTTCTAACTCCCCCCCTTTCCCATTTTTTAAAAGTCCAGGCTTGAGAAGATGGCATTCCAGAGGGGTTTTAGAGCCCTTCCTCTGATTTCAACCACACCAACATCACTGGTGCAGTGGTGGTGTTTCTTTCTCACCTTCTCCCCCTCACCCCTTCCTTTCTTTTCTGCCTTTCCCTTCCATCCTCCTCTCCCACCTGACACCTAGAGGGTATCACCTGGTTCTTCAAATTAGAAAAACAGTCCAGAGCAAAGCAGGGTGCAAAGAGAGGCAGGCAATAGCCCGGCTTCACCACTTACCAGCTGGGCCAAAGGAACCCTAACAGCAGTTCACAGCCACGTGACTGTCGTGTGACTTGAAATGGCATCCAACAACTCCGAAGCTCTTTTTGATATACTGTACAGTAAAAGCAAAAAGCAAAGTGTTCTGCTTATATACCACCCCATACCACTTCAAGCTGTTCAATGTTCACTGGAAGGACAGATTATAAAGCTGAGGATCCAGTACTTTGGCCACCTCATGAGGAGACAGGAGTCCTTAGAAAAGTCCCTGATGTTGGGAAAGATTGAAGGCAAAAGGAAAAGTGGACAGCAGAGAATGAGATGGTTGGACGGTGTCATCGATGCAACCAATATGGATTTGACCAAAATCCGGGAGGCGGTGGAAGATAGGACGGCCTGGCGAGCTCTGGTCCATGGGATCATGAAGAGTCAGGCACAACTGAACGACTGAACAACAAACCACTTCAAGCAGTCTCTGGGCGGTTTACAGTTGTTTTTTAATTACAGTATGCAGGCTACACATTGCTCCCCCCCCCCAGCACGCTGGGTACTCATTTTACCGACCTCAGAAGGATGGAAGGCTGAGTCAACCATGAGCCTGCAACCTGGGATGGAACCCCAGGTCGTGAGCATAGTTTTACCTGCAGTACAGGCATTTAACCACTGCGCCATGAGGCTATTACCATCCATGCAACCGGGGTCTATGTTACATTAAGCTTTACACAACTTTTAAAGGAAAGTTGTGCCTTCAGTGGTGTTAAGCCTCCGCATGACGGTATGGAGGGGCACTGCTTTTGCCCGCTAAGGAAGTGATTGCTTTTCTAGAAGCGATGAAGTAACAACTGACATACTATTATTATCCCTGGTGTAATTCTATCACTTCAGTCAATCAGCTATCAGCATGACCATCTTCTCTGAATACACAAACTTCGCAGTACAATTTTTAAAAAGACAAGGAATCTCACCTCACCAAAAGGATATTGGACAGCTATTGTTTTAATATTAAACACTAACACATAGCTAGTCACAGCACTGGGAAATGTTATTTGTTCCAGCTACAACTCCCAGGATGTTCCAGCCAGTGAGGTCCGTTAGAGGACTCTAAATTTTGTTGGTCAAAGAGGTTAACCTTTCCATCCTGTTTGCAGATATAGGGACAGATACAAGGACACTTGAACCAAAATACAGGTCAATACACTTTTCGTAGCAAAAGTGATGATCGAAATACATTTTTGCACAGTATTCTTGGCATCAAAAAATCAATTCAGCTAACAGAACTCCTGAAGGTAGAAGATGAGTCAAGCAAAAAATAATAATAACCTGATAATGTCCGGATTACTGGTGGATTACATTTTTTTATGAGGCTGCAATTTAGTTCTTTAAGCTTGAGGTTCTCAAACTACAAGTGCCAACTTTTTATCACATTAACTGCTAGTTGCATTACTCCAGTTTAAATGCTTCTCACCTAACGCTGATAATTACTGCAGGGCTATAAATATTTATGAATTAACCAACCCAGCCAAAATTCCTATGGAGCAAATCGCAATAACCTTGCATGGAGAATGCAGCTACGGCAGATGGAAACACGTGAAATAACAAACAGAGTGTGGCGATATATATTTCTACTTCTTTTACTCATGTTTTTCATTACATTTATTCAGAGAGATGTATGTCCAATGAAAAGTATAAATCAGATAACTATAAAGAGATCACAATACACAGTAGTGGAATATAATGTCAAAAGCATTTTTAAAAAAATAAGAGCAGGGTTTCTTGCAGATCAGACATCATTTAAAAGATCATCTGGTAGATGAGGTTTAAAATCCTTGCTTTTTCAGTATATCTCACTTAAGCCTCTCTCCCCTCCACACACACTTCATCTCCTATACACAGAATGAACTTTCTGGAGTGAATGGCATCAAAAGAACAACCTCTCTGTCTGACATAGTTTCTGATGTCTCTGATCTAAAACTGTTTCTCAGGCAATTTCAGGATTTTGGAGAAATGCCTTCCAAGGACATTTTAGACAAAGCGCCATCACTGTCTCCAGCAGCGATTACACACCTTATTCTTATCTTTGCCACAAACATTTTGCAAATGGTCAGCATCTAAAAACACGTCAGGCATTTGTTTGCCCCATCTTTGTCTTTTAAAAAGAGCCCAATACGGGTTATAGAATCATAGAGTTGGAAGAGACCTCAAGGGCCATCTAGTCCAACCCCCTGCCATGCAGGAACCCCCATCACAATATTTCCGACAGATGGCCATCCAGCCTCTGCTTAAAAACCTCCAAAGAAGGAGACTCAACCACCCTCCGCGGCAGCATATTACACTGCCGAACAGCTCTAACTGTCATGAAGTTTTTCCTAGTGTTCAAATGGAATCTCTTTTCCTGTAGTTTGAAACCATTGCCCCGAGTCCTAGTCTCTGAAGCCATGGAAAACAAACCTGATCCCTCTTCAATATGACATCCTTTCAAATATTTAAACATAGGGTTACATTATTAAAAGACAACATTTAAAGCTAAACGTAATACAGTGGTACCTCTGATAATGTATTTAATTCGTTCTGAGAGGCAATTTGTTATCCAAAACATTTGTTATCCGAAACGTAGTTTCCCATTGAAACGAATGGGAAACTGGTTAATCCATTCCGGAGGTCCAAAAAAATAAAAAAGGCAAAAAAGCTGGGGCGAGGGATTTCCAGACCTCTTAATAAAATGCACTATAAAGGCTTGCATTACTTGAACACAGACACCCCAGAACGCCCCCCCCCCCGCAGTGCAATGCAAACATGGACAAGAGAAACCAGCAAGACTTCTCCAGCCTGTTCCCGCATAAAGTGCAATGGGGAAAATTCAAACAAACAAACATACGCAGGAAGAAATATCCAGCCCATTTTTGCCTGCAGAGCAATGGAAAAAGACTGCAAACACGGAGAAATGAAACCAGCAAGACTATCCCAGCCTCTTCCAGCCAAAAATGCAAAGAAAAGCAGTGCAAAGATTAATAAAAGCTAGCTCCCTAACTTACCAAGTTCAAAAGGTCCATATCCCTCAGCAAAACATGTCCAGAATGACTTCAAAACACCATTAAAAATGCTCAAACTCCTCCCACCCCTCCATAAACTATGCATCCTGCAATGCATGCAGGGTACACATTTTTGCAAGGCATTATGAAACATTTGTTATCCAAGGCAGTCCATAGGGAACATTCGCTATCTGAGGCAGCCCTTTACTTGGAAATTTCCATTTGTTATCCGAAAAATTTGTTATCCAAGGCATTCTTCATCCAAGGCATTACTGTAAATATACAAGTCCTAAAAAGGGGTCAAACAAATAACCACTTTGAGAAATTGTAAACACAAGCAATATGAAAAATATGTCCAAAGAACTAATACATAAGAATCCATCTGTGAAGATTCTCAGTCATCTAGGTAAGTTTATCTGGAAGTTGAGTCATGGCAACTGGACTTCTTTTCTTGAGAGATCAAAACGTTTTGCTGCTCATCCAAAGAGCTTTGTCAAACTGAGCAAAGTTAGTGGTGAGTCCTCCATTTTATAGTTCACTTTGATTTCACATCATCCTGGTCTGAATAGGCTCATGGGTTGAACAAAGGCCTGAATAGGCTCGTTAGGTGGGCAATTCATTCTTTTTACCTAGATGCACCACCCTACATTTCCCTCTATTGATAAATGTCATTGCCTGCTTGCAGAAGGAGAGCAAAGTTAGGGCCAGCCTGGCCTCCGTTGGGAGAGAATTTCAGAATCCAAGGACAGCAACAGAAAAGGCCCTCTCCTGTTTCCCCACCAAGTGCACACGTGAAGGAAGTGGGACCGAGATAAAGGCCTCTCCTGATGATCTTAAAACCCCATCAGGCTCATAATCAGAAACATGGTATTTTAGATCAAAGCCACTTGGGACTCTACAAGTTAGAACCAGCACTTAGAATTGTGCCTGGAAATGGACTGGCAGCCAGGAGAGCTGCCGTAAGAGGGGGTTATGTGATCTCTATAACCAGCCCCAGTCAGCAGTCTGGCTGCCATGTTTTGGACCCAGTCACATTTCTCAAAGCTTCCTTCCAGAAGCAGCCCATGTAGGGCACATTACAAAAATCCAGCTGGGGTGTAACAAAGGCATGAGCCATCATGGCCAGGTCAGACCTCTCCATGCAGACCTGCATGTGTTGTCAGTTTAAAATGACTTGAGCTAAAAAAAAACTGAAAAGTCAAAGGGAAAAAGGCACTGTCTTTTTTATACCTAGCCAGATGACTGGCAGCTGTTGGGAACTCACCTTGGCCGCAGAACGAATAGACAAGACAGCGAAAAATGCCTTTCTCAGCCAGCTGAGAAGTCATGCAAGGCACGCAACTGCTGCATTCCTCCCAGAAGGCTTAGTTTTATTCATCTTATGTTGACAAGCAATAGATTGGAGAACGTATAGAAACAATGGTCTGGATAGGAGGCAGGTGCCCTTTAGCCCTTTGGCCCTGCCTCAAAGCAAAAGGTAATGGGAAATGGAAGGTCACTTCCTTTCCAGACATGCCATGTGGCACCAGGAGTGTGTGTGCATCACTGCAGCCCCTCCGAAACACACCCCTCAAAGAAAGGTTCCATATCTCTAGTATCTGAAGATGTCTTTCTCAGTTCTGTTCTGTTACACCTATGCATGTAAATTGTAGGCTGTAGCAGGGGCTGACAACCTGTCACTTAGTTTAGTAACTTGCACCAAGAGTAGCCCACTGAATCAGAGGAACATTGAAGGACCCTATCTGCCCACATGAGCCTTCATGGACCGCAAGATCTTCTTTCGGTCCCATTCTTTCAGTCCCATTACCATTGCAGGCATGTTTGAAGGGGACACAAGAGAGGACCTTCCCTGTGGCGACTCCCTGGTTGTGGAATGCTCTCCCTCAGGTGCTTCTGTTATGGTCCCTTCTCTTTTACCCTTCCACCAACCACCGGAGATCCATTTCTTTAGGGACGCTTTTAAACTTTGAATAGCTACAATGAACTCTAATTACTAACTATACTATAACTGAGCCCCTGGATGCCGTTTATCCTTTGTAAGTGTGCTTTTAAAGTTATGCTTTGAAATTGCTTAATGCATTTTCAGTTATTTTTGCACATTTAACTCCTTTTAAATCTGTAATATATTGTGCTTTTGGCCTTATTTGTGTTCTTGTGAGCTGCCTTGGATATCCTCACTGAGGGAAAGGCAGACAGCCAGCCAGCCAGCCAGCCAGCCAGCCAGCCAGCCAGCCAGCCAGCCAGCCAATAAATAAATAAATAAATAAATAAATAAATAAATAAATGCAAAAGAATTGACTCATCAAATTTCACACCCCGTCTTTCTGATACTGATGTCAAACCTCTGTTGCCTTGTCACTTGACTTCTGATGTCATAGTCTCTTTAAATCACCACAGGAATAAATGTGTTTTTCCTTCAATAGTCCTGCCTTATCTCTTCTATTCCTGTTTTGCTGCTCCTATGCATGTGTATGCAGTGGACCCTTGTATAACAAACAATTTGTATAACATAAAATCTTTACAACATAAAAAATTCCAGAGATAGGGGGAATTTGCTTAACATAATCGCCTATGGAGCGAATCCATACAACATAAAATTGGGATTACTCTGTTTTCAATGCATTCCTATGGGAAATGTGCATAAAGGAAAATTTGCTTAACATAATTTCATTTGGAACAAATTAATTCCTTTATACAAGGTACCACTGTGTTTACAATTTCGCTCAAGCCTTTACAACACTCTTCGCTCTCCAACATGGCAGCGTTCAGGTATTGAACGCAACACCATTCAGCCTGAATAGAACAAAAAAAGACTGTTTTATTAAAAGGGGTGTCTTAAAAGAATGGTATTTACTGCTCTGCTTTAAGTTTAACCGGCAGAATCCTTCACTCTCTTTATCACCCCCTTTCTGCCCACCCCACCCCATCTCCCTTCTCTCTCTCTCTCAATCTCTCTCTCTCTCTCTCTCTCTCTCTCTCTCTCTCTCTCTCTCTGTCCCCCTCCCTCTCTCTGACTTCAGTCACCTTCTCCCCCAGTGTCTCTGCACCAGACACGGGCAAAAAAACCTCACCAGTGCTCAACTCTTCTGATTTCTGCTAGACAATCTGAACTACTTTTTCCAGCGTTCCACATATCTCCATTGCAGCACATACTTACACGACTACGCCTTTAAACATCATCCCACGAATTCCCACTGATTCAATGGGCCAAATCTGTCTATGACACTAAGCAACAGGCATTTCAGCCGGAGTTACACTCCTGCTGACCAACTCATAGATAAATATATGTTTTTCTTTTTCAGCTGCCCGGTCTTCTAAAAGTCACTAAGATGAGACAGCCACTTTGCAACGACGGCACTCATCTCTTTGTCCCTGTCCACAGATCTCGTGTGTACCATCAGCAGAAAGAAGGCAAACGTCTTGGAGGTTGCCTTCATGGGATCATAAATGTCATTATCGTCCCTTTATTATTTATTTATTTTAGAGTATTTTTACCCCACCTTTCTCCTTGGAAAAAGGACCCAAGGCAGCTTACAGTAATGAGGGATAATATATAGTGAAGGGATTACAATTCCCTTTGGGAAAAGGTCATGACTCAGAGAGCTGGACAAACAGGTGAAGCCTTGCCATATCTGTTTGTGCGGGGATGCCCCATCAGAATGGTAAGATTTCCTTGCTAAGCCCCGGTAAACAAGATACCATCAGGTTCCTGTCTCCCAAGCTAATTAGCAGGAAAAGCCTGTATCTCACACATTTTCTGGCACTCTTGATAAGCCCCTGAACAATGAACAAAGGGTCCACAGGAAGCCTCTTGCTGTCAATGATTATCCACCTTCTTCTCTGTTGTTGACTGAATGTATAATCAATAAAAAGGCTTACTGCCCAGTGGGTAAAGGAGGGCACTCCACGAGAACTGTTGTGTGTGCCTGTTTCATCGCTACAATATAGTCCAGTACAATTAAGACATGTTCAAGTACAGTATTGAGAACAGGGAATTGAGGGACATCTGACAGCATTAATAGACAACATTACATTAAAGCTACAAGAGAATGCGAGCAGTTAAAGGGGAGTAAAGTTCCATGTAAAAGTTATGAGTGATGAAAACTCACACTGAAAACATAGTGTCAATGTAAACCCATAAGGTTATAAGTAGTTATAAACACAAAGTCTATGTGATCCTATAGATGCATATAAAATTTATTTATTTATTTATTTAACAGTATTTTTACCCCGCCTTTCTCCTTGGAAAAGGACCCAAGGCAACTTACAGTAATGAGGGACAATATACAATCCAGTACAATTACGACATGTTCAAATATTGAGAACAGGAAATTAAGAAACATCTTACAGCATTAATAGACAATATTACATTAAAGCTACAAGGGATCGCAAGCAGTTAAAAAGAGAGTAAAATTCCATGTACCTGTAAAAGCTATAAGTGATGGAAACTAACATTGAAAACACAGTGACAATGCAATCACACAAAGTTATAACTGGATATAAACACAAAGTCTATGTGATCCTAAAGATTCATATAAAAGATACATAATAGGTAGTCCATCATTCAGGGAAAGCATGCCTGAAGATCAAGGTCTTTGCCTGTTTCGACACATAATCGGTAGAACATCATACGTTACACATTATAGTGATGCTGGAAAACTATTATAACCTTTTGTGGGTATCTAAGATTAAGAGGGTCACCCACATTTCGTAAAGGAAGGATGGGCAAAGAGCAGACCATGGGCTGCATGTGGCCCTCCGACCCCACCACGATTCAAAGGTATCCTTCAGTACCTACATATACACCCTAATTTAAAAATAATATTTAAAGTGTTTTAGTTCAAAATGTTCTGTCATATCTTTCAAGGAACACCGAAAGCAATTCCCCCATGTTTCAATTCCTCTCAATATGCCTGAATCCCAGACTCCCCATTCTTTTAATTAGTTGGCCACTGACAGGAGACTACGAGGCTGCAAGGAAAAGGTACCTCTCTCTCCAAGGGACTGTATAGCCCCCCCAAGGTCTCTGATGGGTGTGTGGCTGCAGTCATCACCACCACCACTGATTTCTGAAAGGTGCCCAAACTGGCCATACAGCATTGGGGCGTCCCCCCAAAGTGTTTCATGATGTTGCAGTGTTTTGAATTTAGGCTAATTCCATCTAGATGCGGCGCAGAAGTGCGGAGCAGAATTAGCTTCCCAAATTTTACCCCTTTTTTCTAAGCAACTGGGACTTGCAGTTTCAATAACTCAACCACAGACTTTAAAAAAAGGGTCATTTACTTACAGCGGAACCAGTCAAACAAACGGCAAACAGAACAATCATGACTCAACCAGCTCACTGCTTCCAGCAAACAACACAGAAAGGGAAAGAGATAGGGAATACAAGGGAAGGGCTTTCTTTGAATTCAGAGGCAGGAGGGTATTTATTTATTTATTTATTTATTTACATTTTTACCCTGCCTAGCTAGTGCAGACATACAACTCTGGGCAGCTTACAAATGGAAAAAAGGCAGACACTGCAATAAGAAACACAATACAGTATAATATAATATAATAAAAGGTAACAATCAACATAAAATATAACAAAAGAAGACAAAAATGATAAGATGGCACCAGAAAAATGGAGAAGCTAAAACAATTAGATTCAAATCAGGAAGGGAAGCGATCAGCTGTGATTGGTCTCAAAACCCTCGCTAAAAATAAGTTATTCAACTGCCTATTAAAGGCAATAAGGGTGGCTGCTAGAGGAAGCTCTGTTGGACGTTGGTTACGTAAGATGGGGCCACCATTGAGAAAGGCTCTATTTCATGTAGCAGAGATGTAAGGCTCTCTCAGGGAGGCCATCTGGGGCTTTTTAGACTGCAATACCCTAGTGCAGCAGAGAAATGATATTGAGGCGATGCACACAAACAGGTATTGTGGCCCCAAACTTTGGACTGCTTTGTATGTCACAGACAGTACCATTGGGTTGATACTGGATAGACTGGAGAGCCATAGCACCACTGCAAAAAACTCAAATGCATGGCTCCCCAGAAATAGGTGAAAAAATTCTATAGGCGGCCACAAACCTGAAATGTTTAACATCTTAAACAATTTTTTTAATTTGTTTGTTTGTTTGATTGATTTCTATACTGCACCATCTGGCACACGTGCCACTCTGGGCCGTTTACAAAGTTTTAAGATAAATACAACAAACATAGTATCAAACATAAAACAAACATAATAAGCCATAGCTAAAACCATAATTTTCAAATCACAAAACTATTTTTAAAAACTAAGTTTTTGAGGGCCAAAGTGCCATTTGGCAAATTGAATTGTTATTTGGAGAATGGTCTCCTAAGGCATTCAAAATTCAGAGTAACCCTACTTCCAAGAAAAAATGTGGACAGGGTGCAGCCTCAGAAGACCTGTCCTAGAAAAAAATACAACACTGAGCTACCTAATAATCTATCAGAATTCTAGCAGGTTTTTTTTCTTTTTTAAGAGGATTGGGCAGGACGTAAATTTGTACATAACTTTTAGATCTCCCTATTTGGAAAGGCTATGTCCCTGTGACTCCAGTGATATGGAGTCAACAGAACATGTACTTCTTTACTGTTCCTTTTACAAAGATACCCGGACTAAGTTTATATCTCCAATACTCTATAAATATCCAGGACGCTCTGGTCATTATTATACTCAATTGCTTCTGTCAGATATCAATTCTTCTATAACATATAGTGTGGCCAGGTTCTGCGCCGCAGTGATCAAAATTTGCAGGACAATTACCAGCGTTACCAACTAATTAAAAGTATCACTTACTCTACATAGCCCGCTAAGAATCAACAACCCTTGATTAATCAACAAATGTGGAATGTCTTATGTGCATGGAACTGCATTTATACAGTCACCCCCGCCATTTCATGGTTCAGGTACTGCGGTCCCGCTATATCGCGGGATCGCAGTACCTGCACCTCGGAGCCGCGTGGGGGGGGGGGTGCCGGGGAACGATCGGGTTGCTCCCCGCCGCCCCCACGAGGCCCCTCCGAAAGGCCTTGGAGCCACGTGGGGGGGGCAGGGAACGATCGGGTTGCTCCACGCTGCCCTCCCGGGCCCCTTCGAAAAGCCTCGGAGCCACACGGAGGGGCGGCAGGGAGAGATCGGGTCGCTCCCCGCCGCACCCGGCCCCTCCGAGAAGTCTCAGGTGGCACGGGCGGGCGGCCGTGGGAGGTCAGATCCTGCAACACTGCCTGTGCATGCCGCGCCAAGACTTCTCGGACAGGCATGCGATCCCCTCCCCACCCGCCCCCGGCCCCCCTGCTTCCGCATATTGTGGATTTTCATGCATTGCGGGTGGGGTGGGTCCCTAACCCCGCAATCAGTGGGGGGGTTACTGAATATGTATTCTGATGCCTTTTGGATATATCTATTTTGATCCTCCTCTCTGGCTCATTGGCATCACTAACTCCTCAGATATTAATAGGGTATAGCTTTGTGATGGTCAGGATGGATTTGTGGGCAGTTTTTTATATTATTTTATTACAATTTATTATACCTTATCTCCTGTTGCTCGTCATTGACCGTAATAAAGTTTTGATTGATTGATTGATACATAACTTTTAGATTTCTTAAGATTCTCAGTTAAATGTAGAATAGGAAGAGGAAGAAACGATTCTCTTTTTTAACAGAAAAAAAGACCATGCAGCAACTGTACATTACCTTGTCCAGAAACCTGAAACAGGTCAGAGATCCAAATGTGGGTCCAAATCTACTCCCTAGTACTGGACCAGTGGAGGCAGGTGCTTCTCTAATAAAAATGTACTTTGCTCCATAATAGATATCAAAGTGTAATTACACTGGTAAAGCCATAAATGGCTAAATGGTATACAGAGAAGACAGAAGGGTTGGGAATATATTTCATAAAGGCTTAAAATAAAGTTTGATTCCAAAATCCACGAGGGAGCTCAGCTAGGAGCGTAATGCGCACTACAGATTGCAGAATCGATTTCTACTGGACCCTTGAGAAGCGAGAGAAACCTCTGGGTCTCATAACGAAGCACTGAGGAAGAGCAAAAACAGCTACAATATCACCTTGACAGCAACAAAATAAAGTGAACATATGTGGGAAGAAACAATGAGTTCCATCTTTCCTGCGGATGAAATACATCAAAAGCATGGGGGGCGGCGGCAATGAAATAAGGAGAAAAATCTGGGTTTGAAACATTAATTGGGGAAACAAGAAATAAGGGAGACTGAATATGTAACTTGTAAATAGCATCCAGTATGAAATTTCACCCCCCCACACACACACACACACATACACACAAAGAAAGAGACAATAAAGTTACGGCACTTTATCAACTAAGAGGTATATTTTAATGTCAACTTTTGTGGATCTAGTCCACTTCCTCTGAAGTCAGTGAAATGATATGACTGTCCTATACACACACAGAGGAGAGGAATGTGTCGGAAGGCTCAAAAGGAAGGATTCTTTGGGACTGAGAGGCTGGATGGGGAGGGAAGGAAGGAAGGAAGGAAGGCAAAGGTTTTTCCTCTGTTCCCCATTTTAATTTGACCTGGGAAATAACTTAGGGAATTTGGATAGCCATCTTTCCTCTACAGCAGTGGTTCCCACCCTGGGGGTCGGGAACCCTTGGGGGGGGGTGTTGAACAGCCATTTCACGGGGGTCACCATGAGCCAGTGAAGAAAAAGGCACAAAACGGACTGGGTCTGGAGGAGGAGGGGTAGGAAGGTGGGGAAAGAGTGAGTTACAGCTTGATAGGTTGGAGGGGATGTCAGTCAATGGCACCGGAGGCTGCGATTGGCTGAGGGTGCCTGGAGAGGGACGTTCCCTTTGGCACCTGCGGCAGTGGCCTGCCAAAGGGGGCTTGTGGCCTCTTCCAAGCAGGGCAAGGGGTCACCATCACATGAGGAACTGTATTAAAGGGTTGCGGCATTAAGAAGGTTGGAAACCACTGCACTACAGTATCCCAAGGGTTAGATCATATGCTAAGGTGAATGCATTATCTTCTCTTCCTGAAACTTGATCCCTCTTGGCCAGAAGATCTTTCAGGGCCACATGTCTGAAATATCAAACACACAAACAAAGCTAAGCTGGCTCTCAACTGATCCATTTAAATAAATAAATAAATAAATAAATAAATAAATAAATAAATAAATAAATAAAAAGGAAAAGAATGAGATTGTAAAGGGGGGAACTTGATGATTCTGTTGATAGTCTAAACAAAGTTTGAATAAAATGCTTTGTATCTATTATAAACTCTACATAATGATTAAGACAGCATTCTTCCTGGAAAAAACTTATAGTGAACAATTGTCATATTATTTAGAAACATTTATGTAATGAAGATATATAATCACAGAGGAGACACCACACACAATATTTTTTCATGGAACATTGATCACAAACAGCTTAATGTTTATAATTAAGCTTAATGTTTATAATGCATTCTGAAAATATAACCATCTTAATTGTTCTATGAGACTAAATATATTACTATAAAATATAAAAAGAGGGAGAAAATCATTGATACAGCATGGAATTTTTAACAAGGAGTCAGTTTTATCTGCTAGTTGTATGAATGGTAGGAGTGGTATATATATGGAATGGATTATAAATAGAAAACTAACAGCTTATTATACCACCCCAACCCCCAATGGAAGAAGCAAGTCTATTTTTTTTATTTTCAGAAATGAACCCCATCTGAAATATGGACAGGAATGACTTTCCATTCCTCATATTTAGTTCCAGATTCTTCACTGTTCTGGTACTAAAGGTACAAAGCAAAACAATGTAGTCAGCAGCAACAGCTGTACCTACTGCTTGTAGTTTTCCTTGAGGAATGAGCAAGTTTAAGAAACAACAGTGGATTAAAGTAAATGAGGCAGTGACCAATTTCAGGAAACACAATTTTCACGAGAATTTAAATCTAGGCAGCAGAGGGCACCAAAGTCTTTTCTTACTTAACATTCTAATCCATATAAAGTTGCAGCTCTACCTAAGACTCTCTTGACCGAAGATGATCAGTTTACATAGCTGTTAAGCAGTGAGTTGGAGCACCTGGTCATGGAGCCAAGGGTCCAGAGTTCAATTCCCCAGGAAGAGCCAGGATGTGTGAACTACAACCTCCTAGACCAGTGATGGTGAACCTATTAGAGACCAAGTGCCCAAACTGCGATTCAAAACCCATTATTTTTTCACAAAGGGCCTTTTCACACGACCGCTAAGATCCACTGGCCACTTAAATTCGGACCAGAGATCTTAGGGGCTTGTCGCTCTTCCTGCATTCCCACCCCCTCCGCACTCCTGGCTGCTGGCTGCGTGAGGGGAGGGAGAAAAAACAGGAAGAAAAGAGACGTGGCTCACCTCCGTTCTGCCTCTTGCCGCGGCAACATTCCAGTCTCTTAAGTAGCTCTTAAGTAGCTCTTAAAGGGGCAGGAGCCAAAAAACAACAAACAGAAGCGAGGAGAGCCCCGCACTCACTATCGTTACACCGCATCAAAGAATTTTCACCTCCAGAGAACAGGTACTTGAAAGGTGCGCTGGGACGCGCTAAAGTGGGCGTGGTCGCACTTAATTTCCTGTAAACTCCGGAGCTGGTGGGGAAACATTTTTAACCTCCGGAGCTGGGAGCCATTTGCCCCGGAGTTTAGGGGTCGTGTATAAACGCCCAAAGTACCAATGCAGCCACTTAACCTGAATACAGGTGGCTGTAAAGGATGCTATGTTGGGTGCCCACAGAAAGGGCTCCGAGTGCTGCCTTTGGCACCCATGACATAGGTTCGCCAACACTGGAATAGAGTATTACTCCCATCCTACAGCTCCTAGTGGGAGGGGTCCAGTGTACCCCCCCCAGCTCACAGTAGATCACAATGCTTTAAAACTAGAAGGGACAAGATAGATTAGGACTGAATCATGAAGCCACCCATTTGCATATTAAGCTCACACTGAGGTTCTGCTGGCCACCTGACTCCAGCTAGTATTGAAGCCCAGGGTCTTAGCTAAAAATCAGAGCAGATCTCACAACTTTGAAGTCTGTCTGCTACCCCTTTAATTATTATTATTTTATTTTATTTTATTTGGAAAAAAATCAGATGAAGCAGAATGACTAGACTGAATAATATTTGTTTACTTTGGGTTGGAGGTTTCTGCATGTTGCAAAGCCCTGTTTCACATTTTTTTGAGTTTCAGGCGAAGTCTTCTTTTTGCCCTCCCCTTTCAAATTTACAAGATAACTTATTCAAACACATTTTTCAAGCTTTGGCCCTTGATTTGTTCTGATGAAATATTCTTGTCTTCTCTTTCATTTCCCAGCCGAACGGATAAGTATCTGCTACGTCGACGTGATCTCGAAGCATGAAGCAGGAGCCATAAAACAAGTCCTTTGAGAAAGAACTGCTATGCAAATTTGAAGAAAATTTCCCCTCATTAATCTTGTAGAGAAGATTACCCCCCCCCTCCTCAGATCAAGGGGCTAAGACTGGAGCAAGTACTCCGTCATTCCTTGTAGTAATAACCTCTGGCAAGAACTCTTTGTGAGCTTTCTGGTGGTTATCTATCAGTAGATAGGCTTCCATGAGTCATTACATCAGACAGTAAAATCTAGTCTCTCTCTCTCTCTCTCTCTCTCTCTCTCTCTCTCTCTCTCTCTCTCTCTCTCTCTCTCTCTCTGTGTGTGTGTGTGTGTGTGTGTGTGTGTGTGTGTGTGTGTGTGTGTGTGTGTGTGTGTGTGTGTGTGCACGCGCACACGCGCATGTGTGTGTGTGTATAATGCTAGGTGAAAACAATATGTTTCCAGATAAGGTTGTTGGCTCTGAAATGCTACGTTCTGCATATTTATGATTGTTGTGCAAGTCAAAATTGCACATGTAAAATATGGGGGGGGTTATATTTTAGCAGATTTAGCAGATTGTGGTATTATATTCTAAAGGTTGAGAACATATTTTAGCCTTCTGAATCTGAACATGCAGAATATGGTGCCAGCCTATCGGTTCCAAACAGAAATAGAGCCAGCCATCTTAAGCATCTCGCCACCCAACTGATTCTCCATCTAAAAGCGGTCTACTGTACCTCCAAGACGGTTTCATTGTGCTCACACAAACTTTACTGGAGTATGGGAGATTGGCTTGCTTTCATGGTTTTTTTAATTGGTCAGCTAGGAAATAGTACGGTCTTGTTTGTACAGTATGTGTGATAAAGTAGCACTGAAATAGTTTTGTGCTACCTGGAATGACAGCGCTGCCAGGTGAAGAATACGGGCTTTGCTTTTTTGTGTGAGCTGATCCTACCTAACATGTCAGTTTCTATAGGCTTGTGGATTTTGCAGCTCTGCAGCAATAGGATTCTTTTTAAATGAAAAATCGAAAACAGCCAGGAAGTTGCTACGGGTCATGCCATCACAGTCCTACTGAGTGTTGGTTTGATAGAAGCAAAATGGGAGGTGGGAATTTGCCTGGCTAAGCCCTTAATTACCTACAAGAGAGTGCCAGCATATGAATATAATTGGATACCGGGAGATGTCCATGCATTATTCATTGTAAATGTTGTGAGTTATTCGGGTCTGAGGCATGCATTTTGGTTTCCACAATATCCATGATGTTTGCCCGTTGAATAATATTCTTTATACAGTGATCCCCCGCCTATTGCAGGGGTTAGGGACCTGACCTGACCTGACCCGCGATAAATGAAAATCCGTGATATATGGATGCAGGTCGAGCCAGGCCTGGGGGGCCCTAGCTGGGGGCTCTTGGACTTAGCCCCTGTCTGGCTCTACCCCAAACAGGCCTGTGAGAGCCTTCCCAGGCCTTCTGGAGGCACCAAAAGGGCCTCCCTGCGAACCAGAAGTGACTTCCGGTAAACCAGAGATCATTTATGAGGCCTTTGACAGGTCTAGAAGGCTCTTGGAGGCCTCAGATATGATTTTTAGCGATCCGGGAGTCACTTCCGGTTCGCAGGGAGGCCCTTTGGGGGCCTCCAGGAAGGCCCTCACAGGCCTGTTCGAGGCAGCTCCAGTCCTGGGGTAAGTATGGGAGGCTTGAGACAGGACTTTTCCCCCTTACCCTAGGGGGCCTTTTTTCATATATTGTGGTCCCACAATATAGCGGGACTGCAGTATATGAACCGCGAAAGGGTGGGGAACACTGTATAGGAATAAAAACGTCTCATGTCCACTGGTCCACAAACTTAAAGCATGGGATCAAGAGATATCCCCTGCACAAGCTTCTGGGGGAATCCCTGAAACCAGCTGGTTCAGCAAAGACGGTTCATCACTTGAGTTGGAAAAGGTGGGAGACCAGTCCATTGTGTTATTCGCTACGTTACAATTTCAGACAGGGAAAAGAATTTGTAAAAACCCTGTCTCACCCAGTGTCCAGGACAGCGAGTCCAGCAGAAATGGTTAAAAAATTCTCGTTGAAAATGTCCTAGTGTTTGGCTCTCCAATACATTGTAATAATCATTTTAAACTTCAAAATGTATGTCATGTTTTTGTTGTGGCATGCTTTCAAGTCACCTCCGATTTACGGCAACCCTATTGTGGGTCCTCTGATGGCAATGTTAGTGTAATGATTTTAATGTAAGGTATTTGCTATTGTTTTTATTATTTATTGATATTCTACGTTTTAACTGTTTTAATTCTTTTAATTGTCAGCCGCCCAGAGACCTTTGGGTAGTGGGCGGCATATAGGATGTAAAAATAAAGTCAAACAAACAAACAAACAAACAAATGAGGGATCTCCACGTAATATTACTCTTGCAAATATCATCTGTGTTGACTTTCTATCTAGCTAAAACGTGAGACTAATGCCAACAGTGTAACATTTAAGGGAAGGTCCTGTTCATTCCCTCAGCAAACAACATACAGTATTTAAGAAAAACCCTAATTTTTCCCCCTTTGGGCAGAAAATTATATGGGAATGTATCACTTGAAAGCTGACTGTTGGGGTGAATTATGAGAGGAAGTTGCCAAGTTAACTTTTCAATCTTTATGATAACTATTGCTATACACACAAATGTGTATTTATTGTGACACAGTGACCATAAAGGGAGGGGGAGGATAGAGAGCCTTTAACTATTGGGGAAAGAATAAAATAAAGAGAAAATGTTCCTTCACTTCTCATGTTGCCTAAAAGATGCACACACATTACAGCGGCAATGGAGGTGTTTCATTCCAGCCAAAAAAAAAAAAATATGATAGCACACTATATTAACAAGGCTGATTTTAGCATCATATTTATAGAACTGCTGTATGTAAGCAGATACTTCAAAGGCCTGCTGGATCTCACCAAAACAACAGATGATGTTTTGAAACCCTGATTTTAGTAATATGAAAGAGTCTTGAAGTTTATTTGAGTAGATGTTGAGTTTCTTTAGTTATCATGCCATCCCCAAGTGTGTTAACAGAAATGCTTTCAATCTTATCAGATTTCTAATGTAACATCTGGCTTCTTGCGCAGCTATTTTTGGTTCTACTTATTGTAGCATAATCCTAAGTGATAATTTGGCTCATTATCTTCTCAGACAAAGAACCAGTTTCTTCCTCAGATAAGACACTTACAGCAATTTTCCTGAAACCATCTGGTTTATTTTTTTTATTTCTTGATTCATTTCTTTAAAATTCTCCTCTTTCAGTCTTTCTAAATTCATTGGAATATTTATATGTAAATAGTTAATAGACTTTCAAATATTAATATCAAATTATTTCCTAATTATTTTTATTTCAATTTTTTATAAAAATGGAATTATAAATCACCTCTGATTTATGCCAATTTTATGTAATCCCAAATTACTGTATCCCTACTATTTAATGGGTTTTATATTGTTTAAAAAAGTGTCATCAGCAACTGGGCTAATTTTAACTCTATCTTCAGTACCAATACCACTAATAAATTTCTCTTCTTTAATAAGATTTGCTAGCAATTCTATTACAGAAGCAAGCAATACCAGGGAAAGGAGACACACTTATTTAATACTATGGCCTAGGGCAGTGTAGGTGAACCTATGGCACGTGTGCCAAAGGTGGCCCTCAGAGCCCTTTCTGTGGGCACCTGATATCGCCCCTTCACAGCCAACTGTATTCAGGTTAAATGGCTGTATTGGCACTTTGCGAAAAATTGGTGGGTTTTGAATTGCACTTTGGGTACTCGATTTCTAAAAGGTTCACCATCACTGGCCTAGGGATATCTGTTATATTATTCTACAACTTACTAATACTGTTGCAGTGTCTGTTGAATGCAATTGATCTATCATACCTTTAAATTGTTCCTAAAAGCCTAATATGTGCATTAACATTTTTAGAATTGACCAGGCCACACAATCAAGTGCCTTAAAATTATCTTGTGAGATTATTGCTGCCTTCACCATTTGTTTTCTTAATAATACTAATGCTCCTCTAGTCAGTTTTTCTGTTTGTTACCTACAATAAAACCACTTTGATCTTCTTTCATATATTTAGTAATAAAATTCTTGAGTTTTTATTACTAAAATTCTAACTATTCTTTCAAACATATCAAATTTATCTAATTTTCTTCATTTCAGTACTCTTGGTTTTTTCCCTTTTGCTTGTATTTCTAATAATTTTTTTAAAAGCCTTATGCATCATATTTTTTTACTTCCAACAACTTTATTTCCTTTTCAACTATATTCATGTTTATCTCATTGAATTTGTTTTAGACTATAGTACTGTATATGATTTTTCTAATGCTAATTTCTCTCAATATCACTTTCATAGTACCCCATAAACTACTTCAGGTGTAATCTTCTCTATCACTAACTATCCTTATAGTCACCCTTCCTTATTTAATTTTATCTATTATGAATAGATAAAAATGCTAGTTTTTATTATCCATTGTTTGGCTTCCTTATAATCACATTTAATTTTAGTATCTCTATTCAATAAAGCATGATCAGTTTTATAATACCATCATCTGTATCAGTCAATCCCAAAATAAGAATTTTAGATACAGTACAAGTATTTCATCTATCATGGAGTAATTTTTAGAAACTGAAGAATAAAAAATAAATGCCTTTCCATCCCATTTCATCACTCTCCAGACATCTTTCAAATCAGTGCTCCTTATTATTCTATTCCGAATGTAACATCATTGTTTTTCTTAGCTTTATTAGAATTTGATTTTTCTTTCTCTTTATCCACCCATAACCATACTAAAAGTCCTTGCCATAGTGCAACCCCCTTCCTTATCTCTTCCATTTCTTTAAACACTTCCTTAAAAATACTAACTTGATTTACAGACAGAGAGTAAACACTGATTAAAATATATTGTTCTCCTCCCAATACAGATCTACCTTCATTTTATTCACTTTAAAATCACATTTCCTAGAAATATGATTGCAACCCGTCTTCACCTTGAATTTTCATAATTTTTTTCATAAATACTAGAACAATCCAATTTATATTCATTTGTACCTTATTTTATTTTTTAAAGTTTTTTTTGTAAAAATATATCTCCTTTATCATTAGTCAACTACATCTCCATTCCTTTTTCCTTTATAACACTCCCCAAGCCTTTTACATTTTAAGCTGAGTCTCTTAATCTTTTAATCAAATCTACCAGTATATCCCCCTTCTAGTCCCATATTTGGGGGGGGGGACACTCATAACAGCATCAAAGACAAGTCTTTTCCCTAATGGAATTAACCATTCTCTCCCTAAGCTGCAACTCTGAAACACATTAACTTCTTTTCCCCTTAATCAAGTGGGTTTCCAATACCTGGACATTGTTTAATTCCAAACCTGGGTGTGTGGGGGGGGGGAAGAACCCACCCACTGTCCCCAAGCCAGCAACTGCCCACAGCCACTCAGGGCCTTTATACACGACCCCTAAGCTCCGCAGGAAATGGCTGCAAGGTCCGGACCTTACAAGTGTTTTCCCACCAGCTCCGGACTTTGCAGACAATTAAGTGCGACCCCGCCCACCTAAGCGCGACCCAGCTGCACTTTCTTGTACCTGCTTGAGGTGGGTGAAAATCCCCAGGTCCGGATTTAATCTGGTCAGTGCGGGGCTCTCCTGGCTTCTGCTTGTATTTTTTTTGCCTCCTGCCCCTTTAAAAGAAGAGGTGGGAGGGGAAAAAGCAAGCAGAAGAGAAACGGAAGAGAAACGGAAGAGAAACGGAGCTCCGGGAGGCTCCTCCAGGTGAGCTGCATTTTTCCCCTCTTTCTCTGGTGGGGAGGAAGGAAGGGCAACGAACCCCTAAGATCTTTGGTCCGAATTTAAGGGACCAGCGGATCTTAGGGGTCGTGTGAAAAGGCCCTCAGTCTTCCACTAGTATTTCCCATCCCCCTACTTCATTCATCAACCAACACATAAAATAATAGAATAAGAGAGTTGGAAGGAGCCTATAACTCCCATCATGTTCAACTGCCTACTCAATGCAGGAATCCAAATCAAAGTGTTCCTTGTATAAAGGAATGAATTCGTTCCAAATGAAATTCTGTTAAGCAAATTTTCCTTTCTACAAATTTTTCATAGGAATGCATTGAAGATGGAGTAATCCCTAATCGCGACCATTTTTATGTTGTACAGATTTGCCCCATAGGCGATTCTGTTAAGCAAATTTCCCCTATCTCTGGGGAAAATTTTCCTGGTATTCAAATTCAATTCAAATTATCTTCCTTCGTGTTTACTATTTACTGTTTGTATGGGTCGTGTGTGTGTGTGTGTGTGTGTGTGTGTGCGTGTGTGTGTTGCATCGTTACAGTTGTGACCGACCCTTCGAGACTCCATCTCCATGGCGTTTTCTTGGCAGGAATCCTGGAATGGTTTGCCAGGTCCTACTCCAACAGGACATATGACTGTGATAAAATTTGAATTTGAATTTACGCCTCCTGAACAATCGGATGCACACCTTAGGGGTAATTCTGGATCCAGCCACGAACCTGGAGGCACAGCTTTGAATAGTTGCCAGGAACATATTTGCAAACTAAACAACAGCTGGCTTGGCTGCTAAAGTCTGGGTTTTAACTCGTGTATGGCACTTGTCTGCCTTTTTGAATTAAGGTTGCCACCCTTCTTCACCCTCGACAATACCAAACATTATGCAGGACTTTTGTGTGTGTTGCGTCGTTAAAGCCGTGACCGACTCTTCATGACTCCATGTCCATGGAGTCTTACCTTATTTGAGGCAGAGTTTGGTAGTGTGGTTCTCCTTGACAGGGTCTGGATCTGATGACCCATAAGGCTCACTCCAACAGCTGCACGCCGACAATTATTAGAAAGAAATGAGGTACCCAGGGGTTTTTTTTCCTAACCATCACAGACCTGTGATCTCGTCGACTACAAAGTGGACAAGCTTAGGGAGTCGGGGGGAGGGGGGGCTTTCCTACTCTTGGGACCCGATGAAAACATCAGAAATAACCAAGCAATGCTTTTTTGACCCCTTCTTCTTCTTTTTGTAGCTAAGGTAAAACCTTGATTTGAAGGAGAACTGCCTTTGCTGACGACATGCCACTTCAGCCCTCTCTTGCTGTTCTCCAGAGGGGTACCATTTGCAAGTCTGCACTAATGGAAGCACGTACTCTCCATAGTGTGCAGGATTCCTCCTTTGCTTCTATTCACTGGCGTTGCCATCCAGGGGTTTCAGAGTGAAGTCTTCCCCAGCCCTGCAGCCTTATCTAACAATAACAGAGGGCTGAACAGAGCATATCCTGCACATAAAGCATGAGGGCCACCACAACAGCCTTCCATGCCCTTCATACAACAGCCTTCCATGCCTTTCTACAAATTTTCCATAGGAATGCATTGAAAATGGAGTACAGTCACGCCCGCCATTTCGCGGTTCAGGTACTGCGGTCCCATTACATCGCAGGATCGCAGTACCTGTACCTCAGGGCGGCATGGGGCGGCGGCGGGGGCGATCAGGTCACTCCGTGCTGGCCCCCAAGGTTCTGCCGAGAAGCCTCGGGGCCGCGTGGGGGTGGTGGCGGGGAGCGATCGGGTTGCTCCGTGCCGCCGCCAGGCTCCCCCGAGAAGCCTCGGGGCTGTGGGGTGGTGGTGGCGTGGGGTGATTGGGTCACTCTGTGCCGCCCCCCAGGCTCCCCCGAGAAGCCTAGGGGCAGCATTGGGGGCAGCGTGGGGCGATTGGGTCGCTCCGCGCCGCCCCCCAGGCTCCCCCGAGAAGCCTCGGGGCGGCATGGGGGGGCGGCGGGGAGCAATCGGGTCGCTCCACGCAGCCCAACCAGGCTCCCCCGAAAAGCCTCGGGGCCGCACGGATGGGCTGCAGAGGTAAGATCCCGCAACACCGCCTGCACGCGCCGCCCAAAGACTTCTCAGACAGGCGCGCGATTGCTGCCCCACCCCCACCCCCAGGCCCCACCCCAACCGCTTCCGCATATCGCGGATTTTCATGCATCGCGGGTGGGGTGGGTCCCTAACCCCCACGATTGGTGGGGGGTTACTGTAATCCCTAATCCCTTCACACGTGGCACATTTTGCTCTGATGATTTATGGTTTAGGCTGCCATCCTCAACATACTTACAATTGATTGTCCAATATACCCTGAGTACATCCAATCTCACCTGATCTCGGCAGCTAGGCAGGGTCGGGCCTGGCTAGTACTTGGATGGGTGACTACCAGGGAATACCAGGTGCTGTAGGCGCCTGGAGTAGCTATTGGAGAGCCACTCCAGTATTCCTGCCAAGAAAACTCCATAAAGAGCCAGTCACAACTGTAACAACACAACAGCAACAGCAAACGCAGTGTGGTTACTGACAAGTCGACATACCTATGTTACCTCTGTTGATAGCTTCTTCAAATTATCGCAGAGCAACCAAAAAATGGAGTTCATATTCCTCAACCAGCTGACTTGGCATTTTCAATTTCTGCTGCTGAAATTGCTACAAAAAACTGGCCTGTGCCTCACCAAGTGCTATTTTCATCCTGATTGTTCCTGCTGAACAAGGATTGTTGGGCTAAATGATGAAACACTGATTCCCATGAAGCAGATCACCTCCTACCTCAAAGGAGATCAAGGTTAGACCCGCCACTTTGAGATGTATTTGTATGGAGCTGTCTCTGTGCTCAAACACGTGCTCAAACAGAAATTTGTGGATCAAAAATGGATAATGATACGAAACAGAACTCTAGAAAAGCTAATATTTACAGCTATGAAACATCTGAGAGCTAGTCTGGGAGAGTGAATAAAATATTAAACTAAAATTCAAGAGAAGCTGGGTTTAAATTCTAGTTTGGCTATGGAAACTCACCAGGAGGGCAGCAACGGTAAACAATTCTTTGAATATCTCAGGTTACTTGTAAGCCTTGTCAGAGTTGTTTTTATTTAAATAAGAAGTGGGTTGGTAGCACATAAAAACAAAGAAAATGTTTACATGCTACCTAAACATTAAAAACCCACAAAATAGTTTTTTTAACTATTTTGTTTTGGTTTGTAGTGTGTAGCTGTTGTATTTTTAAAGCCTTCGTGTCTTATGTCTTATATCCTTATATGGTATCTTTTCAGCCATGTATTCTGAACTCCCTAGAAAGCTTGAAATTTTGGTCAGTATAGAAATGTAAGAAGCACATTTTTTTTTAAAAAAGTGGGTGTTTTATAATGACATCATAAAGAATGTGAGGACCGAGAATTGTTTAAATAAACCAGGGAGCTTAAATAAAAACCAGGGTAACTTAAATACACTGAACTTTAATTAAACCATGCCCATACATGACCCAGTTTAAATTAAATAATTAAATAATTCACACTGAATTTATGCCTAGGTTTTATTCTAGGTCAGGATTCTACCCCATAGGCACATCCAACATTAAGTATGCTCCCGTTCCCACTGATTTATACATGAGAATTATGTGTGCACAGTAGGACCCTGCTATCCGCTGGGGATTGGTTCCAGGCCTACCCGTGGATAATGAAATCTCTGGATAAGAGAGAATGCCAAAATCTCCCCCAAAACTGCTGTTTCATGACAGTAGCTTGCTTTCTGGCTGCAGTTTAGAGACAGTAGCTTGCTTTCTGGCTGCTGTTTGTGACAGTAGCTTGCTTTACACTGTTGTTTTATGAGAGCAGTTTGCCTTACAGCTGCTGTCTGTGACAGTAGCTTGCTTTGCGGCTGCTGAATTATTTGTTTAATTTATTTCTGCAAACCGTGGATAACTGAATCAGTGGATAATGGATCAGTGGATATGGGGGTCCTACTGTACTTAACTATCACTGAATGTATGCTGGCTAAGAGTTAGTTAATCAATATAATTTTTTTCTCATTCCTTTTCTCTTTGGAGAATGGAGTACAGTTTCTAACGAGTGAAACAACACTAAAATAGACCTCACAATTAGACATTCAATGAACAACTATATATGCCACAAAATCATTTTATGTAACCTGATTCAAACTGAACATTACAATGCATTGTATGTCATTAAATGAGTCATTATATGCTAGTTATTTTAAAGTCAAGATGATTCATGATCAAAATCCAATCTTAAGGGCAGAAAAGTTTCCAAACCTTACAAAGACTACTGCTGCGATTGTAAGGAGTGGGAGACTCCTTTATGAATGCATTTAGTTAGTACAAGTGGAAGAAAATGCCATTTTGGTCATAAATTTTGCATACAGCTCCAGGGGATCAGAAATGTGCCGCCTTTGTGATTGTGCTTAGGCATTCATTCACAAGAAATATCCATTCATCTGAAGGGTAACTCAGGGATCTCAGACATAGTTGACAATCTCTGGCCCTCTGAAATGTCAGAAGCTATAAAAAGGTAGCTATACGATCACTACCGCACTTCCTTGAGCCACCGCTTTTTATTTTGCATCGCCGTATCTCCTCCCGCAGTCACGTGGTCGCTACAGCGGTTCGGCAGTCCGCACTTCAGCGGTTGCTTAGCAATCGGCTTCCCCGTTCGCGCTTGGCTGAACTGCTTTAAACTACGACAGGGAAACGGCAGAAACAGGGGGGAACTGAAAAAAAGGCGGCGTAATATGTCCGCAAATACAAACAATTGCTTTAAAGGGTGTGCAGGAACCGATTTTAAAAAACACCACCCCCAGTGGTCGTCGCAAGAAAAATTGACACAGCAGTCAAAAATGGGAATGGCTAAGGGGGCCGTTCAGAAACAGCAATTTGAAAAGTGGACAGTGATTTTTAAGGTGATTTGTCTTTAAGGAAAAGGCGTTTCAAATCTAAAGTGTGGTAGATGCAAAAGCCAGAACCTTGCATGTGAAGAAGGAAGCAGGAGTGAAAAATGCAGCTCTAGGTCACAATCCTAGCTGCCTAGATGCCCTCAGCACATCCGATCTTGCCTGATTTCGGAAGCTAAGCAGGGCCGGCCCTGGCTAGTACTTGGATGGGAGACCACCAGGGAATACCAGGTGCTGTAGGCATCGGGAATAGGAACTGGCAAACCACTCCAGTATTCCTGCCAAGAACACTCCACGGACATGGGGTAACGAAGAGTCAGTCACAACTGTAATGACACAACACACACACACACACACACAGAGAGAGAGAGAGAGAGAGGTCACAATCCTACTGTATTTGGACATAAAACTTCCTGAGCACGATTTTAAAGTAAAATCCCACAGGACTGGAGTCTGGACTGGACATCTAGCATGTGAACTGTCCTGAAATAACATTACAGCGCACAGTTCTACACGTTTGAAGGGATTCTCAATTAGAGATCGGCACGAAACGAGCAATTTTTCGTTTTCGTTTTTTGTTTTGATTTTCGTTTTTTTGTTTTGTTACGTAACGAAACGAAAAACGAATTTTGTCTCCAAAATGAAACGAAACAAACCGAAACAACAGAAATTTTGTCATTTTCGTTGCGACAAATACATTGAACTGTAATGAATGCTAACAAAACAGCAATTTTTCTTTTTCTTTTTCGTTTTTTCGTTTCGTTATGTAACGAAACGAAAACGAATTTTTTTTTCAAAAAATTCACGAAAAACGAAAACGAACCGAAACGGACCCCCTAAACGACAAACGAAACACCATTTTTTGAGTCATGCCCATCTCTATTCTCAATAGTTTTATACATACTGCACAAAGGACTGCAGCCTTAGTGACTGAATAATGGAGCAACCAAGGTTTTATTGGCAGCTAGGAATGCAATCCTGCGCATGTCTACTCTAAAGTAATACCCGCTGCATTCAGTGTATCTTATACCTGGGTAAATAGGTACAGGACTGCAGTTTTAGATTTCTATATAGTTAAAGAGAGAATAGTGTGGAAATGGTGAAGGAAAATATCTGAAATAAAGTATCCAGTGTTTAAGAAGTTCTAGGATATTAGTACAGGTTTGAACTTGAGTGCAGTAGGACCCCTGTATCCACTGATTCATTATCTACTGATTCAGTTATCCACAGGTAATTCAGCAGCCACAAAGCAAGTTACTGTCACAAACAGCAGCTGTAAAGCAAGCTACTGTCGCAAAACAGCAGCTGTAAGGCAAGCTACTGTCGCAAAATAGCAATTTTGGGGATTTGGGGACATTCTCTCTTATCCACGGGAAGGCCTGGAACCAATCCCCAGCAGATACCAGGGTCCTACTGTACTGGATTCTTATTACATGTATCAGTTGACTCAGGGGTGGCCAGCTTGCATTTATGGGCCCATGTGCAGCTCCCACATTTCTCTTACCCCACTTCTACTGGCAAAAATAAAATTGCAAATTGCCACTCCTGGCAGCCCTTCAAGTGCCACATGGCTCACAGCCTGGTCACACCAGCCAAATGTTCCCTAGTCATACACCAGTTATATTGTTGCACAAATTTCCAATCACACAACACATGGCCATTATTAAATCATTTTTCCTGGCCAGCAGTGTGCTTCCCCAGGAGGCAGGGCTGGCGCGTCCATTAAGGTGAACTAGTCAGTTGCCTAGGGCGCCAAAATGGACAGGGGGCGCTGCCCAGCTGGCTGCCCCCCGCACCGCCGCCACCACCAGACCCCCCTGCTGCTGCCACCCCCGCCACCTGACCCCCCTGCTGCCGCCGTCCGACCCCCCTGCCGCCGCCGCTGCCACCGCCCGACCCCGCTGCCCCCGCTGCCCCCAAACCACCCCCGCTGCTGCCCGACCCCCTGCCGCCGCTGCCCCCCGCCCCTGCTGCCGCCGCCCAACCCTCCTGCCGCCGCCCGACCCCCCCCTGCTGTCGCCCCTGCCACCGCCCACCCCCTGCACCTCGCCTAGGGTGCGAAAAACCCTAGCGCCGGCCCTGCCAGGAGGGCTGTGTTATTTTGTTCCAGTGATGCATCAGATCATTCCTTATCAGTAATGCATGTGTGAACATCAATACCACTGGTATTGACATTCACACATGCAAAACAGAGGAGGGAGAGTGTTGCCATCTTGAAGAAGTACCCCTGTCCCCACGGGGCTCAGCCCAGGGATAGGGTAGGGTGTGTGAAGTGCCCCTTACACACACTGGGTTTCCACTCACTGCCACCACCAGATTAAGTGGACATTTGTTTGTATTTGAGAGAGAGAGTCACACCGGGTTATATAGTTTTAAGACAAACATGAAACGTTTATTAGTTTACAATTAGATTATCAGTATTATGATATCTTTAGCTGATGTTATTGTATTGCATACATGAATTCTTCTAATAATGTTTCCTTTATAAACCAGACCCTTTTCAGTGGCAGGATCTCCCACCTGACCAACTGACAATCTAAACGGACTCTCAGCTCTCTTAACTGAACTCAACTCCTCTCAGCTCTAACACAAACTGAACTGTCCATCGCCCATTATATAACATTCTTAACCACTCCCACCAGCTTGGTGATTGTCTATTCAAAACAGAGTCATGAATATTCATACAGTGCTTGTTTTACCCTTTTCGCCACAGGGGGTATACCTGGCCTTTGATAGTGGAAGGCGGGAGACACGGGCCAAGGGGAGCTGTGTGAGGAGCCTTGTCAGAGCAATTGCATATGGGGAAACTGTTGGGCAGGAACAAGCAATGGAGAGGGAATCCCCTTGCCCTG